>LQNS02000210.1:17795739-17809357 GCA_001587735.2 Parhyale hawaiensis
ATTCTGAGCAGCCAAGGAGATATTCTAGACACGTCAAAGTCAGGCATTTCGTAGTAGACATTGACAAACTCCTGATCTTCGGAGATGACGGTGTTCTGAGGGTCGGGGTCGTAGTAAATGGCGGTGTTGGAAGTAACCTTCCTCAGCGTTGTGTGCTCAAGCCGACACAAGACATTCTTGGCTTTCTCGGCATCACGAGCAGCTGCACCCGAGAGGAACACGGTCAGAGAGGGAGCTTTGGGCCTCTTGGAGACGTTGATAATTTCCTTGAGACGCGGCACACCAAGGGTTACGTTCTTGGACGACACACCGGCGAAATGGAAAGTGTTGAGCGTCATCTGAGTTGCAGGCTCCCCGAGACTCTGGGCGGCGAGGGGGCCCACCATTTCTCCAGGACTGGTGATGGCCTGATTGAAACGGGTCTCGATTTCTCCTATCAGCCAGTTGAAGGCTTCAGTAGTGAGCCGATATTCTTCTGCAACTTTTTTCGTGCACAGAGTCGACCGGACGAGACACTGGAAGAGCAGCTTGGCGTTCTCGTTAGCCTGTACACTGATACGATCCTCGCCAGCTACAATGCAGCACTTGCGCAGCGTGTTGCGTACACCTTCTATGACGCGCACAGGCGTCAGGTCTGTTGGAGTGCGCTTGCTGATGTGGAAGATCTTCTGCACATTCCAAATCATGCGCTCCAAATTGCACGGCAATACCACCTGCGAGTTGCAAGAGAATGTTGAGGGCATTTCTAAAACATAAACTTCATAGCTTTGCAAAATTTTGGGCGAAAGCGTGAGACGGCAATGTTAAATAAGGATTTGAGATGATTTGATTCTTTGCTATATTGATGAACCTATAGGAAAAAAATTGATATTCAAAGCAGCTTTATACAAACTCTAGACAAATTAGCAACACAGCGACATTAGCTTCGTTCAGAGTATTTGTTCAACAACATTATTAGAGAGTAGCAAAACTACACACAAGTGGTTGAGCACAGAAACCAAGATACCTTAGTGTCGCCCTTTGGGAAGACTGCCCTGAGGGCTTTCCTGTCCTCCTGCAGCTGATTCCACTCCTCCTCCAGCAGAGAAATAGCGTCAGATGAGCCGAGCAGCTCCCGGACGACGTCTTCAGTGAACAGTCGCCGCAGGTACCTGTTGATTCCACGGTGACTTGGTCATAAATTAGCTACACTTTAAATACTGCTCGTATATAGATTATTATGGGTTACGGTCCTTAGATAAATGTAGCATAGAGATCGATTATATGTTTCAGTTATGCATCATGTATAAAAACGTATTAAAACCAATAAAAGCCATCTCTATAGCAGTTGCAAAAATGAAATGCAAATCTCAAGCAACTTTCAATAAAAAGTGGAGTCACGGTATAATATGCTAATGGTCGTCATCCCAGATTGGAGAGTAATCACTATAGTTTGAACATGAAGAGGAGCTTTGCGGACAATCTCTCAAACTGACAGCCGTAGAAGACCTTGAGATGTATGAGAGGTCGGTAGCCGTCCTCACCGTACCTGAGGTGAAAAGCAATAGATGTTAACGTAGCTACAACAATATCTTACCTTGGAAGTAGAAGTCTATATTACATGAGAAACATAATTTACATAATTATATCAAAGGCCAGTTCACTGAGGCCAAGGTTGCCACATGCCTACTTGAAACGTCCTAGATATGTATCTTTAGCTGATTATCATACAAGCTAAGTAATTTAAGCCTCCGTTCCCAAAACAAAGGCGATCTCACAGAGACAGAAAAGAGGGACATATAGACGGAAGCAATGAAAAGGTAGAAAGTGTCGAGGACCCAACTTCTGGGAGAATTGTGATATTACACTGCACATGTCGTACAGACGCTAAACGGATGCAACTGAATACATAAGTTGAAATCTGCCTGAACTTCCACTAGGATGTGGAGGGAGTCATCAAAAGTGACCAAGGCGTAAGCGTGTTAGCATAAGATTATTATTATTCTTATATTGAGTAGTTTAAGTCTCCGTCTCCACAGCAAAGGCAATCTAACAGAGGAAGAAGCAAGGGACACATAGTGTGACGATAGATACGTGGAACCCATGCACGAGGGTGTTCCCACACAGGATCAACGCGCATGGNACGCGCATGGGAACAGCAAGTCGGGAAAGAAGAGTAAGAACAGATTGAAGAAAGATCAGTAGGAATAAAAGATGGGAAGGAAGCAAAGTGGGCACGAAAGACAGCCGTCCCGAAGGCCTAGCTAATGGCTAAGGTAACCTAGACAAACCCCCTGGGGGCGCTACTCCCCATAACATAGGATTGTTAGCATTAGAGACATCAGCAACACACCTGAGCTGAATGACCTGTGAGACGCTGTTCCTCACAGTACCGTCATAGTTAACCATTACGCTCTCCATAGCCTTGATGAGACGGCGCTGAATGTAACCTGTAGAGGAATGAGCACAACGAGTTGACAAACAACTTCGAGCAGAACACACCACAATCTATAACTCGATTTTATGCACTTCCACACTATCACATATTTACCAGAAGCCAAGCAACAGCCAAACATAATAATACACACAAATACCTCAAAGCACAACAGTTCCCAATGCAAAGAGAGCGGCTAATTCCAAATGACGCAAAATAGTATGGACAACTAACAAGTGTAGCAGTTGAATGTAGCTTCACTGTTGACAAGATAACGAGAAATGCTTGAAGATGACATACCGGTCTCGGCAGTTTTGACGGCAGTATCGATAAGACCTTCACGACCTCCCATGGCGTGGAAGTAGAACTCAGACGGGGTGAGGCCGGCAAGGTAAGAGTTTTCAACGAAGCCTCTCGACTCAGGACCGTAGTCATCTTTGATGAAATGAGGTAGTGTGCGTTTGCGAAAACCAAATGGAATTCGCTTACCCTCGACGTTCTGCTGCCCCACACAAGCAATAACCTGCACAGAAAAAATGGAATGTTATATTGAAGCAGCAGGTGCATGTCACATAAAAAATGACTAAAAATCGAAATATTAGAATACGGTAGTAGTAATTCAGTGGTGGCAGAACGACTAAATACTCAGCACCTCCACTAACTGGTGTAACAGCATTAGAATATGTATTATCAAGTATAACATACAACAGAAAGCATAATATATTCCGGAAATACTAGCCAGTGATCGCTGAAAATTGACACTTTGGCGACGATAATTAAGTCTATAGTCGTATTCTGAACAAAAAAGACAAAACTTTACCTGAGAGATGTTAATGTTGGAGCCTTTGGATCCCGCAACCACCATGGCCTTGAGGTTGTTCTCTTCAGTGAGAGACTTCTTAGCAGAGCCTCCGGTCTTGTCACGAGCGTCGTTCAGGATCCTGTTGACCTGATTCTCGAAGGTCTGACGCAGCGTGTTACCGGGCGTGGGCTCCAGCTCGTCGTTGTGGGCCTTGTGGATGACCTGTCAGCACCCATGCATGTGAATATATTAAGCAAGCTGCAACCGTGGTTATTATAGAAATTATTTGCATGGCATAAGATAAACAGAGGCATTCCCGGATAATTAATTACGGTATTATTTTTAATTATAGTCATAGTTTTACCACCGTATCCACTCGACGAGTGATCACTACAGTGATCCACGGTTATTCCCACAGAAGTGTTTAAGGTTGCACCCAGGAACGAATGAGATCATCCAAAACAAAATGTAAGGTATATATTCGTATTTCACCTTCATTGTTTATACTTTTACTAGTCATACTCTCCAGTGCTGGATCTGCTGAGCACACAGAAAATTATGAGAAGTACACTGACCTGCATCACCTCCTGTTTGGCCTTGATGATGGTCTCCAGAATGACCACGTACGTCTGAGGATCAGAAATGGTGTCTCCAATACCAATGCTGTGACCCTGCAGTAGCAGCCAGTTGTTGACAACCTGGGTACGAGAAAAATAAAAATTCAACAACCTCTTCAANCATCACCTCCTGTTTGGCCTTGATAATGGTCTCCAGAATGACCACGTACGTCTGAGGATCAGAAATGGTGTCTCCAATACCAATGCTGTGACCCTGCAGTAGCAGCCAGTTGTTGACAACCTGGGTACGAGAAAAATAAAAATTCAACAGCCTCTTCAAACAGAGATCAACATGATATTGAACAGTTTGAAACTCCATCTTCACAACAAAGGCGATCTAACAAGGGAAGATGCAAAAGTCAACAAAAGCTAGTCATAAGCAATAATGTACATCAAAGCAAGCTCATTTCACAAAAATTCGATAAAAAAGGTCAAACATCTCAGCTGAGAAGGAAGTTAATAAATATTTTCAGCTCCAACAAAGCAAGCTAAAAGAAAAATTTACATATACAACACAAATTGTTGTAACACTTCCCAGAATTGCCTCATAGCCGCCACTGCGCTAATTACTTTGCACCAGCATTTTGCGTAGATTTCATCACTGACACAACTGTTGTTACCTAACCAACCATCACTAAGACTTGGCAGCATGGTACACACTTCAGCAGGCCTTTGCACACAGTGATGTAATACATCTCTAGCCCACGATACTCCCTGTACCTAGAATTTTTCTTTCTCTATCTTTCTCTCTCTGTTGCACGTGCACACACTAGAGTAAGCTCAAAGACGCATACCCGCGTGCAATACCGTCCCCAGGTTTCGACGTCTATAGCAGTGAGCTTCTCGTGTACACATCTTCCAAGGTTTACGATTGGTCATGTTTAACCCTAATATCAACTTCCACCTGCATTACCTTCTGCTTGCTTTTTCAAGAAACACAGTCATTTGCTTTGCCCTTTCTGGCTCGTGTTCAATTTTGAAGACACTATTTGGCCTCCAGTCACTTCTTTACCACTCGCAGTGTTCCTTGGCACCCAATAGCTACTTCGAGCATCGCATCAAATGTTGTATACTAACATACAGTAAGCGCAACTACAACAACGAATAATCTGAGTAAAAAAACAATGCACGTTGAATTGGCTTGGCATAATTGTCCCTCACGTACAGTTTGAATGTTGCCGTAGAAGCGCCCAGCAATCTCGTGTCCCAACTCCATCCAAGCCACGTGAAGCAAAGAGCCCGATGACGAACCAAGCGTTTTCTTGCACAGAATACCCATGATGAGCTCACCATGCTCCACGAGCACCTGCAAACGAAGTAACAATGCAATTAGAAGGTCGATAGCGAAAATTTAACTAATTGCTGTCACTTCCAGCATAAATACGTAAGACTCCTACAACAGGTAGGAAGTGCCTTACTCAAGATGTTGACTGTGTGCACATTCTGAACGGCATATAGCTACTGGTCACGTAGTATATTTACGCTCTACGTGCAACCAGTAACTACAAAACATTCAATGAAAATTCAAAATTTCTCCAACATTTCGCCTACAAGTAACTTAATAAAATTTGCTTCTCCATACAAAGAGAGCCGTTTGAAAAGTTTTCTCTGTACTGCATAAAGCAGTGCAGAGCTCAAGTTTTCCACTCTAGCATTCAAAAAGCAACGAAGCAAGAACGCTGTTAAGCACTAGCAGTCAGCACACAGCCTGACCTTGGTATCACCGGGAGATATCCACTTGTTGCTGGTGTCGTCTTCATCGTCAGGGTGTGTGGAGTGAGTCTTGACCAGGTTCAGGTTACCAGGAATGATCAGAGAGAAGAGCTGCTTGCCAGTCCACAGCGGCTGTAACAAAGGCGACAGCACACAAGCTTATGAAACGATTAAATGGACATCACAATAGTACAAGTAACACAGCACAAAGTAGCTATAGCTCTTCTAGGAAAATATGCGTTCCTAGAATTTGTTACAAAATGTGATAATGAATCTGCAACAAAGGGAAAGCAAGTAGATGGGCATCTAAAGAAACTAAGCCAACGAAACATACATGCAAAACAGAGACAGTGACGCGCTACAAAGAATGGATGTCTGCTTCATCCCAAATTATTTGCTTTTTGATGGGCATAAAGTATCGACATGTAGGTAGGTACTTTAGCGCTGTCAGACGGATTTTCATACCAACTCAATATTAATTCAATGTCTACAGTACAAAGAGTTATTATTATTATAATTAAAACTTCACGCTTGAGCTCCCACGGACAGGTAACACAACCCAAATGAAGCATTTGCAACACCGGGAAGCCCAAAACGCTGCTAAAGGAAATGCAGCAAAAAACCATTAACAGCCGACTTAAAAGCCTGCAGGCCAACACGACCAAAAGCCGATGCAGGCAACAAATTACAAACTTTAGCCGACCAGGGCACGAAGCACCGACAGAACTGATTAGTTNTCATCGTCAGGGTGTGTGGAGTGAGTCTTGACCAGGTTCAGGTTACCAGGAATGATCAGAGAGAAGAGCTGCTTGCCAGTCCACAGCGGCTGTAACAAAGGCGACAGCACACAAGCTTATGAAACGATTAACCGGACATCACAATAGTACAAGTAGCACAGCACAAAGTATAGCTCTTCTAGGAAAATATGCGTTCCTAGAATTTGTTACAAAATGTGATAATGAATCTGCAACAAAGGGAAAGCAAGTAGATGGGCATCTAAAGAAAGTAAGCAAACGCAATATACATGCAAAACAGAGACAGTGATGCGCAACAAAGATTGGATGTCTATTTTATCACAAATTATACGCTTTTTGATGGGCATAAAGTATCGACATGTAGGTAGGTACTTTAGCGCTGTCAGACGGATTTTCATACCAACTCAATATTAATTCAATGTCTACAGTACAAAGAGTTGCTTACCTTTGGTTTAAGAATCGCAGGTTGTGGCATATGACCATCCCAAATCGGCAGGAACATCAATAGGTTCATCATCTCGTGCTGCGAAAGTTGAAGTAAAATGTATGAAAGGCATCCTCCGTTGTAAATTCACTTGAACGTGATATATTGGCACTGTTCTAAACACAGCGAACCTAATTAGCCTAGTCTTACGCCTTCTGCGGGGAAAAAATGTACCAACTTAAGCACACACAATTACTGAATTCTTCAGTGAGAAAAGCACACTAGCTTATAAAATGGTAATTGGACTGGGCAGTGAAACCAAGTATTACAAAATTAGCCTCGGCGTGCGTTAGGAAAAAACACCGGGGGAGAAAGGAGGGTAATCACAAACAAACAAATTTAGCAGGCCAAACTTTACTGACAACCACCTTACTGTTGAAACTTGAATGATGACACTGCTATCACCATTATGATGTGTTGCCTCAAGACTACCGAGTCACAGCACAGGTGTTCCACGAGAGGAAGAGTGAAGGACATAGGCTATACCGTAGTATGCCGATAGTAACGTGGAACTCAAGCACAAATGATTATTATTATTATTATATTCGTAAGTTCAACTCTCCTTTTACACAATAAAGGCGATATTACAGAATAAGAAAGAAGGGACATATAGTATAAAGATGGACATGGGGAACCCAAGAACGAGTATGTTCGCACACAGGATCAACACGCATGGGAACAGCAAGTCAGGAAACAGGGGACGTACAGACTGAAGAACAATCAATATGAGATGGGAAGGAAACAAAGTGGACACGAAAGACAGACGTCCCGAAGGCCTAACAAATGTCTAAGGTAACCTACAGCGTCACCTCTGGGGGCGATGCTCCCCATAACATAGATGGGTGAACCTAAAGTAACTTAACCCTATGTCGCCTGAGGGGTTACAACATAAGTATAGAGACGAACTTTCTGAATAAACACGCATGGTCAGTTATTTCCACTGACAGTCGTCTATATAGATATCAAAGCACAGTGGAATGGGAAAACGTGATGCTCTTCTCAAGAATAAGAGAAACGTAACACGAACCTTCTCAAGAAAGACATCACGCTTGGTCATCTTGCAGACGGCAGTGAGAGTATCCTGCACAATACCCATGACAGGCTTGTTTGCCTGTGGCGTGATGATCATACGTGGCGTAATGTGCAAGTTCTCAATCTCTGCTCGCGTCTCCATGCTCTGTGGCACGTGCAGGTTCATCTCGTCGCCGTCAAAATCGGCGTTGTATGGCGATGTTACGGACAGGTTCATACGGAATGTCGACCACGGCAATACCTGAAATACGTCAAATTAAAAGATTTAAATCAATGACATAACAAACAGCACGAAACGTAGATGCGCGGTAACACACCCGAAATACAGTACAACTATGAATAAAGATAGTACGTGGAAATGACATAGGTGTTGAGTACAAGCAGTAGTAATTTTAAACTTGAAACATCACACCGAAGTTGTTGAATTGCATTTTCTCAAATTTCTTGACTAAATGTAAGACACTACAGTGGACCTACTACCTAACGCTACTGAGATGAAGTTTCAACATTGCACATACAAACACGTCACGTATATTCCCAACTAAGAAACAGACATTACACAAGAGCCATTGCTACCCTCATTACTGCAGCCCGCGGAGCATCCATGGATAAAATTTCCAGCATGTCAGTGTATCTTTCCAGCCAGACAAGGGCTGGATTTCATAGGTTTTTTCATAGATCATGACTGTTTTCTCAAAAATCCCTTTGACCGCCCTGGCAGCAGCAGCAGAAGCGGGCGAGCAGCTGAGTCGCGGTGTGACCAAGGAGGAAAGAACAACATTATTTGAGTCGTAAAAAAGAGGCTCGCTGCTTCTAATGGGATGACTTTATTCTGTTTGCTGTAGCCAGTCTACTGAGGTGGGTCGCGGGCTGTGAGGTCTAACCGTACGTCCGTTCTAGTTATGTGTCTCTACCGTAATTTAAAAAAAATGCAAAAAAGTTGAACTTCTACGGAACTCACTAACAACAATAATCGACTGGTGGTGCATTTATTAAACATGTCAGAAGAGGTGAACCGATATTCAAAGTCGTCAATGGAAACGGCGAGAGACAAGATAGCTTTCTGATCCACATTCGCCCTTCCATCAACACATAAAGTACAGTAGCAAAAACATAAAGTACAGTAGCAACAGAAATGGTACCTACTGCTTACAATCAGTTGAGCAGTTTACACCAGGATTGCAGAGCTGAAGTCTAAACGGCTACAATTTGGCCATGTTAAACATCCAAGAGTTGGAGTTGTTATTATTAGATACAGTGGTATTGTCCTGCTAGTTCCAAATCTAATACAATCAACAGCAATCTTAGATGAGAGTTTTACTCAGCTAAAAGCCGGAAACACAACAACGTTAAGGGGTAGTGGGGTCTTATACTTGAAGGGGAATATGATGATATAAGTAGTAGAGAAAATAGGTTTTATTTAGTTATCTCAATTCAGGGGTAAGTCATGATGAATACGTAGTTGGAGTCTGACGCTTGCTTGTCAGATGAGTCGGCAATGCAGGGCCTATTTTGTTAAGAAAAGGAATCAGAGCGGGTACGACTAGGAACATTTGGAGATCCAAGGAGTTGGAGTCAGACACTGCAGAAATCACTAGATCCAAAAGTCGAACTTGGACTTGATGCGCAAGTTTTAAAGGTGGACTGAATAAAAGACCTGTAGCTCTGTGCTGCAGTTTCCAGGCTTTTCCTGGCAAGGAAACAGTCGTTCGCACCTAACAGATACCGTAGCCTAGTATGGTAGCTACATCTTCTGGAATACACACTACACGAAGCACACACTTAAATCCCAAACATCCTAAGAAATAGCCTAATCAAATATATGGGAGTGATAAAATAAGCCTCACCTTAACACGATGTCCCATCATAGACATTTTGTGTAATGTGGGCTGTCTGTTGAAAATGATGAGGTCACCATCAGTGATGTGTCGCTCCACCTTGTAGCCACACTGCAGATGCAGGTCGGAAGGCTTAGGATGGTAGCGCAAGTCAATACGGGCGCCATTATCTCTGACAATATATTTGGCGCCCGGGTACTGATTATTGCCACGCTTCACCAGCTCCATCATTCTGAAAGCATCAACAAACTCAATTTACCAGTGTGTCCATTCCTAATATAAACTACAGCTATAGTTCTTGAGTGAAATATGTCAACTTTCATATCAACCGTCTGCTCAGGCAAGATTGGAAGAACATGCTCATCACCACAGCACCTACACGACCAGTTATGTTAGTTATAGTTGGAAAGTTTAAGCCTCCGTTTCCGAGGAGAACGATATCACAGAGGAAAGAGCAAGGGATATATAGTATGTCAAGAGAAAGGGGGAACCCATGCACGAGGGTGTTCCCACACAGGATCAGCGCGTATGGGAACAGCAAGTCGGGAAAGAAGAGAAAGAACAGAATAAAGCATGAGCAAGTAAGAGTATGAAATCAGGAAGGAAGCAAAGTGGGCACGAAAGAGAGACGTCCCGAAGGCCTAGCTAATGGTTGAGGTAATCTACAGGATCCCCCTGGGGTTGCTTGCCCGAACCCAAACTAACGTAACCCAATGGACTAAGGCCCATCCTATGCCACCTGAAAGGGTAACTACATGATCTGTTGTCAAACATAAGTATACTTAAAGTTGTATAAAATTACACTCTGCACTTGCAAAGCCTCGTGTGCACCACAGTGAAGCGACTTACTTTGTCATATTGAATGGGGTGACGATCTCAGGGTAGGTGAGGTTCTGTGCGATGGAACGGGGCACTCCAACTTGATCAATGCGCAAGTTGGGATCGGCCGTGATGACGGTACGGGCTGAGAAGTCCACACGTTTCCCCATAAGATTACCTCTGATGCGACCTTCTTTGCCCTTGAGGCGAGCCTTGATGGCTTTCAAAGGACGGCCAGATTTCTGCAGCGCCTTAGGCAAGCCAGGCATGTCATTGTCAGTGAGGGTGGCCACATGGAACTGCAACATGCGGATGTTCTCCTGGATAATGTGAGCAGCTGAACCATTCTGCTCATTGCGCACCAATTCGTTATTGGCCTTGATGATGTCGGCAAGTTTGTGCGTAAGATCGTCCTGGTTACGGGCGGCGCCGTGCATCACTACCGCCGGACGCACCGACAGGGGAGGCACGGGTAGTACTGTGAGGATCATCCAGTCGGGACGTGCATACTTCGGATCCATGCCAAGTAAATAACATTCTTCATCTGTGGGACAAAAACGTGGGTCATCAGAGGACAGAGGAAAATGTCACTACACGCACAAAAACGTTATGTACAACACCTCGAATGGTGGTAATAGGAGGAGTAGCGCAAGTAACTGCTTTCTAGGGGCAGCATCCCAGGGATTAATATTTTCTTGAGATCGTCTGTGAAATAAATGCACTTGTTGCGTTTGCATAGCAAACAAAAATATAGCTGCATACAGAGAGACAGCTCCTCAAAAGTGTGAAACATATACACCACAAAAATAAAAAAAGTTTCCGGCATTAATCGAGGTACTAAGTGGAACCACAAGTCTTCAGTCAGTATCCCGAAGCAAAACCCGGCAAGTCTCGGTGATCACAGGGTTGGACATACCGGTACAAGTTATATTGGCCGTTTAAATGCACTGAACTATTTTTAGCTTCATTTGGGCTCAACATTTCATGTAACAGCAGCTATCACTCGAAGCCCTCCTTTTATGTAATAATTACCCATTCACAACACACTCAACCGTTCGTGGCAATGACGAAGTAACGGTACTTGGAGAGCGACAGACGAGTGAGTTAGTGACATCAGTTCAAGTCAAGTCATGGGGTTCAGGTGAAGGTCATTGACGCACTTAATTTCTCCCCGTACAATAATTAATTTGATGTCGCCCTTAATCAAAAAATTAAGATACCATACACAAACACCTCAAGGAAAACAGCACTATCTAACAGAAGGCCGTGCACTAATTTGTTTAATCCTATAAGGAACAACTAAAATGTCACTTTCTCTATCATACGAATAGCATGTGTAACGTCTTTTAGGAAGAACCGTCGTCCTTCTAGGATTAAAACATAGAACTAGAAACAGTAGTAAATACAGTAATTGAAGTCTTCTACATTGGGGAAATGTAATATACGATAGCTAGGTATAAACAAGTAAAGAGTTGAACACTGAAACAAAAAAATCAAAAATTGAAACTTTTGCACATTCATTGCAGGTAATCAATGTGCAAATATTAGCTAAACTAAAATCTCACCTGAAATGTGTTTGAATATCTCGTGTACTCTTTCAGCAGAGAGAACAATTTTCTTCTCTTGGTTGTCTTCATTGACATGCTTCCACTCAGCGATGAGCTCCAGCCCCACTCGCTTGATCTTGGGCTGGTAGTGTCCACAGCCGCCATGGCCTGCGCCTTTTTTGGCTACAATAAAACAGAGACATCAACTTTTTATCACTATTTGAGTGAAAAATACACATAGTCTACTGTTACGGTGTAAAAGTAAACTTTGCAAGAGTCAGTAACAGCAGAGAGGATGAAGCACACAAGAAATAAAAATTCCTCCTGAGCATAAATTGAAGATAAGCTATAATTCACTTTTATCAAAAACAATGAAATCTACTCGGAAATACATGCTTAAAACACAGCCATCCTGTTCCAGAAGTAAAAAAATTCAAACTAATATATATATTGCACATGTAGAAGAAGCACAGCAACCCTATTCAAAAGGAAATATCGCCGCACGCGCTGAATTTAGCTTGTACTAAGGTATATAGTACTGTACCTTTCTGCTGTTGCTGGTCGTCTCTCTCTGCACCTATGTCCACCTCATCACCACCTTCACAAATCATCTTGCCCTTGCAAAGGTTATAAATGTGCAGCAAACGCTTGCGTGGCTGCCCCTTGGCTTTCGTCACAATCTCCCTGACTTTCGGATGATTCTGAAGGAAAATTTAAGGTTGACATATAAGACAGGTCATCAGCTGGGAGGGTTGCTGGTGGTTGTTCTCTGCTCTGCAAAAGCAGCTCCACAGCAAGCCTTAACCCAAATTATAAAAGAAGAGCACGAGGCTGAAGTTAAGCACTACACACAAGACAAGCTGTACAATACATAACTCACTGTGGCAAAAAAGGGAATAAAAGAAACCTACCACAAGTAGTACAATGCATTAAAACATTTGCAGCAGAAGCTCACTCACCGCATTGAATAGCAGTTTACTGCAGTAGAAACACACACAGCGTAGAATCTTCATTGTTTTTGTGATGAAACCAACATGGAAGACAGGCTTTGCCAAATCCAAATGGCCAAAGTGGCCTGGACAGTCTGTCATGTTGCCTGCACATGTGGTGCAGCGTGTGTTCCTGTGACAGAGAAATTCCCTCGTGACATTCCAGAGACAGCTATGTATATTAAGTGCTAGTTAGCTACTACAAAAACGTAGGTACTTTTTTCTTTTCAGTGCACTTCATTGAGAAGAGTCACGATGGTGTAATAATTGGTGCACGTTTTATAAAATTTCTATCCTGATGATTGATGCCACCACTATGATATATATATATATATGTTATTTTCTTGAGATGGCAAAATTTAGATGACGATTATAGAAGCAGTTGAAGAAATTTTGTTACCCACGACGGGCGTTTCGCTGTTCTCCAGTTCATCAGGTGGGAGGATCGAAGTTGGTAAATTTAGTTATTAAAATCTTGCGAAATTTAGAGAGGTTATCATAGGAAGGTGTAACTATGATACCGGCTGGTCCAGAAGTATAAATGAAGTTTCCAAACAAGCAAATGTTTGACGAAACATTTGCTTGTTTGGAAACTTCATTTATAGTCTA
>LQNS02000210.1:17850008-17862271 GCA_001587735.2 Parhyale hawaiensis
CACTAGAGCCCCCCAGGGCACAGGCAGGCTTCTGGAGGCGTGCTGGTGGCCGATGCTGGAGGTGATGTGGCGCAGCTCCTGAGGGCTAATTCTGGGGTGCCTGGAGGGCGACTCGTACACAGTGAAGTACCACACGGCGCACCACACCACGGCCAGACAACCTGCAGGGTAGTGTAGTAGTGACGTCGGAACTGTTATTGCAAAGTTATAGGTAACGCTGAGTAGCGTGAAAGTTGCAGAGCGTCATTACGATACTATAGGAGCAAGTTAACTTCCGGGACATATGCTTACGACATTTGTACAAAGTTACACAATTTTGCAGAGAAATATTGTCGTCATTAGAGATAATTGAGTTGTGATGTTAGAACTCATTTGCACATGTGATTATAATATAAATTTGTAACAATAACAAATTTTTTAGTACTACTTTCCAAAATTCGTAATTTAAGCACCACACGGCGCACGCCGTAAGTGTTCCAGAACCGTTAACTTCATAAATGCTCCGCAGTACTCGGTGTGCAGGCATATAACTACAAGTTATTAACACCTTTGTGCTTATTGGCTAGCTGGTAAAATTTTCAAAGATCCATCGGTACCTCGTTCAACAAGACACCTCACGCACAAGTGATAAGCGAAACAACAAACAAATAGGGGCAAAATAGTGTTTGACGAGTAGCGTGCGACATAATGCGTCAAGAGGAAACTACGAATCTGTCACTCACTATTCACCCTAAGGAAAGCAACTGCATCGCATTTCGATCAAACTTTTGGAAAGAATTTTGTTACTTCTTAAGTGAAGTTCTATTGCAGTGTCAAAATTTTGGCATAGAAGAAGAGACTCGCGTGCAGCGGACGAGGGTTGCACAGTTGGAGTCAAGCACTGCTATGGACAAGACCCTTGCTTGTCCCAGTAGCTGGGGTCGCAGTCAGATGAGAAGCAACATTTCTATTAAAGTGTCGTCGTAATGAATCGAAGAATTTTGAGCTCCAACAAGTCGGCGTAGGACTCTGCCTGGACCGATGAGTTAGAGCCGGACTTTATCTTTCAAACTTCACAATTCCGGTTATTTCCCGACATGATACAACATCACCTGTCGCTGAAATCGCCGACGGACAGGATCTTCGCCATTTATTGCAATAGGGGCCGAAACGCTGCTCTGAACTTTTAAAAAGAGCTTCACAATATTACGAACATTTATACCAGCAACGCAAAAAACTGATTTGTGATGATAAACTACACTTTAGAAAAGTGACATAAGGTCTTTAAGTAACCAATATGTTACATGAATACCATAAACATTGAACCTGCAAACTTTTCCGTTGGATACTACTACCACTACTCACCCTGCAGGTAGAAGAGAGCCTGCCAGCCTATGGACCGCACAAGCCACGCACCGATGGGACCTCCGAGTGCAGCTCCCACACCAACGCCTAATGAAAGAGACGTAGGGATTATAATGTCATAACAATTGCATTACTTATAGCTACAGGCAAGTCGAAACTTGAGGAAGTAAAAGGAAATGATGAAGAAACAATGTTGATACAGCTAGAAGGATTTAATACGATGATATTCCAAAACCTTAGAGCGATAAATTATGTAATTCAGTACAGTCACAAGAACGAGCAAGTCACACGAACGACAATAGCGACAGTTGACGCGAAACACAAACGATGCAATTGTTGCTCCGTGGATATCAGTCCAAATTATGTACGAAGTTTGAAGGAACGAGGCACAGCTAGATAACCATTGCTAAAGAAAGCGAGCTATAGAAAAAAAAGAAAAGAAGTAGCCCATCTACGCAAATGGGACACGAGTAATTTTATTAACTAAAAGCTACTTGGTTAGGGACAGCGAGGTGATGAGTAGGACCAAAGTAAGACTCACCGGAGTAGGTGAAGGCGACCATCTTGTTGCGCTCGTTGGGTGGCGACCACTGCGCCAGCAGGCCGTGGACAGCAGGCGCACACACGCCCTGCACAGCGAGACACTTTCGTTTAGTACCTGTCGCATTTGGTCCCAACTTAATGCAAGCATTTTTAGACAAAGGCCGACAGGCATTACAAAAAAATGGGGTAAAAGGATCTAGCGATCAAAAACTACGAGAGCAGCATATGCAGTGACGGCACAGATATGCTACACGACGATATAACAGACGAGACTACTTTTAATGCCTTAGAACTCCTGAAACAGAGACTTAAAAAAAAACTCCAGAACGAAAGTCCCCTGAATTGAAAGAACTCCTGGAAGTGAGACTGTACACGGGGCCAGCTGTCGTGGACTGTAGCAGTAGCGGACGCCATACTGAATGACCGGCAAATATGTGCAGTAAAACTTGACTCGTAGCATAGTCAGCAGTACAACAATGCGATTCCTTATGAAGTTAGCTATAGGAAATGTCTTACGGACGTAGGGGGAACAAGCGGGCTGTACAACTGATCATCTGCAGACTGATACGCCACCGGAAAGTGGGACAGCGTGCCCGTCTGCGTTTGGCCAATTACTCGACCCCTCCATGGATATAAATAATAAACTGACCTGAGAGATACCGATGAAGAGCCTCATGGTGAATACCCAATAGGGTCCAAACGTCGCCATCAGTGGGATGAGGAGGGTGAGGACTCCACCAGCCATCACTCCTGCAAAGAGGAGCAACTTGCCACCCATCACCCCCACGAGTCGCGCCCCAGCCACCTGGGACATTAGCAGGCCCCAGTAATATGCTGATGTCAGGTGAAATTGCTCATTGGGAGACCATTTGAATTGTCCGTCCTGCAAATAGTGAGAGTGAGAAGCTGTTACTGCCTGTTGCTACGAGCGTCATACTTGGTACACTTCATGTGCAGCAGTAAAGAACACACACGGGGAGCACAACAAACAATCGTATAGGCTACGGTACATACTTCACCAAAGAAGAGTGTCTCGACCACAATCTCTGAGGCTGCAGCAGTGAAAAAAGCGTCAGTGGGCACATGAACAACTTGCACTAATAGGTAGCTGACGTTGCAAACAGAAGGATAATTGGAGGGCAGACACGATAAGTGTGGTAGCAGTAACCCGGAAAACTTTGCGGAAGATAAAGGGCTTCCTGTGAGACTTACTGTTATTGTGCCCTTGGTCTTTCAATTGCAAATCTATTTACCGTCGCTTTGGAATTGGCTAACATAACACAACAGGAAAAACACGACAGCAGAGAGACTTCAACTGTACTTAGTCTGCACCAATTTACGGTTAACCCTTGCTTGCCAACCGTAAACATTAGAGGCGGATTCAAATAGTGCTGTTCCAAACAAAATAAACGTAAATGATAGTTCACTTAATCATAAAAGACGGCGCTTTTTGAGGGCAATAAATTGATTTATGCTCACTTGGCCTACGTGCCTAGCAAGTTCAGCTCACCTGAGGGTGCGTGATGCTCTCCACCATACGCGGGTGATAGCACACGGTAGATGGAAACTCGTCCTGCAGTCTGATCTCGCCATGGGTAGCGGGGGCGCTGGCGATGTCTGTGCCCCTCACAGGACCGTACTCCTGTAGCAGAGAGTAATAGGTCAGGGGGGGGGGGGTGGAGTCATATGAAAATATAATCAAAACATGAAGTAACTAGAGCACTCTGAGAGCGCATACCTCCGCCAAGTGAAGCAGCGGTAGTAAAAAATTCAAATTGGCTCTAAAACCATAATTTTCTTTGTACAAACTCCAAAATCTAATCATTTCTGCCTTTTTATATTAATAATAGCTTGTTCAATTTTCTTGAAGATCCGTTCATAACTTTTTGAGTTATACTGTTAACGAACGTTATGACAAACATGAGTCAAACATACAAACGATAACCGATCTGCACCAAAATTTGATCATTTATGTCTTTTAACATTACTAACAATCCCTATAAATTTCACAAAGATCTATTCATTATTTTTTTGAGTTATTGTGCTAACAAGCATAAAATTAAAAACAGTGACAAACGAACAAACGAATCATTACCAAAATTTGATCATTTACTCTTTGTTATATACCTAACAACTCATGTTAATTTCATCAAAATCCATCCATAACTTTTTGAGTTAGGGCATCAAGAAAAATGAGGTAGACAAACAAACAAACAAACGGATGGACATATCTTCACCAAAAGTTAATCATCTGTTCTTCCTAACATACCTAACAATCCCTGTAAATTTCATCCAAATCGGTTCATAACTTTAAGTTATCTTGGTGACAGACAGACAGACAAACTTACAAGCAGACAGACAGACAAATCCGACGAAAACATAACCTCCTTGGCGGAGGTAACAATTGCTACAATAACAATGAAGATGACACAGACCAATAATAAACCATTGACAACATCGCACATAAAATGAACGAATAAAATGTAACAGTGAAGGCAGTCGACTCTTACCATGCAAGGCAGCGCGCTTGTTCACCAAAGCGAACGCATATCGACGGTGAATCGTAAGGCTTTGAGGAAGCGTCATAATGTTGACAGCTAGTGAAGTTACTTCTGGCTTTTTTTCCACCGGAGTATAGAGCTGATAAACCAGTCAATGCTTGCATTGATAATCATAAATTAGGTATAGTTTGATTAATAATTCGTATAAATTTGTGTCAATAATCTGTGCCAGAGAGTAATGTTGAAGAGAAGCCAAGTGTGACGAAAAGTAATTTGCCGTCTATCCTACGACAAAATTTCGTTGATACTTAGCCTCATTTGGTTAAACATAACTTTTTCCTCTTCAACTTTTTCTGTTATGCAGGCTGCAAGTGTGGTTATAGAGAACAACGGATGTTGATGAATATAATCATCCGTAACTTGTCAGTTCGTCTAAAAGAATCTTGACATGCAGTCGTCTTAATCCCGCTGCACAAGAGAGTCGACACATCGAAACGCTTTTGCCTACCCTTCCTATTACGTTGCCTGGTTGCCGCGGGCACGGCTTCAGCTTGCTCATTGATACACAGTACAAATATTGCTTAAAATGTGAGCGAAAGCTACAGTTTTTTCAGTATAGCTAGTACTACACACATGCTGTCGAATATCTATCCTAATTTTCAGTGAGTTTTGATTTGCAACGAATTATAATTTAGCGTGATGTTTAAACACGACAAGCTGTAGTCACGGTCACAAAAATGTTTTTCTAAGAACGTGCCACGTTCTGGACTTTCGACTATCGCGTGGAGCAGGCTCAAGTTTATACAAATGTCAAGGGACACATATAAAGGGCTATCTCGCGTGATGATAAACAATCCTAGTAAAACTTAATTGGGACCCCGAATATCAAACGCGCAGGCAAAGGGATCTGCTTGTAGATAGCATGACGACAATGATGGTAAGGACATAGCGCGTACATCCAGGGTCGGCTGTCGATATACTCGTAAACTGACAATAAATCCCTTACAGCAGAAACAAAGTTAGAATACAGGGAACGAATACTAGATGAACAAAATTTCAGCTACAAGGGCATTTTATCAAGGCAGTTTGGGCGTAGTCAATTTCCTCTACCGCATTGCCAATTCTATGGGTATTTCTGAGATTTCTCTATACACAGGTAGTGGGTGGGGCAAAGATATGGGCCGAACAAAATCTCAGAAATTCCCATAGAATTGGCTACGCTGTAGAGGAATTTGACCATGCCTAAACTACCTAAATAAAATGATGAGAGTATAAATAAACCTCAGCATAACTAACCTCAGAGCTGTACTCCTCGGACTGGCCATAGTCGTAGGAACCGGGCAGTCGAGGAATTGGGCGGCGAGAGCTCTTATTGCCACGACCATCGCCCGTGCGATTTCCCAAATTTCGGAGCCGCTCCGTAGATATTAGCTCGTTGTCGAGACCTTCTTCACTGTAGAAATTTTCATCTTCCTCATCATCGTCTTCTTCCATGGCAGAGTCTTCTTCCAACTCTCCGGATTCTCCCTCCAGAGATTCATCATCATCGTCTCCCTCCTCGCTGGAGCTAGAACTGCTGCTGCTGCTACTACTAGAGCTCGAGCTGGAACCCAAGTCGATATCGGAGAGCATCCTAGATGTAAGGCTTCCATTAACATAACAGAGGATGTCGATATCTTCAGGTGTTGCATTAAACCGCGTCGTGCAGTTGTTTTTGAATAAATACTCCTGAAGGTCTTCCAGATCTTCGTTGCTTTCTTCCTCTTCTTCATCACTGTCTTCATCTTCTTCCTCTCCTTCTTCGTAATCATATTCGTACTCATCTTCGCCCTCCTCCTCATCATCTTCATCATCTTCTTCTTCCTCCTCCTCGTCTTCGTCTTCATTTTCCTCATCTTCTTCCCTTTCCTCGTAGAAGTGTCTCACTTCATATCGATGATCTCCATACCTACGCTTCCACTGCTTGCCTCGCCGTATCGTGTTGAGCTGGCGTAGGGTGCCACTCACGCGCCCTATCCGAATGTTGCCAATGACGTCGTGGATTGTGAGATCTCCACTAACGTCGTCCACAATGAGATCACCACGGTGCCTAACACCAACTATCGTCAAATTTCCCGTAACGTTTCGAACATTTAATCGGCCACTCACTCCGATCACGAAAACGTTTCCACTAATATTTGTAATAGACATCAAGCCAGATATCTCATCGATTTCAATATTTCCAGGAACGTTTGAAATGCTGGTCTTCCCTCCAGCTTCGTCGATGCTGAGGTTTCCTTTTACATTGTCGATCTCAACAGAGCCAAAAATATCGTCGATAGTTAGGGTGCCGAGGATATCGGTTGCGGTCAAGTTACCCCAAGAGTCTATTATTGTAGCGTTGCCGGTAATGGTGTTCATGGTGAGATTACCGCGTACATCTTTTATGGTCAAGTTGCCGGATATGTCGTTCAAAGTCAAGTTTCTGATAGTGTCATGGATTGTGAGATTGCCCTTAATACCATCAATTTCTAGAACCCCAAACTGAATGACCTTCAATACAGCGCTGTTGTTGACAAAATAGTATTCACTGCCAGAAAAAGTCATATAAGTTGCATTAGGGCTGTCATTTCCAACGGATAAATTTCCCGTCATGTTGATCAGCAATACTTTTCCGCTGCCGTCAAAAAGTGTCATATTCGTAGAGTTGGTGAAAATCGGTCTCCTTCTCCTTAGACGAAAGCGACTAAGCCGCTCAGCAAAGATCTTTTCGATGTACTGTTGCTCCAAGCTCTCGGAAATGTTCAGTTTGACATCTGATGCGTAGGATGGAGCACTTGAAGTAGTAGGAAAGAAATCTCTTAGGGTTGTTCTCGGAGTAGTTGAAGGATGTTTGTCATTTAGGGCAAACATCTCTTGCATCCGTTGGACTGATGACCAGAAACTTTCAAGATGTGAAGTGTCCGGTGTCGTTTTATTTTCATTGGTAACATTCGAAATGAAAGTAAAAAGATCGTGATCGATCTCAGCTGTAGCATTGCCGGTGTGAATGACGTCATCGTCGCTCTCATTGTATGTCTCTATGGAATACAGTCCTAAATTTGGAACTTTGGGAATGATATGAAATTTTGGGGTCTCATTCGCCAATGAGAGAGGGGTACCAACGAAGAAACTTGAGTCATCTGAGGTGTCCGCAACAGTCAAAGTTGCTGCCTGGGAACCGTTGATGTGCCTTAGATCTGCAAGTGAGATGGCTTTGAATGATTTGTGCGATCCAGTGTCTGACTTATTTTTTGACGGCTCAAGTTTGAATTCTTCAGGAGGTTTAGTTAACATATCCAACATCCATTCAATATTGCTTTCCGTATCCGCTACCAAACTTGGGTCTGTAGATGTAACTGCATCAACGTCAGTTCTATTAGAAAGTGTTGAGTCGTTTTTCAGCAAAGCATCGTCTTTCTCAATTACACCATTTTCTTCTGTTTTATTGGAAACGTCTTTGCCAGTGCCTCGCTCCTCAAGCTCACCTTCAAATGTCTCTGAGCTAGTGACAACTGAAACGATGCTGGAGTCAGTAGTGGTCAGTACCATGACGGTTGCTTCGGTATCCATGGTTTCTGCCGCAGGTGTAGAGGGCACAACTGGAAATGTAGTAGAAAGCACTGGTGCAGCGGAAGAAGCAGACGTCACAGGTGTCGTAGTTTCTGCCACGGACGATTCAGTAGTGGTCGAAGATGCAGCAGTTGCTAGCGTCGATGCTTCCACTACTAAAATCGTAGTATCAGCCACCGAAATGGTGGACGCTTCGGTGTTCACTGGAGATACCGTTGAGCTTTCGACAGCAGCAGCTGGTGTGGATTGGGTCGTACTAGCCGGAAATTTTGTTCTGTCGGTGACTCCATCCCCAGCAATGGCATCACTACCTAGAGTTTGAGTTTCAACTGTATCCGTAGCCAAATTATCAGGCATATTTGGGGGAGTGGTATCGACATCGAGGGCAGGTTCAGTAGAGCTTGGAAGTGCCACGGTTGAGCTAACTGTATCAGAGTCGGCTTCAGGATCCGATCTTTTTCGTCTTCTCTTTTCGCTTATAGAAGAATTATGAGGAGCGAGCGTTTGCAGCTCGATGAAGCTATCGTCTTCGCCGTTGTTGATAATCACGGTGGGACGGTTGTGAGGACCAGTGGTATGATAGGCAGTTTTATTATTCTGAGGTGAGCTAATGACAAGCGTTATATTTTCGGTAGAATTATTATTATCTACGTGGTGAGGGTGGTGATGATGATGATGATGTCCATGATGATGACCAGAATGATCATGATCACCTTGACTATGGGTAACATTGGTAACGTTTCCTAACTTGCCCAGTTCCGATGTAGGAATGAACACAGAAGAAGTAGAATTTTTTAATCCGTTTTCCTCATCTTCAGGCGCTTTACGGTCGCCACCATGACTGTCACCACTGGGTAATCTAACAACACCGTTCGGCAGAATTTCGGACCCATCCCATATCTTGATGGACTGAACTCCGTTGACAGGCATAGAGTTGTCGTCCAGAAGTGCAGTGTCAAAGAATACTCCAGGCTGGTCTTCCAGAGCACTTCTGTTTAGGTACTGAAGATGTATAGCTGTGTGGTTCAGCATCAGCGGCATCGATATGCTTAAATTAAGGTACATCATGTATATGTTCACGAACGCTAAGAAGCCCATGAGGACAAGGACGTAGCGCGCCGGCGGTCCTTTGTCTGCGTCCGTGTCATCCTCTTCTGCACCGATGGCCGTGCCCGACTCCACACCGTAACCTGCGGGAAGCAAAGAAGTCAGTCTTTTTCAGAGATTTGTCAGCATCTATTCTTAACGTAATAAACAAACACAAACCTGAATACAGTTATACTTTGTTTAACACCAGAAATACAGATGCTAAATTGGAGAAAAACTAATTGAGTGTAGAGAAGTCTGAGCTGGTTCATCCCTCATGTATTTTTTATAAGATAAGACCTTAGAGAGGAATGAATCAACAGGAATACTTTTCCTCTCAGGTGATTGTACAAGATACGCATAATTACACCCGCCATACGGACGTACAGCACATGACTCCCAAAGAATAATAACAATAACAAGTACTGGTAACTATGGCGTCTTATAATTTAGAAGTTTAAAAAAGTTCGCTAAATCTGCTAACAGACATGAGTCAAACAGCAATCGCAGCTTAATGTAAAGTCTTACGCAACATCTGAAAATCTGTGCACAGTAACTATACACCCTGCTGAGGGAGCAAAGCCCAATGCAGACAAAATTACATCGTAATGCAGCTACAATACTGAAACAAAGAAATGAGTATGATACCCTGATGTGGCGATGTACCTATGTACGCTCCTTACAATATTATAACATTAATACTGCATCCGTGACCTCACAATGGGCATTGTGAACTATTTACGCAGCATAAAGGAAAGGGCAAAACACTGCATAGATAAGCGCCCTTTGACTGGCTCCTTTGTTGTTCCACTCCAGTGACGCCAGCGATAAAATCAGGAGAGGGAAACAGAAGGCGGTTGTTTTCTTTTCTTCATTAGCAGAGAGGGGAGGTGATGTCAGAGGTGCGGTGGGCAGAGCACCGAGTACGGCGGAGGTGCAGAGTCACTGCTCACTTCGGGGAAATTCCGGGGACCGCAGGCTGACCATTGCGGCACATCCCTGGCCCACATAATGCAGTCCTTGCGGACACCGGAGAGTCGTTACATTGCATCTCATTGTCTACGGGGCGCATATCGGGTGTTACGAAGCAAGCGGTGTCGGTCCTCGGCTAGCGTTATTATTATAGAAATCAACAAGCCCGGGAGTCGAGAAACAGGAAAACAAAAAAAAAAAAGAGCAACCCCAAATTATACTCAAAACGCTGTAAGAAAATGCTCTTAAAAACCAAAAAAAAAAAAATTACTGCTACCTTAAACGAAATTGCAGATCCACACGACAGAGCACAGATGCCAGCAATGAATTCCTTGCCGACACTATAGTCTGACCATTTTATCAAGGCAGTTCTACCGTGGTCAAATTCTTCTATAGAGTTGCCAAGTCTATGGGTATTTCTGAGATTTTGCTCGGCCCATATCTTAGCCCCGCTCACTAACTGTATATAGAGAAATCTCAGAAATACCCACAGAATTAGCACTGCAATAGAGAAATTTGACCACGACCGAACTGCCTTGATAAAATGGTCAGATTATAATGTGAATTAAATAACTGAAATTTTTCAATTTTAGGCGCGTACGTGGCCAGTAGTAGCTGAGAGGATTGAAGAATAGCATCAGTGTACTGTTTATCAAGCTAAAAGAAATATCAACATGTACTTACGCCTCGACAGCAAATTTATTTCAGAAAATATTCGCTTCTTTGTATTTTTGTACTTTAAAATCTGACATAACCTTCTCCTAATCCACGAATGGCGTGAAAGAAAATGGAATACTCAGAATAAGTTTAGGGACCCAACGGTTCACGGGTAGTCTAGTATTTTATATAAGTACGGTAAATGAAAACTTCAGACATTTTGACAAGTCGTATGGTAAAATGCTTTGTTAAATAGGTCAATAAGTCTGTTGCGTGCGAGTGTAACCTGCTAATTCCTGGGCCTCATTATATAATTGCAAGCTCAACTTTTAAGCGGACGTTCAGATCGCATGTCGTTCAAATTAACTACCGGGTGGGGAATATGATTTGCATAGGGGAATAATTTAATTGGTCACATTAAGGAAACTGAACATTCAAAAAACTTCTAAGCCATTTTATTCCAAAATCATTTCTCTCCAATTGTCAATGTTCTACTCGACCTGACCTTCTTTAGCTTCAACTATTACGTGAAGACGCTTCAAAAATGGAACAACCGAGGCACGCAGCTGAGAACGGTTGTCTTCAGCGATAAATAAATCAACACCGAAAGTTACTCGACAATAATGGCTCCGATGCCCGTAGACTCTCAATTGCATTTTAAAAACGGCACGTGGACCTTTCAAAGTAATGGAGCGTCCACCACGAAGGACCGAAGGGTGGTGCATCAGTAATTTGTTCTCCTTATTGATAAAGTTTTGTGGCTTTCATCTTCGCCCAACCTTAACCCAATGGACTATTCACTATGGTCGATCCTTGAGGCAAAAGCTTCTGCAAGAAGACGACAAACCTGGATGGTTTGAAGTGAGCTTTTCTTCGTGCGCGCTGAAATGGAGAGGATACTGCGTGTACCTTGACTACTTTTTTAGAGCATCTCGGGCAGTAGTTGCGGCTACAGGCGGTCACGTCGAGTAGGACATCGGCAAATCGGAGACATAGCACCGCGGTCACGTCGAACTGCGAGTCACAAGAGTCCACACGAAAATTAGTGGATTAATGCATTAAAAAAGAATGAAAGAAATGAAATTAAATTGAAGCTCTTGCAATGATAGGATTTATGATTCCCAAACCTGTCATACCAACTAACCTATTTCGCTCAACTTTATATAGTGTTGCCACTTGCCAGGTCTACCAAAGCGATTAAATCGTAATACCTAATAGTGCTCCAGCGTGTGAGGCACAGGACCGAGCGTGCATGACACAGTGAGGCAGGGACTGCATATCAGTAGAGAAGTTCAATCAGGCGGCCTTTCTACTTCGCAACATCTTAAATTATTTGCTTGTCCCATAACCAGAAAAATTAGGTCTAAGGTGTCCAATTAAACAAATCGGACAACGCGCCTCCTATTTAACACTTGCAGCTAATTCCATTCTTTGGGTGTCACTGTGGCGTAAAACGATTAGTGAAAGTCAGTCAACTACTATTGTTGACAGAGTATTGTTCCCTTAGTGTTCTCTCTTGTATATTTGTGAAGAAAAATAATAAAACTAGTATACCTGGAGGTTAAAAAT
>LQNS02000210.1:17869484-17884878 GCA_001587735.2 Parhyale hawaiensis
TGAACAAGCTGTTATTAATATAAAAAGGCACAAATGATTAGATTTCGGAGTTTATGCAAAGAAAATTATGGTTTCAGAGCCAATTTGAATTTTTGCTACCGTTGGCTCACTTGGCGGAGGTATGCGCTCCCAGAGTGCTCTAGTTATATAGTGGATTGAGCGCTAGTCATGTTAATGAAAGGGGCACCATCACTCAGGTAGTTGAGATACGTAGGCCCTACTCGGCTACAACTCCTATGGATGCGAATTCTGACGAACATTTGTTCTGACAAATACACCAGAAATGCTCGCCATAAACTAAGTACAACAAGGTAGTCACACCAAACACGGTTTTTGATATTACGTTTCTGCCGCCCAGTAGAGATGGACAAAGTTGATGAATATTGCATTCTTTTAAGTCCATTAACTAAGTTGTGATGAATTAGTACGAGTTCTGACGACGTCGCTGCCACTCTATACAGTCTCAAGTGATCGTCAGAATTCGAATTCGTCAGAATAAATTTTCGTCAGAATTCGCATTCATTGTAATCGTAGCGCGTTCTCATATTCTCATATTCTGGTGGTCACTGACTCATTTCAACTCTGCCGCCGCCCAGCAAACATGGACGAAATTGATGAATAATATTATTCTTTTGAAAGTCCGACAACAAAGCTTGTGTTGTTAAGTGGTTTTAAAACAGAACGTATTTACAACTTCTATGCTAGTAGAGACGAGAGAGAGCAGAATTTGAAACACTATTTCAAGAACTATGTGCCCAGCCGGAAGGGTTTTTCGACTATTTTAGACTGAGCCAAGCAACATTTAAATACAAACTGAAGGAGATAGCATTTGGCTTATTTTGGGTGTAGACAATCCCGCGAATTTAATTATTTACTTTGCCTACGGTATGTGATACAAAGCACAATACCACAAAGATTTATAATTAAATATATCTACGTTCAACGAGGAAAATACCATTAACAAACACAGGTCGCATGCTCTCCATGAGTGTTTACAGTGGCATCGACGAACACGTCAGAACACTAACGAAGTCGTCACAACGTTATGAGTTATGACTGTCAGAAAACGCCTACAGCGTAACCACCTTGTTCTTACCGAGGATTTCTGACGTATTCCTCAGAACAAATGTTCGTCAGAATTCGCATCCATAGGAGTTATAGCCTTATGCAGCGAGCGAGGAGCCAGACATCTGCCTCAGTTCGCTCAGCACTTGTACCAAGATTGGCAGCATGACGCAGACTTAGATCATTTTAAACATTAATACCGTAAGGGAAATCGCAATATTCTCTGTACGATGTTGAGGAATAATCAAAATAAAATTTTCCCTTAGAAACCATCGTAAGTTTACAGAACTGGCGATGGGGCGCGGCTGCGAAACCATTTCGCAGTATGAAACTTTAATAAATTTTTATTTAAGCTTCAGGTTTAAGTGAAGGCATATAAATTATCCTCAGTGTCCACTCAATACATATATTATAAGACAATCAATGCAGCTAGCTATACAGAAGCAGCAGTTCTCAAGGTTCAGCACACCAAGAGCATCATCTAAAGTGAAAGTGAAGGAAGGGAACCAGTCTAGCTGCAGCACAATAATTCAACACAATTATTTTAATGAATGAACAAACATCGTGACGAGCAATAAAGCCTAGAAGCTCTGCAAAAACCGGCAAATGAAGCCTAAGTACGACTTTGATCATAACGACCACAAGCTCTGCGCTACAGTCCATAACGTTGTCGTCCTAACAGCCGTCTGCCGCCAGAGGTTTTTTTAATGAAGCTAAATTAACAAACAAAATTCCAGGGAGTTGGCGGACAGAAGAGGGCGTTGCAAGCCAGTAGCCAAATGAAGCAACATCGGCGACACGAGAGGGTATATGCTATTGACCAATAGTGAAGCAAGAAACGTGTGACGCATGAAGCGACTGGCCAATGGCATCGACTGTTGATGGCTACGTCACCGTAATTTTTCTGAGGTGAGGTGTAGCAGGGAAAATTCCCGCGCAGCAAGAGAAATTCAGGAAAGAAAACGGACAACGCGGCAATTCTTAGACATGAGACTTGGGAGAAGTGGGAGGAAAATTTGGTTTACGGATCATTATCAGAAGTGGTGGAAACTTGGTAAATTATTTTATACGGCATTTATGTATAGTGCATGCAAATGTGTCATAGCAGCAGTAATAGAGATATTACTAGAGTATTTTGCATGCTACAAGGGCCTACACAAGCTACACGAGCCTATGTGCACTAATGGCGACACAAGAAAAACACACGACAGATATACTGAGCATAAACAGATGTCTACACTTACTCGTAACATGTTCATAATAGCTCTTGAGAAAATCCCATTTTGGCCGCCAGCGTCAGAAGCCACTTGGACCTAAGAGTGAAGTACTGTTGCGGTCTAAGAGTGAGCTTACATATCAGAATAAAAAAGTCTTCCAAGGAATAACTTATTTCCATTTAAAGCAGCAAACTAAAACATTTAAATTTCAAAAGTTAGAACTCATTCGAATTTTAAATAACAAAGCACAAAAAAATAGGAGTATGAGGGCAGAGACAATTTCCCTAACGCTGCAAGCAGAGCGACGAACAGAATTGATGAACCAGATATACAACGAAAAAAATTGTAATTCGTCCAATTATTGGCAATTAATCAAGCATTTACCTATGAATAATTATTGATAGGCAATTGTTCTGTCAACCACAAAACAGTTACTCAAGTCTTAACCTTCAATAATGTACACCACGTAGCCTACAGAGCAAGATATATGTTCGGCCGACAATCGTGCGAAGTCGCCGACACCCCTCGTTTGGGCGGGATCACTACTTGGTGTGCGTTGAGGTCCCTCTTCCGAAGTTGTTACTATCAACCTCTGAGGTCGATGAAACTATTCAAGGGTCGACAAATGCCTGGAGTCAATAGGAGTCAATGTTTCGACAAGTTGAAATGCTTTTATGTTGCACTGCGACGATCAGGGATCAAGGGTACCTAGTCTCAAATATTTGGGGACTCTTAACAAAAAAGAGCCATTTCGTTAGCAGAATGGAATAGTAACAAGATTGCAAGGGTTAGAGAAAGCGGACAGTCTTGGACTAAGCGAAAAACATACGATTTTCAAGTACTGACTGCCATCACATCTGACAGAAGATGGAAGCATTATGTGCCAGCGAATATTTTATTTAGTCGCATTTAGTGAGGTCTTAAAATCTGCAGCAGCAACAACGCCACATTCGCAGCATATGACCTTCACTGCAATATTGGACGGGGCTTGGCTAGTGAACGTCGTCGTTAATAGAAATTGCGGTCATAATGTGGTGGCTGTCACGCAAGCATTAGTGGCGTCCCTGCTTCATGAGTATAATATTATGATTAATGGATCATTCAATGCACTGATACCTCGATCGTACTAGTCGAAAACATTCAAGACATGTTGTATATGCGGCAACAAGAGGCGGTCCTCACCAACACAGCCTCTGCACGAGTTCGACCCACAGCCTCAGGTGCTAAAAATAATCAGATGCGGTGACTCTCATCACAGACACGTGCCTATACAAAAGAGTATACATCGGGCCGCAGTAGGGTGATAGGTATAAGAGAACTCTTAATTAACAACATACCCAGAGGAGCACCATATGTACATTAATTATCAAAAGTAGGCATCGCGATGTTACAATTTACAGTTTTTAGATCAATAAATAGTGGTGCATAGATACTATCAGTATCGGTAGCCTAAATATGTATATTGTTGATTTTATACGATATCGGGGAGAAAAAGTACAAAATTACTTATACCATGGACAATTTTATCAAAATGTAATGTATTCTGAAAGGTGAATGGAACATTATTTTCTTACCAACGCAGAATGGATAGTAGCTAATACTATCTGAGTAATTTAACAAATACATAAATTTTGATTCAGGTTGTTACCAATAATTGTATACAACGCAACAATAACTAACTATGCGTGCTACATGACAAGGATTGTTTCTAAGACTCGAGGTTGAAAATTAATTTAGCTTGCAAAATGACACTAACAGTTATTTTGGGTGTTGTTGGCGCCATGACTGGAGATACATGAAATTTACAACTCAAAATCATTACAATAATGCCAAACTTTAAATTTGGCAAACTTTATTTGTTTCGGTTTGGCTATGTAGTAGCTGCGCCGACTGGTTAATGCGAAGAAACTTAGAAGTTAATAAGCGCTAGTCCCATGTGGCGTGTAATAGGATTAGGTTTGTTTTCAGCAATTTCCATGCTCCTACTACTTATTGTTTTATGCTCCTCTTTTCCGTTGCCAACTTCCTGTTCTCAGGTACGGTGACGCAGTGGGGAACACCCCATGCATGAACTCCATGTTGCTCGAGACCCATTATGCGCCCCTGCATGTCTCTTCCTTCCATGAAACACACGGCCGCCGAGGCTACGCTATACGAAGGCGCAAACTAGCATACATAAAAGTATTTATTTTGTTTTCTGATTTGCTGCTATTAACTGCCTAGCGAGGTGCTTCATGGATGAGCAGGATTTTCCTTGTGACTTGCAGTAAATCCTTTCCCTTACCTTCTCTGGAAATACCATGTTGCGGCTCGTGAAGCTTAAAACAATGCATCAATCTATTAACAGTAACACAAATGATAATTAAATCTCAAAAAATTTATTTGCATATCTAATATTCTAAAGATAACTACGAGTATGAGGATAAATAAGTGCATTCAGTAATAATTTATCGTTTTATGATGTATATACCTGACTTATCCTTTCAAAAGTATCGGCATCGGCAAAATCATCGGCGTATCGCATCGGCCAAAAACAATGCATTGCTACCGGCAGCGAAAGTAGTAACGGTACAGTGCTAAACATGCAGTCAATCTAACGACAGAGAGAGCTGCAGTGGCCAGCATTTTCATGGCAATGAAACTAATATATATATATATATATATTCATTACTCAATTGTGTTTGAGTCCTCCTGAAGGTGGACAAAGCATTTTACCATTAGCAGATAAAATGCACAGCTAATCACAGTCATTGTAAACACATCATAAAAATTGTGCAAGGCTTCTTTGCTCAGTTTTCCCGTAGAATAGCATTTATTAGCTATAAACACGAATGAACGTTTTTTACAGAAAAAAATCAACATGTGCCAGGAGCATCGGAGTCTCCTCTTTTCGACACGTTGTAAGTCACAGCAATCCATTAACTTCATGGCAGACATTGCCAGGCGTACGGAATGCTCTGTTGGTCGACATATATCATCACATGCTGTAAGATGTCACTTACTATCCAGCAAATAATTGTTCCCAAGAGATAATACCTTTTGGGTGTGCAGACGTCTCTTTTAAATTCAGGTATCACATAACGACATATCCAGCAAATGAGTGTTTTAGGAGACAGAGATCAACACATGAATGCGATCCAGCGGCCTTCCTCGTTAACACAGCAAATAAGACGTCATCACTATCCAGTAAATGGAGCTCACTATGAAGAAGTCATCACTATGCAGCAAATGAAGGTTTCTAGAGACAGAAATCAATACCTGCCAGGAGCGCAGAAGCGTCTCCTCGTCAATACGCTGACGGCATGCAGCGAAGTAATCAAGTTTTTACACAAACGCGCGTGGTCCGATGCGGCAAACACTCACCGGAGCTTACACAAATAAGGACAAAATGACACTTGCTGATATTCAGGGAGGGCTCCACAAGGAAACTCGATATAGCCATTCAACCGTTAGCAATGAAACGTTGTTGGCTCAGATGCAAAATAAAAAAAATCATCACGTAAGATGTAGTCATAATAATAAACTGTGTATATAGGCTTGGATATATTTGGATCAAGTTTATAATAGTGTGGAAGTACTACACTATGTACAGTACACAAATTCAAACATCGATCAAGTTGGCGATAAGAAACTCGCAACATATTTTCGCGTTTTCGCGGGCTTGGGCGATATCTGTCAGGTTGAGGTGAAATCGGGTGAATAATAGGCCTTTTTAAAATTAATTTTGTCACTGCCGGCGTGAATGCTCCGAACGGTTATGTAGCACTCGAGTCACCACATTTAGTGACTCATTTTAATTAAGTCAGGAAGCGAATACTACTGAAATGCAACCCTATACTCTGACATCATCTTCCAAAATAACGCAAATTAAAGCAAGGAGATTTACGATCCTGCGTAGTACGCGCCAGCATCTGTCCGCACCACATCAAGGCACATGCAGGGTGACTCCGCGTAACTTCGACTTGCCCGGGACTTCATTGTGGGCTCTTGCTTCGCCACTTTGAATCAAGTCTTAGGCGGTAATCGCATATCACTTAGACGTGAGACGAGCTGTAACTCATTCCTGGGCGGGCAACCGGACCATGTGATTTTAATACCTATCTTGTGACGGGCTGCCAGCGTATGCAAGTGCGAACCTCCGCATGAGGGGGCGTATCGAACCACGGTGTTCAGGTGAAGCCTTTCGTACAATCTACAGCTTATGCGTTCTTTCGCTGAGACAGCAGCAGCGCCAACACACAAACATGTTTCTTCACTATATGAATTTACAAGCATCTATAAATCTTAGGTATGAATTGAACCTACGACCACATGGCTTCTCTCCACTTCTGGACTACACTAACAGTGTTGCTCTTACGAGAAATGAAGGTTTATTTGGTGCGTTAACTGGCTAAAGGCTGAGGTAAATGTAAAGATAACTTAGAGCGTCGGAGCAACTGCACGCTTGTTTAAGCACCGATCCGTTAAACTGCGCCAAGAACTCGAATTTGCATGGCGCGATCTGTAGAGGCAAACGTGAGGCTCCAGTGAGCAGAGGCGCCAGTGACATTTCGAAAGGAAGTAAATGCAACAAATTGTAATTTCAGCGAATAACAGAAGACCTTGAGCACCGCATCGCAATAGCTATATATACGGACGAGAGAAAAAGCAACAGTTCCTACAAATGTTGAAGTCATTTGGACCAAGGACTCTTTTTTATTTAAAAGGTTTTAGAGTCAAATATAAATCGGGTTATAAGGAAAACATTCTTTGTGGCTAAAACGATTCAGTCCGTGACTGAGGTGAACACTCACGCATTGTGTGTTACGCACTTGCTTCGTCATTGCAGGAATCAGTTTAAAGCCGAGGCGCGCGTCACCGGTATGAAATTAACCCCTGAAACCCTAAATAATATGACGAAGTCATCGCTCAGAGATGAAGTTCGGGACAAGTTAAAGCAAATCTTGGCTCTGATCACAGGCTGCCTCGCCCCAGTCAGTACATTGTCCGACAGCTAATGTAACATAAGCAGATTACATTATTCCGACTGGAAGGCGCGAATCGGACAGGTTTTAAGAGCTAACGTTTACAGGGCGGGTCAATATACTGTTAGCAGAAGGTACCTATTTTTCTGCAGTGGAAAGCTGTTTTGGATAAATTGATGGCGTAAGTCCCAGCGTATCTGGGAATGGGCCCGTGATCCGTCTACTGCCGCCTATCTAATCTAATCAATTAGTCAAGAAAGCTTAGTTCCTTCGAGCATATGTGAAAGTTATACTTAAAATCAATAGGTAATTATTTTATTTCCCATTTAAGTCATTTGCAGATGGGCCAAAAGTGTTCATAAATTGTATTTTAACGAAAATAAGAGAATATTACATAATAATATTGGACGAGAATATTAGTTTACCAGTATTTATTAGAAAATGTCGAAAATACATATACTACGCAAGTGAAAGTTATTGCCACAAAAACAATATAAAAATTGGGAAAGTCCTTCCTAGAATACAATTGTCTTTCCGCCCTTCTTTTTATCAGTTTGAATAATCTTTTATAAACAAAGGACATCAATTTTCTAACTTCTGTAAGTGAAAGACGACATGAAACCACCAGCTCATTTGCACCAGTACCTTTAAATTGGCGTCTGTTGTAATAAGCCTCTTTTTCCTTACTATACACCAAAAACTCTTGAAATGGGGTTTCCCTCTGGACTCAAACGATGCCAATCCATGATTTCTGTATGTGATTTCTTGATCTGCACGCTATTATTAAGTTATAAGTGATGGACTGCTTGAAATCATGGCCTGCTGGAAAACAAAGTTACTCTTGATGTCCTCACTCTGAATATTGAACCAAAAGTGCAGAGTTGCACAGAAGGAATGCACGGTAATGAGCAGAGTTCAAGCTGGCACTATCTGGTACAAGAATGAGTCCACTTATTCTGTCGTAAAAGATTTTAATTCAAACTAGAGCACTCTGAGAGCGCATACCTCTGCCAAGCAAAGCAATGGTAATGAAAGATTCAAATTAGTTCTGAAACCATGATTTTAATTGTATCAACACCAAAATCTAATCATTTGTGCCTTTTAAAAGTATTAACAGCTTCACTAATTTCTTGAAGATCAGTTCGTAATTTTTTGAGTTATTCTGCTAAAAAACATTCTGACAAACATTAGTCAAACAGACAAACCGATCACCACCAAAATTTAACATTACTAAACACTCCTGTAAATTTCATATAGTTCGTGCATACCTTTTTGAGTTATTGTGCTAACAAGCAAAAAAATTAAAAGCAGCCACAAGCCGACGAAGGAACCAACACAAACAAACACAACGAGCCATCGCAGAAATTAGGTCATTTATTTTTCGTGATATACCTAAAAGCTCATATAAATTTCATACAAATCCGTTCATAACTTTTTAAATTATGGCATTGAGAAAAATGAGACAGACAAACAAACAAATGGATGAACGGATCTTCACCAAAAGTTAATCATCTGTCATCCTCACGTACCTAACAATATCTCTAAATTTCGTCCAAATCCGTTCATAACTTTTTGAGTTATCTTGGTGACAGACAGAGAGACAGACAAGCCCGACGAAAACATAACCTCCTAGGTGGAGGTTAACTTAACTCTACCACAATCAGAACGCCATGCTTGTAACGCAAACGAGCGCTTATTGTGCGCTTAGGGAGCCCTGCTCGCCTCCCTCCGCCAGGGCCGTCAAGTCACTCAAGTGTGGCCCGAGTCTCGTCGGAGGTTTCTGTTTTCAGAGATTTTGTTGTCCATGAAAGTGCCTTTGGATAACTGATCGTACTCACGGAGGGACGAACTGTAGGTGACCTCTGATTCGTCACTTTATTCATAATGCAGTCCCGGGTTCGTATGGAGATTTTAGCGTCTCCGGCGTTCTCAAAATTGCCTTTTGGTGAGGTGAGGGGTTTGGACTAAAGATCTTCTAATTTTCCCCAATTCTCTGCTCGTTGTTCCCTTTGTCCTACCGCATTTATGATATCGTCGCTCAACTGTAGCCCATTAACAAATCTATTCACCATATGAAGATCACGTGTGCTAATTTTCGAAATTACAAGGATAGGCTTATTCGCACTGAGTAACTTCACATTTTCAACCTTCTTAGGTATCGTTTAACATCTTTCCTCCACTAATTTTCGTAAATTTTAGAAATATGCAAACCCTTCTGGCCCACCTGAAAAGGCTACAAACTTGAAGAAAAATAAATAAAATAAATACACATTAATTTTAAACATAAATTTTAAATATTTTCAATTAAATCAAGCTTTCTTAAAAACTTGACGAATTCTCAACCCAATTACAGCGGAGCTGAGGCGCACGAGCTTGATTAATGAAAGTTTTAACCCTTCACTGCGTAAGGTATCACGCACGATACAATTTTAATCGTGTTATTCCTACGGGAAAGGTAAATTAAATGGGGGCAGTGAAGGGTTAAGTTGCATCTGAAGGCCATTCGACAAAACTTTTCTCGGAATAACTCCTCAAACAAACAGGTGCTATTATTAGAGCAAATCGTCGCTATTATAGAAGCAATAACTTCGGTAGAATGCGAACATAAAAAACAGGGCTCGTTACCACGCTCACAGCCGCTTCTCGAATGCGCGAGTCGTCATTACTAACGGGCGCGGGAATGGTCCAAATTAAGTGCTTGTCCGGCAATACAGCCTGTTTAATATTGTATAATTCATTCGCTACTCGAACATTTTACGTGACAAACGGCTCCTACAGGACGGAATTCAATTTGAGTAACGAGGTACAGCAATGAAGGAATATAAACGGTGTCACAAATGAGCCTATTATAGAGTCAGAGTGCGAAGTTTCTTCTCTTCAAAACAAACAAAATAATATACAGTCCTGTATCAGTTTCAACAGCGAGGACAATTGGACATTTCAATGCTTTGACTGAAATTAAACATAGAGAAATTCCTGTAAAAGGTAATCAAATGGACCAAGCAACCACATGTGGTTGTAGGACTAATAATAAAACTTCGTTGTACTATAAACAATACGCACATGATTACTTTTTATAACAATGAACATGTAATTTTTCGGGCTGACGTATTTGATAAATAAACTACCCCAACATGATATCCGTTAACCCCAATAGCTCAAACCGTAAGTTAGCTTCTGGGAAGACCGCAAGTTCTGTTAAAGTAGTGAATTCTTCGAGTGTACTCTAGGTAGCTAGTAGAACTCTTGTCTTTAGTTCTCACAACCAAATGCATTTCATTGAACAATTTGTGGTCATGTTAACAAACAGTTTCTCCATGTGTGTGCTGCCACGCATGGTCTAGCTGAAAATATTTAAATGGCTGCAATAAAAATTTACTACAACGTACCTAAATAGTGCAAATAACAACTACTGTGAGGGCCAATGAACATTATTGTCGGGACTAGCAAAAGTCTGAGAGCTAAATAACATTAAGGTCTTCACTAGCAACAGAAAATAATTCTATATTGCATAATACAACCATGCACTACCAAGATCTTGAATATTGCATAATTTTAAGTTTAGTACCCTACAAAGCTGAGCTTCGTGCGAGCGCAGCGTACGGAGGTTCCCAACACAAACCGTGGAAATCCCACAGCGGTCGCCAGGAGAAAAAATAAACACATATTTTTATGACTACACCAAGAGGAAACACCAAGGTCCTTAGTCACGTCTGCAGGGAAACTGTAACAAGGTCAGCTGTATGACATACCATACAGTTGGGACCCTGAGAACGTCTATGGTCATGTTAGGATGATACAATTAAGGAGCTCCCCTAGGTATTACTGCGTGTCTGATTAGGGGTGTTGTCCCATGGGCATCTTGGAAGACTCGTTACTTATGTGGTTGTTTGTGGACTTATGTGGATGTTTGTCATCTTGCAGTCTGATTGTTTGAGTCAGTGAGTCAATGGATGTCTGATCTTGCTACACTGCTTATGTTTAGAGGCAAGATTGTTATTTTACGGATAGTTGGGCCTATTTTTACGTGGCCTCATATTTCTTACTTATGAACACATGATAATAAATATAGGCAGGGAACTACCAGGATATTCGAACATGCCAAATTTCTAATAGCAGATGAGCGGAAATATCATCAAGGACAATACGTAGCATATTAAAACTTACTAGCTGTACCTGTGAAATTTTCACAGTCTACCGGGCCTTTAATTTTTATACATACTGTGTGTCCCCTTTATGGAGCTTTCCAACGTTGCGAACCAATCTGTAAGACAATTTGGTAATTGCTCTGCTTCACCCCCATCCCCTCCTTTGCCTTACCCCCACCTCCTTTCTACCGAGACATGATGCAATCGGCAAACTTTTGCGTCACGTATTGCATAACATGGTGCAATATCCATTTTCAATGCGCATTATCCATTGTGTTCCCTTTATGAAAATAAAGGGAAAATATCTTTAATGCAATTATAAACGACCTTTCCCAGTGGCTGAATGATTACTGACGCTCGCCGTATCATAGATACCCAGCTTCCCGATGTCATCGAATCTCTAATTTCCTTCCGTCTATTTGTGATGAAAAGCGTGACACACACCGCAGGTAGGTGGGTAGGTAGGTAGGAACAAGCGTATTAATATATAGACTAGCTGTACCCGTGAAACTTTCACGGCTTTGAAGGCCTTTCAGACGGACCCGTGAAACTCTCATACTTGAGCAGGGTAATGCCGCACTTATTCTACAACCCTAGGATTCGATATATTAAGACCATCCTGTCCTTTTGGCTGATAATAATTCCCAGCACTGGCCTAGCCAAGGAGCTTCAATAGAGAAGGAGGGAGCCTTATGGCCCAGTTACAGACTTGCCAGCGAGTCAACCAGATCTCTTATGGCTGTGAGACGCTCATTGGTGGAAAAGACGGGGGAGCACTGAGTTTCACTGGGGAGCAGCAGACGAACCGAGTTACTGATATGCGATTGGTGCTTACGCTACTGGCTGCAGCCATAAGAGACTTTTTACTGATATGCGATTGGTGCATAGGACAACTGGCTGACAGCCATAAGAGACTCTTGAGCTTCAACGGGCTAGGTTACTGGCTACCTCCTTCTCTATACAAGCTCCTTGGGCCTAGCCATGGGGCCTGGGAGCGTGGGAGGACGCACTCCATCCCAAAGCAGTCTAACAGTCTCACACCCCCCTCCTCCTCCCCCCTCAACTACATATGATATGATGTACGTAAACGTATTTCTTACGCATAAAAATACACGAGAAGACACCCATAGCATACTTCTGCCTGAACTATGCGTCAAAAAAGCAAGATTTCGCGAACTCATGAGTTTTTGAGAAACGACGGATTTTCTACAAACCAAACGGTTAGAAGCTGTCACCAATAAGAGTTTGCAAACACAATACGCTACAAAACTCAATGTAATATCCCAATTGTATGTATCACTGAGAAAATTAAACGAGCAAATGTCCCCAAATGTCCCAAGACCAGCAAGCCTCATCGTGTTCTGTGATAAGAAATGTATTACCTACAGGAATGGCAGAGTGTAGCGAATCGTTGAAGTAAGTACATCACGTTGACACGGCGATATAGCGAGTTCAGTTGTCTAATTGTCAATTGTGGTACCGCAGCTCTCATGAAAAAAGAGTGACCAACGGAATGAAATAGAAAGGAGGGTCTGTTAGATTACGTCCAGTCAATGCCGCCAATTGCAAAAAGTAAGAAAAAGTGTGTGTCAGACAAGAGCAACTACCGCCCCATAGCTGTCACTACGTCACTCTCAAAATTAGTAGAACTGGTTCTTGAGAGACGAATGACAATATATATGAACATTGCAGATAACCAATTTGGCATTAATGCAAAACACGGCACAGAAATGGCTGTCTTTGCGCTAAAACAAATTATAAATAATTTCACCGACAATGGCTCTACCATGTATCTGTGTTTTTTCTAGACGCTAAGACAGCATTTGATAGAGTGCATCATTACTCTCTGTTTAAGTGTATGCTTATGAAACAAATGCCTCCCTACATTGTAAAAACGCTGAAATATTGGTTTCAAACTCAAAAATGCTATGTAAAATGGAGGCGAAAACATTATCAGCGTTTTGCGTGACTAATGGTATACGACAAGCTAGGAGGCCTACTCTCTCCCATTCTGTTCAATATCTTCATTGACTGTATCCATACAAAGTTTAATACAGCTGGAGTAGGCTGTCATATTAACAATAAAGCAGTAAATGCCATTAGTTATGCTGACGACATGGTGCTTGCCTCCCCCATCCTATTGGATTACAAAAGCTCCTTGCAATCTATGAAGGCGAAGTGAATAAACTTTGTATTGAACATAACACAGTAAAAACAGTATGCATGTATATAAGGCCTAGGAGAAGTAGCCTGCCCGGTCATAAACATTCTGTTCTCAATGGGGTAGAGCTTAAGTATGTAAGCAGCTTCTCTTACTTGGGTCATAAAATCATTGATGATTTTCGTGACAACAAGGATATAGAGAAAGAAACGCGGACGCTCCATGGAGTTGGCAAAACATTAATTAGAAAATTCAGTCATTGCTCTGAAGATGTGAAATGTCAATTATTCCGGACCTATTGCTACCCCCTGTGCTGTAACTCACTTTGGTGTAACTTTAGAAAGCAATACATTCAGCGTTTGCGCGTTGCGTATATTGAAATATTCCGCAGACTAATGAATGTGCCTAGGTCTAATAGCGCAAGTATGACATTTGCTCAAAAATACTCAGATTGTCTCAAAGTCAGGACCAGGAAACGCGCATGGAGCCTAATACTCAGGATTAAAAACTCCACCAACTCATTAATAAAAGCCATCCGTAATGGCCCTGGCTACAAACGATCTAATATGTAGATATATATACGATGGCAGCGCATACTGTTAGCTGATGGAGGCCAAGTAATGAGGCGTAATGATGTCTAGTATGTAAGACCACTGCGACATGTGCTGTGCGTAGCCTAGAAATAAGATACATTCTCTTGTGCACCATATATCATTCCAAATTTGTAATGTCTATGAGTACTTAATGGAGATTAGTATTATTATTTACGCTTGATATAATGCATTCCATTACAGTACACTTTACTGCAGCATTACTTATACGAATTTATTTGACCCACTACACACAAAATCTTGTATATAAAGTTTAGAAAAATTGGGCTCACTAATTGCATAGAGACGTGCTCAAGTCTATACGTGCATAGTGTTGCAATCCAAAGTGATTCGAGCTTAGTGCGCTCTCGAGCGCGTGACCAAATCAAAGCTATGTATGACGTCACAGTCCACAGCGCTTGGGTAGGTTCCCCAACGAATACCTAGGTTGATTCTTCAATTGGTGTTGACGTAACGTATGGCAGCGTTTTGGTTAGGTGAGAACACACTCGTACTATTCACACGATGTTCGATGCACCCTGAATGCTTACAATACTGCACTGTTAATAAAAACATGCAATTCGAAAATGTCGACACCTCACTGGGGGTTTTGAATTAAGGCAGGTCCGCCATGCAGTAAAGTACACTGAACAATTCGTAAGCCTCCAGTTCCCCGAAGCAAGCAGGACGCACGCAACAAAAACTCGAGGCGCCGCTGCGAGTCAACCAATAAAAATTACAACGATACCGTCGGCCAGCCAAGAGAAGAAAAAATATCAATAGATAACAACCTCTTGCCGTACTAAACCGGCATATGTTGGGTTACAGCAGCTAAAATTTTGTAATTCTCAGTCAGATGTTTGGGCAATCATCATCCTTTCGCTATGGCAATCCTACAGTATAGTAAATTCCCGCACAGCGCGATTCACATCGCGCGATATTCTCACTACGCGACAGAAAATTGAGTTTGAGGAATTCACACAACGCGACTCATACAGCGCGAATTGTTCGGTTATATTGATAGTCCCTCCTCGATGTTTTCTGCGATATTGATTTTGAAGATGTCATTTTTACGGCGACTAAGATCACCTGACATTTACCGACGAATTGAAGATACTGCTTTGCATCCAATGATGGCCCAAAGTAAGTGTATACGAAGAGGCCAGTGCATTAAATTTGCACATTCTGTAAAACATATGAAATTTAGAAAAATATATTTCTAAGTTCAAATAACGCATGCACTCGTTAA
>LQNS02000210.1:17904524-17916373 GCA_001587735.2 Parhyale hawaiensis
GAGCACTCGTTCAGCTCCGGTCTACGTTTGAAAATATACAATGATTCTAAAATGCGGAGGTCAGCAGTGGTCTGGGTAGCGTCTAAATAGAAAAATTGTTGCTGCTAAAAACATGATCACTATTTGTACAATGGTCACGGATGGATGGATTTTCAATAATCCGTAACGTCTGGTTTTTAATAATGTTTGTGATCACGTTAGTACTTCTTTTTATCCTGACACTTCATAAAGTCCTTGATTTTTAAATTATCTGAAAAAAAAATTAACTGCTTTAGTCAACAGTGAAATGAACAGGAAAAATAGGATTTTCGGGCATGCCTATCTCCAATAATATTAGTTATAGTCAGAAAGTTTAAGCCTCCGTTTCCGAACGGAACGATATCACAGAAGAAAGAAGAAGGGACATATAGTATGTCGATAGAAATGGGGAACCGATGCACGAAGGTGTTCCCACACAGCCTTCAAAAATATTTTATGTAGCCAGCCACCTTTAATCAAGAACTCCCAACTTGTCGATACGTTGACTATAGGACCGAGGGAATGTCATACTCTTTATAGGAACATGCACTCGTTTATGTATGCCCCGCGGAAGCTTCAAAATAAAACGTGACATTTCAATGGAGTCTAGACTAAGTTTCAAGCACCGTACCTTGAATTCAAGCACTTTTCAATTACGGTACTTTTCAAGCACCTTGCTCGTCCAATCACTATCAATTACTTCCAAGCACCTTGCTCATCCAATCACGTTCAATTACTTCCAAGCACCTTGCTCGTCCAATCACGTTCAATTACTTCCAAGCACCTTGCTCGTCCAATCACGTTCAATTACTTCCAAGCACCTTGCTCGTCCAATCACGTTCAATTACTTCCAAGCACCTTGCTCGTCCAATCACGTTCAATTACTTTCGAGCACCTCAACTACTTAGTAGACACCCTGAGAACGCCCCATTCTCCAGACGATCTGCCGCGGTGGAGGCAAACGAACAGCGAGCGGTGCGACTGCTTGGTGTGAAAAACGCCATTCTTTTTCTTCTTACCTTCGCCTGTCTGGTTCTGCCGTAATTTTTACTCCAGCTCAATACCAGGTAGCTAACTGTCTTTATGCACCCACACAATGTCAAGATCGATATGCTAGCATGCAAAGACATAAGTTATAGCTAAGCCAAGCAGCGCCTATAGAAGCGTCAGAGCATACAACATTAGGGTACCTACCAAAATGTAAAAAAAATTTTCAAGCATGCGCAGTATCAACAAAAACCTGACAAGTTTATAATAGCACAACCTAAACCAGATATTGACCTGCACGATTTCCATCTGTAAAGCAATTCTTGATATAGCTAGTGGAGCTCACACTAATAACCAATCTGTATAGACTAGCAATCTAAACGCCCAGTTGGCCAATTAGATCGCCTTGGCTCAGTAAACATGACTGTGACAGAAACACGTACAGCGATACTGTAGCTGGTAGCCTAATAGCTTAAGATGGTCAGCCTGGCACTAAGTAGAAAGAGCGGTGCTACGCATACACCATTCTTTAAAAAAAAATACTACAAACTACATATCTGCGTTCGAGTACTCACGTGAACGAGAGTTACAAGATTATTTCGTTCTTTACAGGTCATTAACTAAACACGGTCAACTTAGGTGATGACTTTTATACTACTTCGTGAAATGTTACGTACGACTGTGCATAAGTGAACACCTATTTGTTCTGTGCTAGGAGAACGTGTTCACAACCTGTGCGCCTGCTACCACTCACACCAGTTAGGGTGCGTCAGGCCTCAATCCAAGAACCCTCCGGAGAAACGAAGTCTACCACTGAGGGGAGGACGCAGCGCACTGCGAGGGAGACAGGCTGGCTCGAGTAAGATGAAGTCGGTGTGGTGGTGTTAAATTAAACGTGTCTCGTTGTAAGGAACAGCCACGGTCCGACACTTGCCGCAGTAAACACAACAAGGCAAAAATGCTATTTAAAATTACCGTTGTACTGTATATCCGACCCTGGCGTCCTGTCGTTAATCCGGATGGTATTAGAAGGGTGTCCCTAAAGGTCGCGTGCCACAATCAACAACAAAAACAGCGCAGTAAACAATAGATACATGGCGGCCAGGTGGTCCGTACGTGTAGCGAGCACCTCTCACCTTTGCAACGTACAGTTAGCTACATCCCTAAATAGGGATCGGCTGGGTACCTTAGTCACAACAACTTACGGCGAAATATCCAAGTGCTACAACAAGCGGTACGCTATGCAGCAAGTGCCTGTAATAAACGTAACTGAAAAGATAACAATGGAATACAATAGTTATAAAATTATATTAAGGAATGTAATAATTTGGTGGAACATATGCTCCGCTCAGTTTAACATTTAAAAGTTAAATAGGTATATATTTTTAAATGAGAATGTAGATCGTACACCGAAACGTACGGCTAAAATTGGCTAGAGTCAAGTATTTGCGTAAGCTACAGAGTGAGGTGGAATTTGATTTTATCAATACCCCCTGACTAATGCTAGCGGTTCTTAAGCAGGAGGGTTATATAATTAAAATAAAAATACGACTTTTCTTCGATGAGCTGCATGCGAAAAGGCTGCAAAAACACCAGGAAATTTATAAAGAGCAAACAGAGCAGAGACGGATACTTCCCTGCCTCCCCTTCACATACTACCTACTGCTAGTCCAGGCTCTAGGGAGGTGTCTGTGTACATTTCTCTTTCACGGCTCTACCATGTATTTTCCTATTCCATATGATGAGGGCATTAAAAAAGTTGGGTAGAACTTTCGCAAATGGTACATTTTTGAGGGGGGCATGGGGGAAACTCGCTCAGAATATGTATGATTGAAAAAGAAACATATTTTTTTATTCCAACAACTTTTTTTATTTAGGCCTTGATTTTTGAGATAAAGGGGTTCATATAAAAATATATATGTATAGTTTCAAAATTTTAAACGAATAGAACTGAATGAGTTTTCATGCTAGAATAAAAACAAAAATGGAGAATCCAGTTCAATAGTTTTGTTAGGAATGTTCCAAGGATTCCAAAACTGTCATTGTTTTTATTCTAGCATTAAAAGTCATTGAATTCTATTGGTTTGAAATTTACAAAATTTGCAGATATTTTTTATATAAACCCCATTATCTAGAAAACTAAGGCATAAATCAAAAAAGTTGATGGAACAAAACATGTTTCTATTGCAAAAATACCTATTTTGAGCAAGTTTCACAACAATCAGTACACACTTGATCATTTCTGGCCCCCATACCCCCCCCCCCCCCTCCCCTCAAAAATGTACCAGTTGCGAAAGTTCCACCCGTTTTTTTTTAATGCCCTCATCATACGGAATAGGAAATTACATGGTAGAGCCGTGAAAGAGAAATGTACAGAGACACTCCCCTAGAGCCTGGACTATGCGTGCTTAGACTGGTTTCAGGCTCTCATGTAGAGCTCGGCATACGTACCTACGCTTAGTTGCTTCTTCCACGTCTGATATACAACTGCCTGCGTTACTATTTAACTCTATAAGTGCAGTGGCTTTTAGATATTTCAGTACTTTAGGATTAAGTACATTACATATGACGTGGGGTGACGTGAACAACGTCACCTGGACTTCTTCCGAAGACTCTCAAGGTAACTCAAGGTATATGTATTCGGTCGTCTAAAACACAATTGGTTTGCGATTAACACTTGAAATTAAACTCATAGTGGTGAAACGAATACTTAGGATTCAAGTCTGGATAAGTTGAAGCTAATCGCATTAGATTACTGCCACCGAAAATGGTGAATCGCAGATTTCCTGAACTGAGGTTCACCTCAATATTCTGTAAGCTTTGGAGAGCTGTCACGGCCTAATGTTGCTATATATATGTACTGCACGTGTTGAAGATCTTGGTATAAGCCAAGCAAGAAACTTGAATGTAGGTATGAACACAGAAACAAATTGCAAGACTATATATATCACCGCACATTATACTAGCTACGCCATGTTTTTTGAAGGAACAGGTGCAAGTCATATAAATCTTCTGTCATATTCATTAAAATGATTACGCAAACAGTGCACGCAGACTTAGCTTGTCACGAAATAGCTTCCTATAACACACATTTTGCGCTATTATGGCTAGAGTTGAGCGGGTTGGTAATTTTAGCATGCAAACTCATTTATTATTAAACACTTCACTGAAGACTACAAGGGAAGCTACAAGGAAATACAGGGAAAATGATCATGAAAATTAATGGACAGCAGAGACGTACAGTCTTGGTCCACACTGCGGTAGACTCAAACATAACAATGTATTGTTAGATCTACGGTACAATTTTTAGAATATTGCCCTTCAGGACAGCTATAGAGTATCCATTATGTAGTGAGAACAGCTACACCATGTGGACAGAATTGCTGTACTTTAGTCAGATTAGCAATTGTTTAACTAGAATGGCTACAATGCACTTAAAATTGTCACAGTTCAGGCAGAGTAGCTTCGCTATAGTTAGAATAGTTGAGTTAGAATATCTACAGTTTAGTTAGAGCAGCCATGGTTCAGAAAAATAGCTACGATTTACTTAGACTAGCCACAGGTCAGCGACTATAGCTGGCATTTAGATAAAATAGCTCTAGCCCAGCAAAAGGAGACAATATACACAGGTATCCCTGCCATCTCTGCTGAGGCGCTATCCCGGCAACTGCCACAATTAAGGGCTCCGAAAGCAGCCTGTACAGCCGTTAGCAAACTATCCGTTGCAAGCCAGGGCATCGTCTCCAAATGCGAGCAGCGGGACCATTAGCACAAGAGCAGCAGCGTGTGACAGCTCAACTGCTATGGACGAGCAGCTATGAGGAAGCCTCTCTCTCGAGAGCGGCTAATGGCTACTGTACAGCGAGAATAAGAACGAGTGCACGTTTGAAAAGTACAAGAAACAGGAGAGAGCGCTTCATTTTTTCTAATGAATGACAGTCAACTTAATTGTGGGACAGCATAGAAGTATGTGCATGGGGTACAGACGCGCTTTTAAGGATTGCAGTGCAAGGATTGCAGTGCATTTTACTGCTCATATTCAGTCATACATAATATTTAACTACACCACACTTATAACCAATCTGCGTCACGACTGTACCTGAAAAAAAGCGGTTGCATACATACATGCATTAAGAAAAGTTTCTTATCAATTGGAAATATTTATAGTCTCCCTTAATTTCTGACAGAATGGAAAGAAGGATGGTAATGCTTTGCTTGGTGGAACTGGCCGTGTTCACCTCTTCCGATACTGAAAACGGGAAATCCCTCAAGAAACTGCAATACATCTGCCACAGCTGAGTCACGACCATACGGGCAAAAACAAGGAAGAGAGACACATAGAGGAATAGTCTGCCATTCTTTTTACCGACATGAGCAGGGTGGACATATCTGATGTAAATCACACCCTTTAGTCAGGCAAGATGATTTTATTGCAGAGACGCGGGGCGCGATATACATGTGCTAGCGGGATCATATTTGGCCTGATATCGGTGGCACTGCGCTGCCAGAAGCGCGCTTAGATACTTCAGGAAATGCTTACCAGCGGTGTCAACTGAAGCGTCGCTATGCGGTAAGCGCTGCAGTCATGGCACCTAGAGGCTTGTGCAAGGCAGAAAAACACAGAAATTCGGATCACACTGGTATGCATATGGCGACTTCCTTGGATGAGCCCTTAGCCCAGTACGAGTCACACCGCGCTGGCGCAGTCTCTGATAACCACTAGTCGTATACCCTTGCAAGTATAATAATATAGTAGATAAGCACTAATCCTAATGCTAGAACCATCTGGTTCTATAACATAAATAACCGCTAGCGATATTCTAAATAATCTCTTGCCATATATAGTACCAACACAGAAAAAAGGATATGACAAGTAACTGACCAATAATGCTCAATGCTACGAGTCACGAATGAAGAAAAGTTGAAGGCAAAAGAGTAGGAAATACTGCAAAACTACAAATTCTGAATATGTAAACGACCTCTATTAGATGGGTGGAAGTCATAAAATGAGTTCTACTATGTGTTACTTGCGGTGGTAATAACACGAGAAGGAGGAAAATTGCTCACTAACTCGAAAATTTGAAAAAGTTCTCAAAGTAAGTGCCGGTTCGAAATTCCGGCACGGTGGAGCTGCGGTTTACATTCCGCACGTGCGCGCTGTTTACCTACAACTCATAACAAGCTACACGCGCCATTACAGAGACATTCGACGGCGTTAACTTTTTTTAGATTTAAAATGGCCCCGCTAACTGATAATCCCGCCGCCTGTGAAATACGATCTTTGATTCGTGTTCTTAACGCTATGAAAGCAGCTGAAATTCATCGTCACATTAGTGAAGTTTATGAACAAAGCATTATGACAAAAGGATGACACGGAAATGGTTTAGACCTTTAAAAGATGGCTGCACGATTGTTCAAGATAAGGAATATCAGGCGACAGAATAATGTCATGAAGGGATTCACAACTCAAAAAGTAGCTACAACTCAAAAAGTTTTGAATGGATCTATATGAAATTTACAGGAGTTGTTAATAATGTTAAAAGGCACAAATGGTTAAATTTTATAGCAGATCGGTTGGTTCGTTTGTATGTTTGACTTATGTATGTTATAATGTTTCTTAGCAGCATAACTCAACAGCTATGAAAAGATCTTCAAAAAATTGCAGAAGCTGTTAATATACTACTAAAAGGCACAAATTCTTAGATTTTTAGTTGGTACAAAAGAAATTATGGTTTTAGAGCCAATTTGAATTTTTCGTTACCGTTTCCTTACTGGGCGGAGGTATGCGCTCTCAGAGTGCTCTAGTTCTACATAGTTTCCAGCAATCATGTGGCACTTATTGTTTTGTACAACTGGTTGTATTTTGAAAAATTATCTTTAGTTCCGGGATAATTCCCGACGTTTTGGATCAGTTACAGGCTTGCACGATAGTGTGAATTTAGGAGCCACTATGCCCAAAGCAAGATAACTGTCCAAAATAGAACGTGGCTGAATTTTGAAACTGCATAAGCAAGGTTTGCCGCATAGTGTAATCGCAGTCGAGATTCACCGCAGTAAAACTGTGATTTGCAACTTCCTAAAGCACCCTGAGAGTAATGGAACAGCAAAATCTAGTTGTAGATCGACGAAAATATCCCTGTATTGAAGAGGCAAATTAAACGGGTCGTTTCTCAAGACAGAAGATGGTCTCCCAGGAAAATCAAGGCACTCACAGATGTGGTGTTCAATAACTATCAGGCAGCACTTACGGCCAAATGATATCAAGAAAAAAAAGCACCTTAAAGGTTGTTTCCGCTTCACAAAGTGGCCCGATTACAGTTTGCTCTAGAGCAGCAAACATGAAACATTGGAAACTGGTCCATATTTGTTTCAAGAAAAAAAGTTCAATCTGAACGGCCCTGGTGGCTTCCAACGGTACTGGCATGACATAGATACATCATGAAATGTTTCGAAATCGCCACATCGCTCGAGGCTTCGTTATGGTGTCGGGTGAATTTTTCTAAGGGGGAGCAATGAAGCTTCAGGATGTGCAGGGTGACGGTGGGATGTCAAACAGCTGCTGGTTATGTCGGCATGTGTCAAAGATCATTATTTGTCGACCGAGGGCCCTCCTTTGCGTGGTGATGAATGGTTTTTCCAGCAGGATAATCCAATAGTCCACACTGCTCGCCAGACTATCACCTTCTTTCACAAAAATTGGGGTCCCTGTTTTACGACATCGAGCATGTTCGCCAGACTTCAATCCAATAGAAAATCTTTGGGATAGATGGCGAGGGATGTTAACGGAAATGGTAAAAAATGGTGTCAATATACGAGCTACTTGATGTCTTCTTTAGGAGCTTGGACAATATTTCTCCAACCCTCATTTTTAGTATGCCACCAAAAATTTTGAAATTATCAACAAGAATGAAGGCAGTATGCATCACTAAGCTTAAATTTTTTTCCCCTCAACGTCTCCTGTGGAAAAGTTACCTACGATTTATATTAGTGGTCTTATAATTTTGATCAATTGAAAAATTCAATATTTCACTAAAATGTACATTTATTAATAAATTGTTACAGCAGGTATTTTTCATCTTTATACCGACGGTTACGGCGAACGTTGCGTACTGCACAGTTGTGCTGAAGGTGCCGAGAACGATTCCCAAGCCAAGCACGGTCTGTGTCAAAGCACTCAGCGCACTGAATCAGCATGTTTGCTTGTGCACATAGCTACTGTTGGGTAGCTAGCTTAGGTGGCTGGTTGTTGAACCTTTCGCTTCGGCGCCGTAGTTCTAAGCGACCAGTCGTCGTCTGCAGTTACACTCACTCCTCTCGGGCCAGTTGGCCTACGTCTGCCACACGAACCAGTGCATGTGGATTTACTGTGGAGGGTATACTCAAGAGTTGATTTACTTTTACCTTTCTCACCTTTTACCTCTAGGAATTACTAAGCCCTAATCAAAGGAGCTTATTTATCACAAAAACGTGATTTTCTTTACATTTGCAAGTGGTTTTTAAGCTTCTGATCAGGATTTTATTTGTGTCTTTTGTTGCTTCAGAGATGACACTGAACTGAAGTACTTTGTCACGGGATGACACTGCACGCTGTCAGACCGCCATTCGCATGTCACATGTTCAGATTCAGCCAGCTGTATGAATTACGTGTCAACGTGTACATAATTCAAAACAATTGTCAACTGATTGTCTTTGTATAAGTTTGAGTTCGCGTTAATAACTAATATATGCCTTCTAATTACCTCCGCCAAGGAGGTTATGTTTTCGTCGTGTTTGTCTCTCTGTCTGTCTGTCACCAAGATAACTCAAAAAGTTAGAAACCGATTTGAACAAAATTTACAGGGATTGTTAGGTATATTAGGAGGAAGAGATGATTAACTTTTGGTGAAGATATGTCCATCCGTTTGTTTGTTTGTCTGCCTCATTTTTCTCAATGCTATAACTCAAAAAGTTATGGATGGATTTTTATGAAATTAACATGAGTTGTCAGGTATATAACAAAGAGTAAATGACCAAATTTTGGTAATGATCCGTTTGTTCGTTCGTTTGTCACTGTTTTTAACTTTACGCTTGTTGGCACAATAACTCTAAAAATAATGTATGGATCTTTATAAAATTTACAGGGGTTGTTAGAAATATTAAAAGACATAAATAATTAAATTTTGCTGCAGATCGGTTTGTTCGTTTGTATGTTTGTTAGCAGTATAACTCAAAAAGTTATGAAAGGATCTTCAAGAAAATAGCACAAGTTGTTATTGCTATCAAAAGGCACAAATGATTAGATTTTGGAGTTTATACAAAGAAAATTATTGTTTCAGAGCCAATTGGAATATTTTGCTACCGTTGCCTTGCTTGGCGGAGGTATGCGCTCTCAGAGTGCTCTAGTTGAGTACATTTTCCAATAATTCTTTTTTCCTGCCATCTGTTGGGATAAAAACAAATAGGCTAGCGCCGAGTTGACACACATGTTGCTCAAACATAGCTACCTATTATTTAACCATATCGGTTACCAATATTTTTCAGCAGCTTGCGCTCCAAGATGAGACAAATTTGTACCGCCCTCTACACTTCATCAATATCTGAATTTTTTCTTCAGTCTCTACGTCATTTATTCGACTCTTCTTTTATCCATTTCATTTAAAAACTAATGCGCAAGAGTAGTTTTAATGTCAAGTAAATTATCACCGGACAGTGCAGGGTGTATGCTCGGGCAACACATCAGCAGCAGTTGCCATACTTTCACGGTAACTGCATAAGCTGTACAATGGCACTGCACTGATAATTGCAGCAGAGAAGAGTTAGAATGGTCCAGACTTGAATTAAGCCTACTCTTTTTTCTGATATATTTAGGCTACTCAATTATACACTCAACTAGGGTTTTCTTCATCTATGACGGCGAGTTACTTCTATATAGCGGCTACAGTGCTGCTGTCAACGCTTCTGCTCCTACTACAAACTGCATGTTGTGACTTTAGATCATGATCCTCTACTTAAGAGAGCAGAAAGTGTTATCGCTTCTATTTTTTATTTCTAGCCTTATTGCTGTCTCTTAGTAATCGTTTCCAAAGTTCATTTCAGTAAAGAAATCTACGAATGCACACCATGCAAACAGTGAGGAGCGTGTGTGCCACAACAGCTATAGTCATTACTTGACAGCGGGCGACTATCAATGCATAGCTACTAGTGTGATGCTGCCTGAAGCGCGCGTTCACAAAAGTGTCATCACCTAATTTGCAAAAATACTTATATTTAGGCCTAGCAAGATTTTTGGCTATTATGGAAGTAGTCACTCAAGTTCGGGCGCTGAAAATGAGTGAGTGTAAAATGGTGGGGTAGTAGAATCTAATGTCGTCTAGGAGCAGATAGGGTTTAATGTATCTAAAAAAGTAACTATCTAGATACAGGTAAAGTGTATCTAGATAGGTACTGCAGTTAGATACCACATTTGAAAAGTAGGCCAATCTAGATGCTGCATTTAGATACTAAAAAAGTATCTAGATACAAAGTATTTAGATACCTACTGCCCAGCTCTGCCAGCTACACAGAGATACTGCACTCAGTCTTGCATGTCGAAACTGTCAGGACGCACATTCTGCCGCGGATGAACATATGTATGCATAGTATCGGCAACTGTGGTAAGGGCTCGGCTGCCCGACGTCACTGCTCCCAAAATTCTTACCATTTTCACAAAGGGTAACAGAAAGCTGCTCTACGAGCTGAGTTCTGAATTTTCAAAAGAATGAAAGAACTTGGTTGAGTTATAACAAAACTGTAGGAAGATTATTCAAGCTCTTAGAGTGAAAATGCATTTTCCTTTTATTGCATATTTTCATACATCTACAGTAATTTTGACAAGTTAAGGCATAAAGAATAGAAGAGCCGCGAGGATGCCTCATCATTTGCTAGACATGCCTCAGCAGATGCAGGAATAACACGACTGATCACCAGCGGCCACCGCTACCATTACTCAACACACGCATAGCCGAGCGTGGGACAAAAAGTGAACACTCGAGCGTATAGTGCGGGACACGGTGCCCACGCTCTACGCTTCCGTGTGCACGTGGGTGCATGTGTGTGTGTGTGTGTGTGTGTGTGTGTGTGCGTGCGTGTATTACGTCACATACAGGAGCAAAAACTGCCAACTGTGAGGGCCAATAAAGGGAGGGGAAGGGGGTCGGGAGATGAGAGGCCGCTGAGGGTACGAGGTATGGCAGAGGGCTCAGGCACGCAAGGACTTCGGAGGAATAAAGTATGGGAAGCCACAAGGGTGGAGGAATAAGCAAGCAGTTATAATTAGGAAGCGCGGAGGAGGGTAAATGGCACGACGGCTTGTTATGAAGGAAGCACAGCGAGAGGATAGTGGCTGAAGGGGAACTGGAAGATTTGCAGAATGAGAGGACGACAGGTAGGGACTATAGTAGAGTAAAGAAGTAAGGTGAGGGTAACAGATACGAAGAGGCGCTTACAATCTTAGCAAAGGGATGACAACCACGGACGATTACGTAATGATATACGCGACCGAAAAATCACAAGAACACTGAAAATAAGATCTCTTGCTCAAGATGAACTGCATGGCGCCAGACACTCAGCTACAAATAAGACGTACAGAAGCATGAGGCTTTATATGCTTCTATGCGCACCCAACTTGTCCTGTTGGTGATGCAGATTTCATGCACCGACTGTAGGAAAATCAGAGTTTCTATGGTGGTGTTTGTCTGCAGCACGCATATCTATTAACATGCGCCGTAATTATAGAATATGAAAGGTCGAGACAATGCTGCAGACTCGCCTCAGGGCATATACGGTGGCTCAACACGACACGAAGTAAAAGCGGTAGAACTGCAACG
>LQNS02000210.1:17923810-17940699 GCA_001587735.2 Parhyale hawaiensis
GAAGGGGGAGCGCTCTGAGGTGGGAGGGGGGGGGGTCAGTTACTGGGTGGGGTGGGGACACTCCAGGGGCTGTATTTTGCTTCTGATCCAAAAATAGCAGCTGAGAGTGAACTGCTTCTCTCTCACTCACACGCACACCACCCAATAAAATATCTGAATAGGATTGGCGCAAGCAGTACAAATGGCATCATGTGTAATATGTCCAGTTCTTTCTAGGCTCAGCGGCACAGAGTGTAGGCAAAGAGGCGGGACGTGTGAATAAAGGAAGTAAAGAGAAGTGAGTTATAAATAGTTATAATGTTTCTGAAGCACCTAGGAGTTGAGCGTGACAAGCAAGATTTCAACATATTGTGCTGGACTTCTGCGATGAAGAAAAAATCAACGCAATCTTGGACCTCCAGTGCCTAGTAGTAAAACAACCAAAGCTAATTTGTCGCACCATGATCAGCACACTCAAGCTGAAGTCTAGATCGAACAATTCTATCGAAGAACCAACAATGCGGCACTATATGATATTATGACGACATTTATGAATTTGCGTCAGCACCCACACGTGACAAGGCACACAGTGTCTCAATGCACCGCTATGAAGGCACAAGCGGTGTCTTAATTTGTTACCTGCTTAATGAGCCTATTGTAGTTGCCCACACCGCGTAACGTTTTCGCTCACTCGGGAAAAGAGTTGAGACCAGCATGACGGAATGGCACGGACACGGCGCTAGGGCAATGGTGATTATCACATGCAAGCGAAGCGATGAGCGGTGATAATGTTTTTGTTGAACTTGTATGTCTGTTTGTTGGTTTGTCTGTCCACCCAAAAAGAGACAAAAAGAGTTGAGTTATACATCACAATCTTTTTCAAGCAGTCAGGTGGGTTGACTGAGATGTGAAAAATGCCAAAGGCTTGAGTTAGCTAGCCAGAAAAAATTAAGGCGTTGAATTTGTAACTCCTGACTCAACACTTTTAGTTACTCCCGACTCCCCCCCCCCCCAAAGAGACGTTCCATTTCTGTTTTATTAATTTCGCTAATTATAAATATTTTGGAAAGTTAGTAGAGCAGAGGTGATATGGCGTTTAAAGAGAAACGAAGAACGGCAACATACATAAATGAACTGAACAGTACGGTAGGTAACGAGAGACAGCGAAGTTATAACTTCACCATCACACGCACAGCACCGAATACGAAGCGCAGTAAAATATGATTCAGTATCGTCACACACGTAACAGAACCGAGCATCGTACGAACAGTATCTTTTAAGAATGAAAAATCGCTCAGCATGATAAATGCAATACAATCGATAACTAATATCGACTACAAAACAACACCATATTAGTATTCGCGTACAGAATTTGTTAAATCACCCACAATTGTGTTTGTGTTTGAAGCGAAGCGGTGAAACGGCGGTAGTGAATTATCTCACTAGCCATTGAATTAAAGCTTGTTGTACTTCATATTGGGGTCAAAAAATGAAACACTTCATCTGCCTCGAACACGGCGCATCGATGCCGGCTCTTGCCCTGCACATCAGCTGGGAAAATGAATATTCAATTAACTAAGTGCAAAGAACGTTGTTTTGCAGCCCACCGCTCCCTAGTAGAAAACTGCATGTAAGGTGGAACTGCAGCTGCGGAAATGCGATAGGAAGAAAAGTAGGTACTCGTGCATGTGGTAAGACAACCACGTGCTATATGTGTACAGAAGCATCGATAACTGTGACTAATGCATAACACTGTGCAGGAAAATTTAAAACTCTGTTACTTACCTAAATGACCACAAACTGCAAATTTTGGGAGAACAACACGAACACCCTTGTCATTAAACTCAATGGCCAAACATGAATTCGATTCGATGTTTTAGTATCAAATTGCAAACTTCTTACAATCTGCAGCAGATACTCGCATGCACGGCCCATTGATTGTTCACTCACTCCTGATCACTATAGGATACGGTGACCAACACCACAACTATGCATATTTACCGTGACAGGCATGCATGCCAGGCCCTGTTATAGACTATCGTGCCACTTTACAGTCAGTAAACGCTAGCCATCATGAGAAGTAAGCAGAAGAATAACTACCAAGTAACATTATAGCCCGAAGAGCCGGAATACACCCGGCAGTAACGGTTACCAGGCCACAAAAAGGCCGCACATGGCGGCGGGGTCGCAAGAAGCGCGGAAGACACGACGCGGCAGCAGCAGCGCAGGGAAGCGCTCGCCGTCACAAGGGGCGAGGCTTGGAGCTGCTGCCTCTGAAGGTCGAATGAAATTTCGCGCTGAAATGAATGCATGAGCGTGCGCCATGCGTAATGCGCCAGGTGACCAGGGTGAGGAAATGCGGCGTGTACCTCGTCCGCCACACCCAATGTAGGGTCAGAACCTGAAATGGGTGCCCCATAATTGTTAGGTAACGTTCCTAGTTAAGGTGATTAAGTAACTTCTGCTACATAAAGCAGGCGTCACTCCAGGCGCATGCCACAAGAAAAAGGCGGTGTAACCCATGTAGTGACGTAAGCGCCTGCTATGAGCAGCTCCTGTCACAGACGCACAGCACACAACACAGTGCCCAGAAGTTGCATGCAGTGCCAGCAGTGCAGGTCAGGGAGTCAGTTTTCTAACACAATGCCCGCCTTATATTCGAGTCAACAATAAGGAAGACGTGCCGCAGCCAGGACATGCACCCAGTTGACACGACACATGCACTCAGCACGCAGAGACTGTAAGTCCTTAGACTCATCAATACTAGTTAGATGCCTGGCGTGTACCTTGAAAAGGCGAGTACGACCGCGCCGCGACCGAAACATCGGCCTTAGGTACCAAGGCTTGGCTACGCTGGTTGACTGTATATGGTCACCAAATCAAAAGCGGCGCAGAAGACTCGCGCAGAAAAAATTTTCGGGCAGCTTTGGTGAAAATTGTCATTTGATTTTTGTATTGATATGATGCAGAGACTGAAATGAACGCCGTCTAATATTTGAACATAGCTCGGGCAGTACTGGAGTCGTGAGCAAAAAATGAGGACTGGAGACGATGCGCGCTGGGTCTCAAGGTAACAATCCCGGCAAACAGATCAAGGGTATACGCGCACTCGCACGGGTAGGTACCTATACAACCTGCGCAATATGCCAGCAGGCTACACCCTTGCTTGGCCGCAACGCATCCAATATATAAGGCTTCTCTTTTGACGCCAGTGGGTGCTGAGAAATGAACTCAATGGGACCGTGTAAATTTGTACAGAAATATCTACAGGACGAAAGTGCATAATACCCAGAGTGCTATTCAGAAGAGAAGTGCCCGAGCAAATATAACTCTACGAGACAAATGGAAGCTTCAGAGACAGGCATCTCTGGCACAGAAAGAGAGCAGCTCACCGACACCATCAGACCGTATATGTACACAGCAATTCATTCACGAACGAAATTCATGGCTTTCGGTTCTATCGCAGTCAACACAAAGCGCGTGTTTTTCATGAAAGAGGTGCGGGGCATAACCAAAGGAAACTTCCGGCCCTGGTTACAAACTTACCAACAAAGGTAAGGTACCAGACAGAGGCCACACAATGGGCCGCACACTGCGGTTTACATGTAGCATGCACGATCCTTCGGCATTGCTTTCACAACGATTTCTACTGGTAGGCTAAGATACCTACCTCAACTTTTTACTATGTAGCTAGATACTGAAGTAGTTTACTGGAGTACCAAATAAAGCATTTTCATCAGTTCTATTTTTACTTAATTGACTACATTCTCTACTTACCGAACGTCAGTAGTACAGGTATAGTCCTCCGTCAGGATGCAATGCCCGGGCTGACACTGTCCCGCTCCAGGTAGCTACTATGCGGAATGATGTAGGCAGCACGCACACGATATTAATGTAGCACTGCAGGGTAGCTCGGTAACAATAGGCGCACAATTGGGTGATATTTTAGATCCTCAGTTTGAACACAACAAAACCAGGCACAGGTAATGTAAAACACTTAGAGTAATGCACAATATGAGGCTTTTCCACAAAGCAGAACACTGCCGCACGAAACGTTGGTACAATATTGTCACGGACACAACGCCATCTATGGTTCGCCGCAGCCACTGATGCTCTCTCTCTTAGTAAAACACGACTGTGGGAGGAGGTAGGGTACTAGGTACTACGTTTAGAGTGCAACGAGCGCTACTTTAATATCACGTAGTCGTATTCCCAACAAAATGCGTGAAATTTAAACTTTCAAACACAGTAATTGGTGTCGTGTTCACCAGCAAGGTTCAAAAAGCACTACAATAGCAATGTAAATAAATCAACACCTCACATGGTTAATCAAATCTCATTGCGATTCTGTTGCAAATGCATACACTAAAAATATCGGTGAATAATTCGCTGTCTATAAAACTATGAGAACAGAACTGTGGCTGGAGAATGCATCAACAGATCGGAGCTGAAATACAAGAAAGGAGGTACAATTAGCACGACCTATTTTTTCTTCAACTCAAATGGGATAACTAAGTTTTAATGGGAGCTGTTAGGATATACATATAGGTACCTATATATGTTTAGCTCTGATAAGTCTTAAAAGTTAAGTGTGGCCTGCAACTAAGCAGCTCGTGTGCGTTACCATATCCTGTTGAATGTAACGGACAGTCGGCAGCACCAAATATCACTATCACAAAAATATCATTTAGATTATCTTGTCTAAGTTGCAGTCTTGGCAGTAACTGTGAAGATCTTCTGACAAAATAGTTGTAGCTACAGGACTCATCATAAGATGTCTTTAAAAATTATTTCACACAGCATTTCTTGCGGCGACAATTAGAAAACAATAAATTTGATAAGGCTTGGTTTTACAGTAAAGGAAAGTTTTAAACAAGAATTTTCACGAACAATTCGGAATACTATTTTACTGCCAATACCGATTATAATTGTTGGATAATGTGTGCATATTGATATAAAGTCCATAAAAAGTTGCTCTAGCCGCACTAGGTACATTCAGTATTACTCTGAGGAATGTGTCGTTATGAGCAACACGCAAACGCGCGATGGATTTCTTTTTAAAGTAACCCCAGAGCGAGTTACAGTATAAAGGGCATCACTGGGTCCGGAATAGCTGGCATTTAACCTCTTAAGAAGAAAGTCCGAATTTCCTAATTAACGTGTTAGCAAATCCATGTAAGTTTCGCGTTTCTTTTTCTATATCCTGGTTATTAAGAAAATCATCAGTAATTTTGTGGCACAGGCAAGAGAAGCTGTTTACATACGTGAGCTCTGCACCATTGAGAACAAAATATTTATAACCGGGCAAGCGACTGCTCTTGGGCCTTATATACATGACTTATTACATGCGCATTGTTTTTACTGTACTGTACTCAATGCAAAGTTTATTCGCTTCTCTCTCACGAATTGTGACCAATTTTTGCAACCCTCTAAGATGAAGACAGGCAAGCACCATGTCGTCAGCATAACTTTCGCACCGTGCTGAACTTTGCAGCCAAACTGGTTATCTGCAGTATCCATGCGCCTCTCAGTTACCAGTTTTGCGGTATTGCTCGCCCCGACGCAAATTGGTTCACCGTACTCACTTTAGGCTACTCTCCTGTTTAGGTTACAAATTGTGCTTCTGTCGTTGGGTGTTGCACACCATAACTGATTTTTTCGCCTGGGAGATTAAGAAAATAGACGGGATAGACACGGGATAGAAACGTAATGTTGAATTATGCAAAAAATAGTTAATCATACGTCATATTTTTTTTATTGATCAAATGGCGCAAAATTTTAATGTTATGTTTAGCAGGATTCCATTACCGGTCGTATCTCTTGCCTATTCTTCTGATGGGAACCTTTACAATAAAGGAAATATTTTCTATGTATACACTGACTGTCAGTGTCAACTTTGGAGACATCGGTAATTTTTTGGAAAAATAAATTTGCATATAGAGTTCTTTATTGATAATGACGGAATGCCTGTAGTGACCCTGCATAAAACTTGTCACATAACTTTCGTTGTCAGTGACTTTTCTGAGTCTTTTTAGTCTGTTTGCAAATAAGCGTTTGAATTATAGCTACAGGTTTTATTGCATCAGACACCAAGTTAATTCCTCTGTGTACTAGGGAGACTGAGCTGATTAATATTCATTCCAGATTATTATTTTTGGGCCCAATTAAAAGTTTTCGGTGGAACTATGGTGGCGTATGGTCCGCGCATGGCCGCGGTATTAAACGGCTCATCCGTGCGCCTCCGGTGCTGCTCGGTCGCTATGCGCGTTATTAGGCGGGCAACGACAGGGCGCGCTTGCCCGACCGTGTTCCACGAATATTCCGGGCCTTGGCCAAAATAATAGTACATATACTACTACTACTACTTCTGCGGAGGCGCGTGTGCGTGAAGTGTTATACAGTCGGTGGCTACAACAGAGAGTAAATCGCCCCTGGTGGAGTCGTGATGCAGAGATAAGTTTCGTTTGTGTAAATCAAGAAAAGAGAACTAAGTTACTATGATATTGTTATTAAGTTTCCAGCTAACTCAAATTGCAGCAGTTTTAACAGTTGCGCAGTGCACTGCGACAATTTAGGCATGTAAATTAGAAATTAGATTCACATAGAAATTACTGTACATACATAGAATGCGTGTACGAAAGCAACAATGCAAATGGAATTAATAATAAAGTGATACGTATGATACGCACAATACGATTAATTTTACAGCACCAGATTTCTAGCGAATGACAAAAAGTACGTGCAACACAAACATCAGCATCGGTGAGTGAACAGATACCAAGGAGATTTTATATGTTATGTGCATCACACAGTACACAACGGCACCAGTAGCTGTAACCAGCACATCGTCCTCGTAATCGTTCAGAGCACAACAGTAACTGCAGCTGTAGGCAGCACTTGGTCCTCATACAGGCACATAATCAGCAGAGAGCAGTTCGACACGTACGCCAGAAGCACCACAAGCAGTGAAGGCAACGCAGCGCAGAGGCAGTGAGGGCATAAAATTAAGAGTAGGGCGGCACTGCAGAGCTCCGAGGTCTCCCGCTTGTATCAGAACGAGGAAACTTTGGCGAACTGTGAGGTGCGCGCGATAGCAGCGGCAGCCAGTAACGAATATCGAACAGACTGGCGGCACTAACATAGGCTACCTTGATTACCTTGATGATGCTTCGGACGAGGTCCAGGAGGCGTTATGCACGCAACCCATCTTGCGCAGAGGTGATGCTGCAGTACGTGACCAGCGGGATGGCTAACAGTGAGTTATCCCCACAGTTCACGTAGCCGTTTACAAGAGGTTTATCTGGCACTTTCAGCAAGTATGCGTCCAGGAAGTTTTTAAATTTCACAGTCTCTGCACCGGTGACATTTCGGATGTGACGTGGTATTTTGTTGAATAATCTCGCTCCCCGAACCGCGAAACTATTAGAATACTTTGTGGCTATCGCGTCACCACCAGTTTTGATCGGAATTTGCACGGATCAAGTGCGACCAATACGGTCTGAGTGTCTGGCCTGGATTCGCATGGCAGATAGAAAAGACTCGAGGCAGCGTCTTCTATACAAGGAAGTTCATACAAGAGCGGCTACTTCCAACCATCGACGCGATAAGTAGTTGTAAAAAAAATTCTATACGGTATTTACCCAAAACGATTAGGCTATCCGAGTGTTTGCATAGTTCCAGGCAATCGAAACAATTCGACGCACGAATGAATCCAATAAAAAAAAAATACTTCATTATAGCCTTCATCTGCTAATCTGTCGGGAATGTTCAAACAGGAAATGAAAAATTTGACAAGTAAGAAGCAATGTGGTGTAATGATAGTAAAATTAGTTATCGGTAACACAATATCTTTTCACGTAGTATCAGAATCGCCGCATATGCGAGCCAACATTGCTTTGCAAGTCTAAAGGTACGTAGCTACCTATACCTATACTATACTGTAAAACAGAGATGAATACCTATAGTGATACGCGCGTAAAAATGTACTATATAGTAACTTTGTAGCCTAAGAAGCACTTTTGACTTTGTCTTCAATCTGGAAGTCTTTAATTAAAACTCCACTGGTGTGTAAGGTATTTATTGCTATTACATTTGACTTTCCTTCATATGATCTTTGTTAAGAAAATAATGCCAGTCTATTGACTCATACACAAAACTGCAGCTGCACACAACAGTTTGGAGAATATTAACGGATAAACTTCGTCATATTATTTGTTTCCAATTTGGTTTTGGTGTTCCGGGATCGAAGACGGAAGCGCATTACCAGTACAAGGTGTGATAAACGCATCCCAAACGATCTGGCTTCATCAGAACCAGAAGAAAAATCATCTCCGTATTTTTATCCTCGTGGTATTTTTCACTCGCAAAGTTTCCATTCTTTGTGACTTTCCTAGTTCGATAATATAATCACAGCCTTCTCAACAAAAATCATACGGCCAAGTAAACTGACGTTATTTTACTGCTAATCAAGTGTTAATAACATAGGTCCATTTGGGGAGATAAGCGGAAACTTTTCCCACCGCAATCATATACGGGACATTACGCATTCAGATGAAAGTGCATACAGCAAAAGAATTCAGGGCCACACCCAGAGCCGTTTCATGGCAACATGGACAGCAGCAGTGCGGGCAGGCAGTATAGACACCAATACCGGTTTGGGGATGAATGCAGTTCCTCTAGTATGACCTCTTCGTAACCCCCGCAGCCAAGTCTGCCCCCTCTCCATATCCCTCCACCCGAGAGAAAAACTTGAAAAAGCGCAAACGAACATCTGGAAACTTTCCACCAAAGATGGCAGAGCGCCGGCCGCAAGCCAATGGATAGCTGTACAGTCCTTCCTATACAACCCTAAATAGCTCGCTTTATTCTACGCGATCGTTGAAGCTGTTGCTGACGCGCCCCAGCCATCTCCGCATCTAGCACCTCCTAGTCTTTTTGCAACAGCACACGGCTTTACTTACAAGAGTAGCTACGCTTATATTTATGGAGAGCTAAACGTAAATCAGCCCCTGATCTACGTACGTCTAAGATATACACATGACAGGGAAAACTATGGTAATCTGCTCATCGTGTAGCAAAAACGATCGACTAATCTGCATGTAGGCTTGTTCTGGATACAAGGTGGTAAAAACATTTCAAGAACTTCAGCCGCAAAAGCTATTTAACTAATGCGAACGTTTGAAGCATTCATCAATTCAGCGTTCTTTTCTCTCATGTTTACGTGAAACGACAATGAAAGGGCTTGAGAAATCATACTCAGCCCTTCCATCCGTAATCTTTCAAAAACATCTACCAGGACCTTTGGCGAAGCATATTCGAGTTAATATCCTATACCTACGAATATCCTCGGTCTGAGCTTAGGGAAATTTCACATAAATGTGGGCAACGAATCAATGAAATGTTAATAAAGATAGAGCAAAAAAAAAAAAAATGGTTCGGATACTGCTGAGTTTCTCAATCCCATGCGTAATCCGAAAATCTTACTTCGGTACAAACTCAATGCACGCTGTTGACATTTGGCACTGCGTCTGTTCGGACTGAGGTATTGAATTTTATTATTTTAATTCACAAAATATACCGAACACGGAGCGAAGATTTATTAGGTAAAATAACACGTAGCTAACACTAAGCGTTTATGAATATAAATGCTTTAAACATCCGCATTATATATAATTCAACAGCGAAGTAGTATGGACAACCAGCCGACTTTAAAAACCTCGACGCGTCCGCCAGTATGAGGAGATACGAGCTGAGGTACCTACCATTTCTTCCAAAGCCTACATCTATCGTACTGCCCAGTCTCAGATTTAATTTAGCTTCTAAACTCCTAATGTAACCATCCTAAGGGACTCTGATTCAAGGGACATTTGCAACCCCACGGAACCTCTAACAATTCGTTTCGTGTAGGTGAGATGTTCCTGAGTGAGCGGGACACTCCCCCCGAGAGCGGTACAATGCTGGGGTGACATCCCCGCACCACATCCATAGTAGAGGTAGGCCACATCCAATGGTATGATGCACTTCCAGTAGGTCAACCTCCATGCACGCACGCGCTTCTCAACAGGGGGGGGGGGGATATTCCCAGCTAAGATGATAAAATTCAGAACTTGAGTAGGGGAATTGCGACGAAAAACATGTGTCAGCCACTCCGGTCAGATTCCTGAAGAATGCTCGACTGAACTGCACAATAATGCGGTTCCAAACGATGAAAGACTGCAAGAATTGATGTGGGTGATTGTTTTCAGTATAGGCTACTTTTATTACAGGTTACAAACAAAGAGAAGGGAGAAATTAAATCTTCGACATGAGCACAGCCTGGCTTCAGCAGTCGCGCTGCAGCCCGGTAAGGAAATAACTTCAAATTAAGAACATGACATACAAATTATGCATATTCGAGCTCCACCTCAATATATATATATATTTCTCTCAAATCAGAGCTCTTCCTCAGAGCCCTCATTTCTTTGAGTTAAGCCTCCAAATAGGATAGGTGAATTACTCGATTTTTCTTGCTAATATCCCCTACATTCAAGGTCCTGAAACTCTTTATTCTTATGGACAGTAGTAAACCCTCGCTCACACATAATGAAGCTCTATTTCCACCAATTCGTCAACTGTCTAAAGGGCTGGAAGTTCGCGCAGTAAACCAAACCCCCGTTAAATGAGGAAATTCAATTATTTCTGTCCAACGTGGAAATTCGAGCAACCGAACACCCTTGGATCGAAGAGAGAGACCACACTGACAGAGAGCGCACTATATATATAAATTAAACATTGTGGTTATTAAAGTGTGTCGGTCAATCGGTCATGACACATGGAGGACAATGATTATAGGTACCTACTATGCATATTATTTGGGATGCACATTTGCAGGTGAGCCTGCAATTTTGGAGAGCAGGACTAACACAGTCGGGGACGGTGAAAGGGGGCCAGGGAGCAAAAAATGTTTATGGAAAACCGCTGCTGACTATAACAGGGAAACTTCCCTGAATAGCGCCCCTGAGCAACGGTCGCTGCGGTGAGTGTACAGGGCAAGCCACAGACATCCATTAGGAATATAATTCATATACGAAAGGATATTCACATTTGAATAGTGTTGTGATAGCTTGTCAGAGTTGTGCGCGCTAGTGAAAGAAACTAGCGCCCTAGCGCTAAACCTGAGAAATACCGCAGTAGCGACGTTAGGGCCACACATTTCAAAACCTATAGCGGCGCTTGCGCTAGTGTTGCGCTATTTTCCAGCATATATAAGTACTAGTAGTCGAAAATCTGGAAATACATATTTTAGTGCACGGAAAAACATGAAGAGCAAGATAGAAATCAAATAGGTATAATTTTTATTGCATTGCAAATGGACGAAATCAAAAAGGATTTTACTGATTTTCCATATATATAACGAAAACTTGGAAGTAGGCCTACCTACGTATAATATACTACAGTATACGTATAATAGAACCGAAACGCAATTCAAATGAGATAGCCAATTCCTTAATATAGGTATTTTCGTTGATCAACTTAACTATTGACTGGTATTCAATAGACAACAGCGTTAGGTTAGAGTTTAGGGAGTACGCGGTTTATAAGCCCTAGTTTCATTTGAGGAGCATCAGGTGTTCAAAATTTTCGTCAGTGAGTCTTGAGCGTTTTGGCCTCAAGATATCCTTTCTAGTCGAAAAGATCCTTTCAACGGCAGAGCTCGAACGAACAGGGAGGGGTATTAAGCTGAATGAAGACTTTCTTGAAGTTTCCAGATGGATATGAGTCGTCAACAAACTGGACTCCATCCTGTGTACAGTTGCAGGTGCATTGAGTCGAGAAGACGGATACTTCTTCTTCGATTGCAATTTTAGCCGGAAAAGATGTTTGGCAGTCGCGGATGTTGAAGCACTTGAAGAAGTCTGCCTCTTCATCATCTTTTGTACTCGACGTAGCTGCTTCTGTGTTGTGCTCTCGAATTTCAAAGACCTAGTAAGTTTACTCGTCATGAGTTTCTTCGCTCTTTCTTGCTCTTTGGCATCATATTTTATCCAAGCAGTTTTGAAAACCGATGCAAGGTCATCATCATCTTCAAATACCTTTTGGAATCTGGTTTTAATACCCTGGATGAGCTCATTGGCAGCTGCTGCCAGATTACTCTGAGCCGACTAGAAACTCCATTTTAAGAAGCAAGATAAATTTTTGGAAGTCTCAATTAAGGGTTACCGATTGCAGTTTCAACGCAAGAAAGAAACTCAATTGAACGGGTCAACGCCAGTGAACCTGTCTGGAGTCCAGATAAGTCAAGCCTCAAAGGCTTACAATTGCGCCAGCCGATCGAACAGGCCTTGTCAGACAATATTTATCACCCGTGAACGAAGTGAGAGAGGTGATAATGTTTTCGTTGAAGATTTAATTAAGTATATGTATATATTAGTCTATCCGCCCAAAAACGGGTAGAAGGAGTTGAGTAATGTTTATAATTTTTTGCAGGGAGTTTGGTGGCTTGACCTATATGTGACCTATGCAAAAAACTAGGCCTAGCTGGACATAAAAAATGACGGCGTTGAATTTACCGCCCCCGCGGCAGATTGTCTTACGCCACGAGGCGTTCTATTCTTCCTATGTTATTATTAAGAGAGCTAATACTACGGGGATGGGGAGGGGGGGGGGCTGTGCCCTAACCTTGTTGAGCACAGCATCCATACGAGAAACTAGGATTAGCTGGCCATCAAAAATGACTGCGTTGAATTTGCTCACACCGAGGGTGATGGTCTTACGCCACGAGGCGTTCTAGTTACACTCACGTTTTAATGAATGGAACAAGCCTCTGGTCCCAGGCGCCGCTCCTGTCTCTCTTTGTATGGCAATATTCGGGAAGACTTATTTCTCTGCTATCGGGAACACGAAATCAAACATCCGATATCTACAGGAAGCAGCATAGGCCTATCGACTCATATTGGATATTCGCTTAACATTTTCTGACGGAGGAGAGCTGCCAAGGAAGTTGCTTACTGTAGCGGAGCTACGATAATTACATTTCAACTCTTTACAAAGCTCCACTGTCGATGCAGTAGGACTCTGGTAATCGAATTTTAATCGTTCGTCTCGATAGGGTTCAACGAATGAAAATTGAAAAGTGTAAATTTTGAACGAAGCACCTAGGAAGTTATGTGCAAATCAATGATCAAACATACGCGCATTACCTACACTTTTGGCGTTCGAGTAACGAAAATAGACTCAAGTATAGCGAAGGTTTTATATATTTCCTGCCATATTCGAGTCAAGCAACACTGTGCTTTAGTAATGAATGAGTAAGCGGGCATGCCAGCACAAGCAACACCCAACCGTAGGCTATGTATGTCCTTCACAGCACTACTTTGGGCAAAAGGCTACGCTAGTTTATCTTCCTCGTTTTAGTACCTCATTGTACTACAGCTACAACAAATTAAGCTTAAGACTAGTTAGTTTCAAGCTAATAATAAATAACTAAATTTACAGCAGAAGCGTGTTACGATTACAGTTTTGTTTGAAGTGCCCAAAGACGTTTACCGTGATGAAAGCAAATTACCTGAGTTTATTTCGTACGAGCAGTTGCCTACCGACTCCCTGGATGACATGATGCTGCACGCCTCGGTAGAAAACGATAGCTACAGACAGCGGCTGCGCACATGCTAGCAACTTTCATGCTAGCCGTTCAAATGTGTACCTACGCGAAGAAACATTTATGACGGAATAAACGATCGTAAAGAATAGAGCTGCGCTGACGGTCGTGTTTGTCTAACTTGCCCAACGATATGAGCTCAGTATGCTACGTTACAACTAAGGCTACGTACAGAAGCTGAAGATACGACAATGGTTTCCGCCGACAGTTGCGCAGGCAGTGCTGACACGTCGCTGCCGTCAAGATAGGGACGCAAAGATGGCAGAGTAATTGTACACTTCGGCCACTTCGCCTCGTTTTCAATCAGCCAGGCATGGAAATTAAGCTCATCAGAGAGAGAGAATGGAAAGGGAACCTGCTTGGATGTGACCTGATTACCAAACTCACTCCAGAATGATCTACTCGATTGTGAACAAATGCAAATTCCGGCATTCACATTTATACATTTCAGAACATGGCAGCAATACGACAAAAAAATAGGTTTAGCCTACTTGAATAAATGAAATATCTGTACGGTGAATTGGACCAAATAGGCTAGTTCTGCCAGCTGAATTTATACAGCGTTTTAATAATGACTAAAGAAACCCTCAGAGAACGTACACCTCCGCCAAGCAAAGCAATATTAACGAAAATTCAAATTAGTCTTGAAACCAGGATTTCTTTTCAATCATCACCAAAACTTGGTCATCTGCCCCTCTCAACTTCTTAACAATTTCTGTTATCTCTTTTAATAATCGTCACGAACTTTTTGAGTTATGTTCTGACAAAGAAAAACTTATACCGTATTCAACAAAATTTGCTCATATGTGCGTTTTAACATTTCTAACATTTCCTGTAAATTTTTTTAAGATTCGTTGCTAATTTTGGGGGCTATGTTGCTCACAACCAAACATAAAAACATACTATAACAGACAACGAACAAATAAATCAACATAAAACTTCACTTGTTTGCTCTCTATAACATTCATAACATTTCCTGCAAATTTCATGATCCTTCAATAACTTTTTGAGTTAGGAGAAAAAAACGGTAGAAAAACAAACAGTCCAACGGATCTTCACCAAAAGTGCCCATGGATTCGTCAATAACTGCTTCAGTTATCTTGGTGACAGACAAAGAGACATAAACACAACCGCCTTGGCGGAGGTAATAATCTTGCCCCACTATTTATACAAGCCGGGAGTCTGTAAATAAATACAGCCATTGAAGCAAAATTAGGGCAGCTAAACGAGTGCTCTGATTAGTGATTTACTGATATGGGCAGCAAAGGCCGGCCATTCCGTCAAACAAACAGACATGCTCGCACTTGTTTACCCGCACAGTAGAGCAAAATATGACATAAAATCTAATATTGTAATTTAATTTGCGTAAGCAAGTCAGCTATTTCTTCCAGGCATCACACGAGGAGCGCTCACTAGCACTACAGATACTATATTTAAGGAACTTGCTTCCCATCCACTTCAATAAGGAAGACACGCAAATTGTCTTTGGGCGGGTTCATCGGAGTTCTCTGGTTGCCAAGCGTAGTACTTCGCTCCTGGCTGCGCTGCAGAATCTGTTCCTACAGAAGAAGTGCTCAGTTGTTGCGTTCTGATTTACTTTAAATTCGACGAGATATCCTTAACTTCACTAGCTGACGCGACTGAACTGGCAGCTAACATTTTAAGGACATCGCAAAATATTCAGACGTTGTGAGCAGTACGTGTGGGAATCAAGAGACTGTCGTGTAGCGGTGTAAACTCGCCTTAATATGGTGAATACTCTTCGGTCAATGACCAGTTCTTGCTCAAGATAGGGAGTACCACACGCTAGTCATAAGAACGAGTTTGTAAGTCTTGACCACAGAATCGATATCTAAGACCTGCAAACTCTGGCACTCGCGCAAAATTTCAGGACTGGAGCATGTTGCATTTCTGTCCGCCATTCTCTGGTCAGGTGCGAGGAATATTGTAAACAACCCGCCATTGGCATCTCGGTCGCTGTCGAGTTGGTTCTCGTACGGAGTAGCAACAGCTGAGTATATCATAAGGTATTTAATTTAAACACTGACTTCGACTTGATGTTTCTTGCGATGGGAATGGGAAGCATCTGCAGTATAATATGATTCATTTTTGCTATATTTATTTTGGTCATGAAATTGAACGTGTAACCATACAATGGCGATACTGTGAACTCAACTTGGAATCGTTAATGAATACGGCGGCCAGATGTCGAGCAGAATATTCAGCGCATTTGACAGAGTTTCCCAATTTCTGATTAACGTGTGTACTCTGCTGCATATAATGCAGTCCGTAGCTCTCGATTTTAAAGCGAGCCGAAAACACACGGCGTACCTAGTATTTTGGAGTACACGTAGTTCTGTTGGTAAGGCTTCAGCAGTTTTCTCCCGACGATTTCACTCGCCTTTGACACTGTAAGTCACTGTTATGAAAAATGTTAAACGAATTGAAGGCTATAAAATCTTCTGCAGCGGCAATAATTCATTTTATCATGCACGGGATCAAGAAATGTACGTGGCACAGTTAACCAAGCACAGTCTGACGCTATTGCAATCACAACCCAGTTAGCCTAAGTTGATTGTCAATAGTGCTCGTCAAGTTGTGACGGCAACAAAAATTTTCAGCGATGGGCATTACCTGTTACCCTGAGGCAGGGAATGCAAGACGCCGCTGGCCTCTGAGATTCGGGGTAAACTTATTTTATTATTTGTTTATTAAAGCCATTTATCGAAAAGGCAATGGTTGCTAGACGGACTGAAGGAGTATACTTAATGCACGGTATGCGAGAGATAATAAAACAAAAATTTGCAGCAGCCGTTTCAGTTCGTACGTAATCAAAGCAATGAGCCTGTTTTATCAAATTTCGTCCACGATATCAACTAATTAATCATAACGGACATGAAGTATTTTCACCGAGTCACATACACATCGCGGCGTGTAAATTTAAAAACAAATATGAACAGACGGTGCATTGCTTATAATAGCACTTCCTGTTCAAAATTATTCATTTTTGTAAACATGCATCACTACAAAGATTGTAGTACAAACTGCAAGCATTGCCAATAAATTTCTAACTAGCATGAATACCTCCTAACTTTCAAAACAATTTTCAAGAGGACACTCGAAAGTGAACAATATTGTTTCCGTAACGGTTCCGACGCGCTGCATACACTTACAACACATGGCATTCCTTACCAGGAATTGCTCAGCGAATCAAGAGCTGGATTCTCAACAAGTCAGTTTGATATTTCAAGGTAAAATGAAACACAGCCTGACC
>LQNS02000210.1:17973756-17986187 GCA_001587735.2 Parhyale hawaiensis
CATACCTAACAATCCCTGTAAATTTCATCCAAATCGGTTCATAACTTTTTGAGTTATCCTGGTGACAGACAAACAGACAGACAGACGGACAGACAGACAGACAAACACGACGAAAACATAACATCCTTGGCGAAGGTAAATATCTCGCTTTACTCTACTCGATCAGTGAAGCTGTTTCTGACCCGCCCCGGCCATCTCCGCATCTAGCACCTCCTAGTCGTTTTGCAACAGCACACGGCTTTATTTTCAAGAGCACGCTTATATTTATGGAGAGCTAAACATAAATCAGCCCCTGATCTATGTACATCTAAGATATACACATGACAGGAAACCAATCATGATCTGCTCATCGTGTAGCAAAAACGATCAACTAATCTGTATGTACGCTTGTCCTGGATACAAGGTGGTGAAAACATTTCAAGAACTTCGGCCACAAAAGCTATTTAACTAATGCGAACGTTTAAAGCATTCATCACCGTTCTTTTCTCTTGTGTTTACATGAAGCGACAATGAAAAGGCTTGAGAAATCATGCTCAGCCCTTCCATCCGTTATCTTTCAAAAACATCTATACCAGGGCATTGGCGAAGCATCCTATTCGAGTTTATATCCTATACCTACGTATAAGCTATCCTCGGTCTGAGCTTAGAGAAATTCCACATAAATGTAGGCAACGAATCAATGAAATGTCAATGAAGATCCAGCAAAAAAAAAAAATTGTTGGGACACTGCTGATTTTCTCGATCTCACGCGCAATCCGAAAATCTTACTTCTGAACTAACTCAATGCACGCTGTTGACATTTGGCACTGTGTCTATCCGGATTGCGCATTGAATTTAATTGTTTTAATTCACAAAAAATACCAAACATTGAGCGAAGATTTATTAGGTAAAATAACACGGAGCAAACACTAAGCTATTATGAATATAAATAGTTTAAACAGCCGCATTAGGCCCTATATATAATTCAACAGCGAAAAAGTATGGACAAACGGCCAACTTTAAAAACCTTAACGCGTCCGCAAGTACGAGGAGAGCTGAGGCACCATTTCTTCCAAAGCCTATCATACTGCCCAGTCTCAGATTTAATTTAGGTACCGTCTAAACCCCTAATGTAACCATCCTAAGGGACTCTCATTAAAGGCACATTTGCATCCACACGGAACCTCTAACAATTTGTTTCGTGTAGGTGAGATGTTCCTGAGTGAGCGGGACACTCCCCCCGAGAGCGGTACAATGCTGGGGTGACATCCCCACACTACAACTATAGTAGAAAAGGCAACATCCAACAGAATTATGCACTTCCAACAGGCTTTACATTTCTCCCGGCCAACCTCCATGCACGCGCTTCTCAACAGGGGGGGGGGGAATTCCCAGCTAAAAGGAAATTCAGAACTTAAGTGGGAGGAATTGCGACAAAATAAACATGTGTCAGCAACTCCGGTCAGTTTTCTGAAGAATGCTCGACTGAAATGCAGAATAATGCGGTTCCAAAAGTTGATAGACTGCAAGAATTGATCTGGGTGATTGTTTTCAGTAGGTATACTTTTTGTAATAGGTTGCAAACAAAGAGAAGGGATAAATTAAGTCTTCGACAAGAGCACAGCCTGACTTCAGCAGTCGCGCTGCTGTCCGGTAAGGAAATAACCTCAAATTAAGAACATGACATACAAATCATGTATATTTGAGCTCCACCTCAATATGTGTAGGTACCTATTTCTCTCAAATCAGAGCTTTTCCTCAGAGCCCTCATTTCTCTGAGTTATGCCTCCAAATAGGATAGGTGAATCACTTAATTTTTCTCGCTAATATCCACCTACATTCAAGGTCCTGAAACTCTTTATTATTATGAACAGTAGAAAACTCTCGCTCACACACAATGAAGCTCTATTTCCACCGATTCGTCAACTGTCTGAAGGGCTGGAAGTTCTCGCAGTAAGCCAAACCCCCGTTAACTGAGGAAATTCAATCATTTCTGCCCAACGTGGAAATTCGAGCAACAAAACACCCTCGGATCGAAGCGACAGACCACACTGACTGAGAGCGCACTCTATGTATAAATTAAACGTTGTGGTTATTAAAGTGTGTCGCTCAAACGGTCACGACATAGGCATGGAGGACAATGAATATACTACGCACATTATTTGGGATGCAAGTTTTCAGGTGATCCTGCAGTTTTGGAAAGCAGGACTAACACTGTGGCGGACGGTGAAAGGGGCCAGCGGCAAAAAATGTGCATGGAAAACCGCTGCTGTCGGCTAATATATAGGGAAACTTCCCTGAACTATAGCACCCCTGAGCAACGGTCGCTGCGGTGAGTGTGTAGCCATAGATATCCATTAAGAATATAAGTCACATATGAAAGGATATTCACGTTTGAATAGTGGTGTGATAGCCGGTCAGAGTGGTGCGCGCTAGAGAAAGAAACTAGCGCGCTATAGCGCTGGCGCTAGACCTGAGAAATACTAGCGGCGCTAGGGCTACACATTTCAAACCCTATAGCGGCGCTTGCGCTAGTGTTGGCGCTATTTTCCAGCATATATATCTACTACTAGTCGAAAATCTGGAAATACATATTTTAGTGCTCGGAAAAACATGTAGAGCAAGATAGAAATCAAATATAATTTTTATTGCATTGCAAATGGAAGAAATCGAAAAAGTGTTTTACTGAATTTCCATATACAAAACGAGAACTTGGAAGTACCTACATAACATATAGAACCGAAACGCAATTCAAATGAGATAGCCAATTCTTTAATATAGGTATTTTTGTTGATCAACTTAACTATTGACTGGCATTCAATAGACAATAGCGATAGGTTAGAGTTTAGGGAGTACGCCGTTTATAAGCCCTAGTTTCATTTGAGGAGCATCAGGTGTTCAAAAGTTTCGTCAGTGAGTCTTGAGCGTTTTGCCCTCAAGATATCATTTCCAGTCGCAAAGATCCTTTCAACGGCAGCGCTCGAATTAAGGAACGGAGGTATTAAGCTGAACGAAGACTTTCTTGAAGTTTCCAGATGGAAATGAGTCGTCAACAAACTGGACTCCATCTTGTGTACAGTTGCAGGTCCATTGAGTCGAGAAGACGGATACATCTTCTTCGATTGCAATTTTAGCAGGCAAAGATTTTTGACAGTCGCTTATGCATGTTAAGGCACTTGAAAAAGTCGGCCTCTTCGTCATCTTTTGTACTCGACGTAGCTGCTTCCGTTGTGCTCTCGAATTTCAATGCCGTAGCAAGTTTACTCGTCATTAGTTTCTTCGCTCTTTCTTGCTCTTTGGGATATTTTATCCAAGCAGTTTTAAAAACCGATGCAAAGACATCATCATCTTCAAATACCTTCTGGAATCTGGTTTTAATACCCTGGATGAGCTCATTGGCAGCTGCTACCAGATTACTCTGAGCCGACTAGAAACTCCATTTTAAGAAGCAAGATAAATTTTTGGAAGTCTCAAGGGTTACCGATTACAGTTTCAACGCAAGAAAGATACTCAATTGAACGGGTCAACGCCAGTGAACCTGTCTGGAGTCCAGATAAGTCAAGCCTCGAAGGCTTATAATTGCGATAGCCGATCGAACGGGCCTTGTAAAACAATATTTATCGCCCGCGAACGAAGTGACAGAGGTGATAATGTTTTCGTTGAAGATTTAATTATATACATATTTGTCTATCCACCCAAAAACGGGTAGGAGTTGAGTAATGTTCATAATTTTGTGCAGGGAGTTTGGTGGGTTGGCCTAAATGTGACCTATGCAAAAAACTAGGCCTAGCTGGACATAAAAAATGACGGCGTTAAATTTACATCCCATGCGGTAGTTTGTCTTACGCCATGAGGCGTTCTATTCTTCCTATGTTATTATTAAGAGAGCTAATACTACGGGGATGGGGGGGGGGGCGGTGCCCTTACCTCGTTGGACACGGCATCCATACAAGAAACTAGGATTAGCTGGCCATCAAAAATGACTGCGTTGAATTTGCTCCTACCGAGGGAGATGGTCTAACGCCACGATGCGTTTTAGTTACACTTACGTTTTATTGGACCAAGCCTCTTGTCCTAGGCGCCGCTCCTGTCTCTCTTTGTATGGCAATATTTGGGACGACTTAGTTCTCTGATATCGGGAACACGTAATCATACATCCGATAACTATCTACAGGAAGCAGCATCGACTAATATTGGATATTCGCTTAACATTTTCTGGCGGAGGAGAGCTGCCGAGGTGAAGCAGAGCTACAATATTTACATTTCAACTCTTTACAAAACTCCACTGTCGTTGCAGTAGAACTCTGTTAATCGAATTTTAATCGTTCGTCTCGACAGGGTTCAACGAATGAAAATTGAAAAGTGCAAATGAACGAAGCACCTAGGAAGCTATGTGTAGATCAATGATCAAACATACGCGCATTAGCCTACCTACACTTTCGGCGTTCGAGTAACGAAAATGGACTCAAGTATCGCGAACGTTTTTTTTCATATTTCCTGCCTTATTCGAGTCAGGCAACGCTGTGTTTTAGTAATGAGTAAACGGGCATGCCAGCCCAAGCAACACCCAAGCGTATGTCCTTCATTGTACTGCTTTGGGTAATGGGCTGTACCAGTTTATCTTTCTCGTTTTAGTACCACACGTGGGCATCATTGTGCTACAGCTGCAACAAATTAAGCTTAAGAATAGTTAGTTTCAAGCTAATAATAAATAACTAAAAATACAGCAGAAGCGCTTTACGATTACAGTTTTGTTTGAACTGCCGAAAGACGTTCACCGAGATGAAAACAAATTACCTGAGGTTATTTCGTATGAGCAGTTGGCTACCGACTCCAACACCATTCGGAGCCCTGGGTGACATGGTGCTGCACGCCTCGGTAGAAAAGTGCTGCACGCCTCGGTAGAAAACGATTGCTACAGACAGCGGCGGCGCACATTCTAGCAACTTTCATGCTAGCCGTTCAAATGTGTACCTACGCGAAGAAACATTTGTGGCAGCATAACCGATCGTAAAGAATAGAGCTGCGCTGACGGTCGTGTTTGTCTAACTTGCGCAACGATATAAGCTCAGTATGCTACGTTACAACTAAGGCGACATTGAGGAGCTGAAGATATCACAATGGTTTCCGCCGACAGTTGCGCAGGCAGTGCTGACACGTCACTGCCGTCAAGATAGGGACGCAAAGACGGCAGAGTAACTGTACACTTCGGCCACTTCGCCTCGTTTTCAATCAGCAAGGCATGGACATTAAACTCATCAGAGAGAGAATGGAAAGGGAACCTGTTTGGATGTGACCTGATTACCAAATTCACTCCAGAATTATCTACTCGATTGTGAACACATGCAAATTCCGGCATCCACATTTCTACATTTCAGAACATGGCAGCAATATGACAAAAAATAGGTTTACTTGCATAAATGAAATATCTGTAATGTGAATTGGACCAAATAGGCTAGTTCTGCTTGCTGAATTTATACAGTGTTTTAATAATGACTAAAGAAACCCTCAGAGAACGTACACCTCCGCCAAGCAAAGCAATATTAACGAAAATTCTTGAAACCAGGATTTCTTTTCAATCATCACCAAAACTTGGTCATTTGCCCCTCTCAACTTCTGTTATTTCTTTTAATATCCGTCCAGAACTTTTTGAGTTATGTTCTGAGAAAGAAAAACTTATACCGTAATCAACAAAATTTGCTCATATGTGCGTTTTAACATTTCTAACATTTCCTGCAAATTTTTTGATGATTCGTTGCTAATTTTGGGGGTTATGTTGCTCACTACCAAACAGAAAAACATACTATAACAGGCAACGAACAAATAAATCATCATAAAACTTCAATTGTTTGCTCTCTATAACATTCATAACATTTCCTGCAAATTTCATGATCCTTCAATAACTTTTTGAGTTAGGAGGGTAAAAAAACACGGTAGAAAACAAACAGTCCAACGGATCTTCACCAAAAGTGCCCATGGATTCGTCAATAACTTCTTGAGTTATCTTGGTGACAGACAAAGAGACATAAACACAACCTCCTTGGCGGAGGTAATAATCTTGCCACACTATTTATACAAGCCGGGAGTCTGTAAATAAATACAGCACTTGAAGCAAAATTAGGGCAGCTAAACGAGTGCTCTGATTAGTGATTTACTGATATGGGCAGCAAAGGCCGGCCATTCCGTCAAACAAACAAAAACAAGTATTTCTCCCCGCATGAAGATATTCACACAATAATACCATTACAGTATTTGTTCAGTAAACTAGCTTAAAACACTATAACAATGAGCCTTACAGATTTGGATCCATATTTATAGCACTATCGTATTTCACAACCTACATCCTGTGCAACGCTTTATGATAGCAATAGGTTCACACATACGGTTATTGTGATTCAGTTAAGGTAGCATCATGTTAGGCCTATTTTCAAGGTTAAAAAAAGGGACATTACAAAAATATAGAAATGAAGGTATAACTAATAAAGAAGACAAAAGAGTCGAAGACGTATGACAAAAAAAAAAAAAAAGACGAGCGATGTAGCTATACAACGGCGGCAGTAAAACTGAGTAAAGAATTATTATATCGACATGCCTCGCATTTGTTTGCTCACCGTAGAGCAAAATATGAAATAAAATCTAATACTGTAATTTAACATGCGTAAGCAAGTCAGCTATTTTTTCCAAGAATCACACGTGAAGCGCTCACTAGCACTACAGATACTATATTGAAGGAACTTGCTTCCGCTCCACTTCAATAAGGAAGAAACAGAAATTGTCTTTAGACGGGTTCATCGGAGTTTTCTGGTTGCCAGGCGACTTCGCTCCTGGCTGCGCGGCAGAATCTGTTCCTGCAGAAGAAGTGCTCAGGTGCTGCGTTCTGCCTTACTTTAAGTTTGACGAGATATCCTTCACTTCACTTGCAAACACCTGCTCAACCAGCTGACGTGACCAAACTGGCAGCTAACATTTTAAGGAGATCGCAAAATATTCAGACGCTGTGAGCAGTACGTGTGGCAATCAAGAGACTGTCGTGTAACGGTGTAAACTCGCCTTATTATGGTAAATACTCCTCGGTCAATGACCAGTTCTTGCTCAACATAGGGAGTGCCACACGCTAGTCATAAGAACGAGTTTGTAAGTCTTGACCACAGAATCGAAGTCTAAAGACCTGCAAACTCTGGCACTCGCGCAAAACTTCAGGACTGGAGCATGTTACATTTCTGTCCGCCATTCTCTGGTGAGGTGCGAGGAATATTGTAAACAACCCGCCATTGGCATCTCGGTCGCTGTCGAGTTTGTTCTTGTACGGAGTAGCAACAGCTGAGTATTTTTAAGATGCGAAGGGAATGGGGAGCATCTGCAGTATAATATTATTCATCTTGCTATATTTATTTTGGTCATGAAATAGAACCTGTAACCATACAACGGCGATGTTCTGAACTCAACTTGGAATCGTTAATGAATACGGCGGCCAGATGTCGAGCAGAATATTCAGCGCATTTGAGTTTCCCAATTTGTGATTAACGTGTGTACTCTGCTTCATATAATGCAGCCCGTAGCTGTCCATTTTCAAGCGAGCCGAAAACACATGACATATTATTTTAGAGTACTCGTTCTGCTGGTACGGCTTCCGCAGTTTTCTCCTGATGATTTCACTCGCCTTTGACAATGTTATGAAAAAATGTAACATGAACTGAAGGTTATAAAATATTCTGCAGCGGCAATAATTCATTTTATCCTGCACAGGATCAAGAAATGTACGTGGCCCAGTTAACCAAGCCTGACGCTATTACAATCTCAACCCAGTTACCCTAAATTGATTGTCATTAGTGCTCGTCAAGTTGTGACGGCAACAAAAATTTTCAGCGATGGGCATTTTACCTGTTACCCTGAGGCAGGGAATGCAAGGCCTCTGAGATCCGGGGTAAAATTATTTTATTATTTGTTTATAAAAGTCATTTATCGAAAAGGCAATGGTTGCTAGAAGGACTGAAGGAGTACAATGCACGGTAGGCGAGAGATCATAAGAAAATTAAAATTTGCAGCAGCCGTTTCAATTCGTACGTTATCAAAGCAATGAGCCTGTTTATCAAGTTTCGTCCACGATATCAACTAATCATAACGGACATGAAGTATTTTCACCGTGCAACATACACATCGCTGCGTGTAAATTTAAAAAAAAATATGAGCAGACGGTGCATTACTTATATTAGCACTTCCTGTTCAAAATTAGTCATTTTTGCAGACATGTAGCACTGCAAAGATTGTAGTGCAAACTGCAAGCATTGCCAATAAATTTCTAACTAGCATGAACACTTCCGAACTTTCAAAATAATTTTCAAGAAGACACTCGAAAGCGAACAATATTGTTTCCGTAACGGTTCCGACGCGCTGCATACACTTACAACACATGGCATTCCTTACCAGGAATTGCTCAGCGAATCAAGAGCTGGATTCTCAACAAGTCAGTTTGATATTTCAAGGTAAAATGAAACACAGCCTGACCTCGCGTCCAGTGGACTTCAAGGAGCTACACACAACCACTCAACATCACTGCCACACCATTACTGACTGCCGCTGTCGAATTTGGGGAGAAGAATTTGATGGAAAAAAGTTCACCTGTGCGAAGTGCAGACACGCTGCATGGCACGCATCGTCGTAACCTTGAAAATCTCAGTCAGTCGAACGAGAACAGAATTCTTCTAAAAAGACGAGGGATCGAGCAGCTTAATGGAGCTTCCGCCGCGATAGATAAGAGCTCTGAATAGTGGCAGATTTAACCTTTTAGAGGCCAGCTAACGTGACGAGTAACATTTTATCAAACATTTGGTGGACTCACAGCTTGTTTTTATGAATGCAACAATACCTGCGTTCGAACACTTCGGCCTGCGCGCTGAGACCACAACATTATTGTGTTCAACTATCAACCCGCCTTTTGAGGCCTTGCTTCGATATGGTCGCTCCGCGGGCTCAGTTGCAATAGACTCTACAAGCAGAGTACGTTTTTTTTTTTGCATTCAGTATATAATACTGCATCATCTCTGAATTACAATGTGCATCGTAAATATATATATATGTATAGCAGGGCATATTACAGCTGAAAAAGCTAGCTCTGAAAAGAAGAAAAACTAGTACCTATCCGAAAGATGCGTGTCTTAACAATCAGATCAGCAGACTCGGGGCTCCGAAGAGAACTCTCCCATCATCAGTGCGTTCTGTAAGTTTTAATTTTCAAATAGGAGTTACTTAAAAATGTATATGACCTACAAGTGTCTAGCAAACACATAACTCCAAGTCCCCCCAAGAAAAATGAACGTGAAGACAGTCCAGTCAGCTCATTAAGCGGAGACTCCGAAACGGAGATACTTGCTAAAGCTGAGACTTAACGAAATTAAAAAACTCCAGAAACGTAAACAGTTTCAATCGTCATCTGTAACGAATTATAGCAATAGCCCGCGCTATATTGTGTGACTAGCGGAGTGGTGCAGTTAAACTTATTCGCTACAGTATATGTACTCGCAGGGAGTAATAATAACGGCAGGACCAGACAAGTAGGCCCTATACCGAGAAAAAGAATCGCAGCAAGTGAAGGTGATGCGAACCAAGCAGCTGTAGCGCGAGCTGGGCGTTTCTCTACGTATGATTTTTAATAATATGTATTTGCTTACCGATACGATGCAGTCAGGGAGTAATAGTACCACTTGCTATGAGACAAGCACAACACATCAATATTGGTAGTATACTAATACTATAAACATCATGTTTAGCGTGCGTTGCGGTTGCTGGATTTACAACAGCGTCATTCGAGGCGCGTTCTTTTTCTTCGTATGCTCGTCTGGTATCCCGTTATTATTAACTCCCTTGTATACACAGTAGGTACAACTTTAAAAATTACTTGCCATGGTGTTAGCTAAGCTAAACAAAGCGTTTTATTTCCATGAATGTTGGGAACGAAGCATGTTGTTCAGCGCGTCTTCCTGAAAGAGACTCGTCTCGAAACGGAGATAATTACATTTCTGTCAAGGCTCTAGTATTTCAACTGTATAAGGTTTATCCGAAGCGCGTTGCAATCACAATCTCAGGGTTAATCTGAGGCGTGCTGTAGTCACATTTTCAGCGTTACCGGTGCTACACCGGTGACCCTGCCGCTCGCAAGTTGTCTCAGTCACAACCCGAAAAGCGGCGACCAGGATTGTGACAAGGGTTACGGTGACTTAGGTAACCTCTCAGAAGAGTGTATTTCAAATAAAGGGAGCACAAAAGTTATATAAATAAACAAGTAGTAAACTCTGTACACTATAGTAAGCAAATAAGCATACAGGAGGTCCTCGGTATAGAACAGAGATCCGTGTTGGAATGAAGCGGTTAAGATCAAGTCCGGTCATTTTAAACAAGACCTGAGGCGTGTTGCAGTTAGACTGCCGGTGGCACGTGTGTTACTCCGCATCCCAAGCGATGATGCCACTCAGGTTAGGTAACGCCAGGAAGCAAAGAGCGTAACGGGAGAACTCACGAGAAATTGGCCCCAAAAAGTGACGTCATCATCGACGATTCGATAAATTTTTACAAAAGTCCAATGTGGCTCCCAGTTAATTCCTTTTCATATATCGACAGTAATCTATAGGAGAAGTGCAGTGATACCCATATATATCAGTCGGAAATGCATAGTTTTTGAGATATATGACTTTGAAGTTCCCATTGTTGTTCTATGGGAGAAAATAGCCGGCGTCATTATAAGCTTGCTAACGACCCCATAGGAACTTTATTCACCCAACATAACTTAATCTAACCCAACCCTACCTTAGGCCCCGTCCAGACTGAGGCCAATATTTGTCCACACTATGACGATTTCGCCAATCACTGCCAATTTTTGTCCTCAAATCGCAGCTTTGAGCGTTTTCGCGAGCGTCCACCTTGCTGGATATTTTCGCGTAATTTAGGCTGCGGCCAAGACACGTTCACCTTGTAATATTTTGTTTCTCTCATTCAAAACGAATAAATTAGGCGTTCCATAAGGTTTTCTTGCTTTTTTATAAACATATTAACAGTTTTATGCTTCTCTGAGTTCTAATTCACTGCAAATTTGACGAGAAATATAGAACTTCACTGCAGTATTGACACTTGTGTCGAGAACTGAGTTGACGGTAAACATTTTATCGACGTTTTGTGGTTCCACAGTTGTGTTTAAGAGACAAAATGAAATGTCTAAAAACTTTGTACCCAGTATAGGGAACACAAATTGTCGAGGAACCCCACATAAAAATGTACTGTATTCACTTGACAACCTCAAAAACAATTCGAATGGTAAAGAAAAGTATGAAAATGTAAACCCAAGCTCAGTTGACATGCGTATTGCTGAAGAACGCATAAAAGTAGTATCTGCATTTAGAATCAGAGCTTATTTATAGTTGGGTGATACTAGAAGTAAAATAAGTTATTAATAGTGACAAAAATTGCAGTTTTTTGGATCAAGGTGCGTGAGCAACTGAGTTCTGCTGAACACCTACGCTTAATAAATTGTCAAGCGTCGCTGACCGCCATACTGCAACGTGCAACAGTGTGGACACGGCTGTGAGATTTTCACTGCGTTCTGCGAAATCGCACAAGCGTTTTTTGTACTTATGAGCGGTAGTCTGAACGTAGCTTTAACATAACCCAACCTTAGCTAACCTAACCCTATCTAACCTAACCCAACCTAACAGAACCTAACCTAACTCAAACTAACCTAATCAAACCAACTTGAAGGTTAAGTTGGATTAGGTTAAGTTGGGTTGGGTTAGGTTATGTTCGGTTAATAAAGTTCCTATGGGGTCGCTAGCAATTCTTTAACAACGCCGACTATTTTCTCCCATTGAAAAATAATAGAAATTTCAAAGTCATATATCTCAAAAACTATGCATTTCCGACTGATATATATGGGTATCACTGCACTTCTCTAATAGACTACTATCAATATCTAGTAGTGTATTTGCTGTGCGCCATATTGGCTTTTTGTAAAAATTTACCGCCAGAACAGGCTGCACCCCTGAGGGCTCGGCATCGGGTGACGTCACATTTATGTAACAACGCAGTGCACATGACTAGTGCGGCAATAAAATCATCTATTAAAAATTCAGACAAGCTGGTTTGGACATATGCGTCATTTCTTAATAAAGCAACTGACTTAATTGAGTGTGAGTCAGCTACGAAACTCTCGTTAATTTCATAATTGCCTCCGCCAAAGATGTTACGTTCGTCTTTATGTTTTGCTTGTCTGTTTAACTATTTGTCACCAAGATAATTCAAAAAGTTATAGACGGATCTTTACAGGGATTGTTACGCATGCTAGGAACAGTGATGGGCACCGTTACATGCTTTCGGAGGTCGTTACCGTTACTCGTTACTTCAATAAAATTACCGGGGCGTTACCGTTACTCGTTACGTTTCAAAAATTGCTAAGGCGATACCGTTAC
>LQNS02000210.1:17994391-18012835 GCA_001587735.2 Parhyale hawaiensis
AATAACCAGACATTGTGCCTCGAGTTTGAACAGTTACTCGATGTAACGACTTGCAACGAAAATATACAGGTAGCTATACATACACTCTTTGTTTTTATAGCTAGCATCATTAAAATGACAGTGCACTACCAAAAATATGCTGTGTTCAGTACATTTCCATTAATTTCGACGTCATTTAATAATAAAGTGTAGCATAAAGCAACACAAGGATATGCCATGACATACCGTAACCTATAAAAAATGGTACCCAATCTTAGAAGCTAACCATTTTTGCCACCGATAAAACAAACTAGTGTGCAGACATTTTCATGCGGCGCAGCAGCTATGCGCCGGCATCAAGGAATGCAAGCTAATGCATAGGTCAACTGTCTAACTTTTCCATGGAGTCTAAATATAAACACTCTTGATAATTATAATCCCAGGAGCGAAATAGAGAAAAGATGTCACATGGACCAAAAATCAACGACATTAACGGACTGCGTTTGTCAAGAATAATTAAACAAATCATTAGACATCTCGTTCAATCCCCTGAAAGAATAATAAATATTCGGTTTAACATTATAGAGATTTGGAGTTACCCTATAATGCAATTTCCACAGTATTCTATAAAATTAGCAATGCTGTTTCATAAGTGACATTCAATAAAGTTCACGCTTCCCAACACGTGGCAACGTAAGAAAGAACAAGGGTTGGGTATTACTTCAAAACAACACACGGAACCCAAGTACAACACATCTCCACGTGCAAAAACATCATATCCGAAAACAATGAAGAGAAAGAAAACTATGACAATGATAGTACGTACAGGAAGGAAAAAATGGCAGGAAAAACATACGTCCTGAAGCCAATAATCACTGTCGATTGCTCTGTACACAGCGGTGATCGTACCTGCGTCGGGAGTACGGAGTAGAAGGATTACCAGCATAGCAATGCAGAGTCGCATCACGCCGAATGTCCAATGAGGAATGGAAATTACCTACGTCGCAGGTTCACTAACGGTGTGAGGGTTTTAGGGTTAAACAATAAGTAACATTCGGGAACATTCGGGTTATAATTAGAAACAGTTCACTATATCACTTCTTGTTAGGATGTTCTGTAACGTTTCAATACTGAATCATATATTCGGTGTTTCCGTTAGAATATCCGCAATCGCTGCATCCGGGTCCAGTCCGCGCAGGCCGGGGAAGCACAGCTGCCAGAATATGCTTCACGGTGTGTGGCACTGGCACTTGTTACAGGCCAGCACTAACTCAGGTATGAGCTAGTGTGTCTCGTGAAGCCACTGCACTGGAGGTTGAAAGCGTCTTCCATTTGTGGCTTCTGCAGTGGCAGGAGCTCCACTCCCGTCGGCTGGTTTTGATTTGTCTCCGTTTGTTGTTAGCAGACCCAAGGTTCCCCTGTTGCTGCCATACAGCAGTGATGGCTTTCTTTACCAGAGAGAAATAATTCCTATGGGGGATAGGTGTATTCCTCGGGAGCTGGTACGATGATGCCACTAGCCGTGCAAGTTTCTCCGGAGTATCACTATTATTAGAATTAGTCTTCTACCATCCTCGACGTAGCGCGACGATTCAAGATTGAAGCTCAGTAGTTACATATATATATATATACAAAGTTTTCAATGAGTAGGAATATTTTATCTCGGCGTTCCTGCCGGAAAACCTCAATCGGCTAAACGCGGAACTACTGACAGAGAAATCAGGCGCGAAGCATCTCCAAGAGACGAAAAACGAAAGTGAAGGAATCCGAAGAATGAAAACACTCGTGCGGTGGGTCCCTTTCGCGGCCCCCAAACGGGAGCAGATAGGAGTCCCATAGGATGAGTCGCTCACCACCATTCGGCGGCTCACCTCGCGGAACAGAAGGGAAAGTATCAAGAACCTAACAAACTAACCTCATCAGCTGCAGCAGCGACTACGGAGGAAAACTCGGGACAGCCTCTAGGCTCGTGAGGCCCATATAGTATATTCTGACGTTTATATACCGCCATAATGTAGCTATCCCTGAGGCCCTTCATCCGGGGTCTGATGGAGTTACGCAAGCGGAGAAAACACCGACAGTAGGTACTGTTCACTTAACAAGTTGATCATATAGACAGATATTGGTTTCAGCGGTACAAGACCAATATATACCGTAAAGTGATAACTTCTTTCGTATGGGGTAACTCTCCAGCGAATTTTCTCAATTGGTAACAAGCCGACATTAGCAGCAAGTTTTTATTCTAGAAATATATGAAGTGTAGTACTTCTATGTAAGTATAGGCTAACACACCGATCTGTCCATTTTATAAAAATCTGAAAAAAAGCGACTAGACAACTTAACCCCAATTTACGGAACAGATTATAGCTGAGAAATATTTCTCTAGAAACCAATACATTGTAACCTGCCAACAATCAAATTCATTGCGACACTCATATTACGAGGTACCGCAACTCAGAAAGTTCTTGTGTTTTTCCCTTTAGGTAATTCATAATAAACACCGAAGGATGTTTCTCTTTTAGAAGGTTTTGAGGTTTAAATCTAGAGATAATAAATATTAGATCAGAAGAAGCTTTCGCCACAATTAAACATCTAAGCAAGAAAGATGAGGGCAGTCAAAACGAAGCTATCACTTCCACACTGTCACTAGTACCAATCAGTACCAAATACCTACCGTATATACATTCATAACAGTGACGTATACGTACGTATTCAAACATTTCTGCCACAACTCCTCCACTCGTTGTGCATAATCAATCACCAAAGCATTATGTCATTGGCCAACAATCGGGTACAATTGGTAAAATAGGCCTATATACCTACTAAGTCAATCGAACTGATAACAAAACTATTACATCTCTTATTTCCTATTACCTTCCCTCACTGTTAGAAGAGTTATAAACGGGCTACGTTATATTCTAATAATTCATCAGTAGTGGTGTGAATATAAGTAATAGGTATCTATCACGTAAATAATGCCTAACAGTAACTCTTCACACAAATATTATTGTAGCAATTGAACGTGGCGTACAATGCCACACACATATATCGTAAAAAACTCATCTGATAAAGTATAAATCTGTATTATTCTTAAAGTCTGTGAACCGGTCTTGTTTGTTCATTTCTTTACTTGTTATCTTGTTTGACACATCTTCTTTACTTTTAGATAGGGAAGAAATTCGGTGGACCCATGGGGGTATATGGCCTATGGCCTATCCAGGGGCATGGATTAGCTCTTTAATTCGATTGTATCTGTGAACGCACGTGGAACCTGCCCCTTGGTTGCAAGAACGGGCACGACAATTTAAAAGTTGTTCTGGAAAATACGACTGGAATGCGTAACATATAAATCGAATTTGCTTTCGTTAGACAAGCATAGAATCTGTTGACAGTGAGCCGTATGGGCAGCTCCTTGACGGGCAGGAGAGGACGGCCGAATAGCGTGTGGTTTACNAAAAAATTATGACCTGTGAGTGAATTTTATTACTTTTTATGACTTTTTTTATGACCAACCAGTTTTTATTACTTTTTATGACTTTTTATGACTTTTATGACCTAGTAGACACCCTGTAATAGTTGAAAAATATCCCTAGAAACCAATACATTGTAACCTGCCAACAATCAAATTCATTGCGACGCTCATATTACGAGGTACCGCAAATCATAAAGTTCTTGTGGTTTTCCCATTAGACAATTCATAATAAACACCGAAGGATGTTTCTCTTTTAGAAGGTTTTGAGGTTTAAATCTAGAGATAATAAATATTAAATCTGAAGAAGCTTTCGCCACAATTAAACATCTAAGCAAGAAAGATGAGGGCAGTCAAAACGAAGCTATCACTTCCACACTGTCACTTCAATCAGTACCAAATACCTACCGTATATACATTCATAACAGTGACGTATACGTACGTATTGAAACATTTCTACCACAACTCCTCCACTCGTTGGGCATAATCAATCACCAAAGCATTATGTCATTGGCCAACAATCGGGTACAATTGGTAAAATAGGCCTATATACCTACTAAGTCAATCGAACTGATAACAAAACTATTACATCTCTTGCTTCCTATTACCTTCCCTCACTGTTAGAAGAGAGTTATAAACGGGCTACGTTATATTCTAATAATTCATCAGTAGTGGTGGGAATATAAGTAATAGGTATCTATCACGTAAATAATGCCTATCAGTAACTCTTCACACAAATATTATTATAGCAATTGAACGTGGCGTACAATGCCACACACATATATCGTAAAAACCTCATCTGATAAAGTAGCCTATAAATCATATTTAGTTATTATAGGTACATCCGTGCCGTGTCCAGAAAATTGGTGAGTCCTACAGAGAAGAGGCTCTGTCTCTCAACACGGCTCTGTAAATGTACATTATCTCGGCATTCCTGCCGTAAGGTCTCAGTTGGTAAAGAGGATGGGTTACTATTGGCCGGGTAATTGGGCGCTTAGTATCTCTAAGGGATGGGAACTGAAATGGGGAGGGGACAGAAGAAAACTACTCGAGCTGATGTCCCCACAGGAGCAGGTGCGAGTTCCACGAGAGGGTTGCTCACCACCACCATCAGCGGCCAACCTACCTCACGGAGCAGGAGAAGTAAAGAGAGCCTACCCAACTTGACACACTAAACTCATCAGCAGGTACGGCGGCCAACATTCCTAGCGGTAAATCTCTCAGTTTACCCCCTTCGGGGCGTGAGGCCCATAGATAGTCTGGCAGATATACATACACCAGAATATCGCCCTGAGGAGAGCAACAAGTTCATTAATTCTATACACTGATTATACATATATATCCCGTGTTTGCGCACATACGTTCATGTGACTTATTATTATAATTTAGAAAAAAAATGATGGAACAAGCTCGGCTTCATCCAAGATTGGCCATAAGTCAGCACAGGCGCGGGAAGTGAGTCTTTAAAGGAAGGATGTAGCTATGGTGTTGCACTCTTAGGCTGATTTCTGTAGTAAAAAAAAAAAAAAGACTTATTGCGCTTGTTTACGTCTTTCTCCATTCCTTAAGTTATAAAAAAAAGGAAGCCAAGTACAGCACATCACGAAAAGCAACAGTGCGCAGGGAAAGAGAAGGAGGAACTTAAAAAACTCCAGTAAAAGTACGAAAAGAGAGGAAGTACACTGTAAAAGAAAAAGCTACGGGGTCTTCCTGGGGGAGCATAAAAAAGGGCCGAGTCAGCTGGATTAGGCCCCGTTCGCACCTGTACATACCACACCACGCAAGACGTGTTGAGAGGTAGTTCGCACATGTACCACACCACGCAAGACGCTGGTGCTTTCTACTTAAATCCAGCTTCATATCTATATTTCTTTTGTTCAAATGCTGACAAGAGAATCCAATGCCATTTGAGTGAGCTTAATTTTGTAATACTACTTAAAATCAGCACTGCTAATTAGGTGGGATCTTTTCGGTTTCACTACCGGCAAAATTATGAAAATTGAATACACGCTTCTTTTGCAGTATTGTATGCTGTTTCCAAATATAAGTTTTTCTTCAGGAGAAGTGGAAAATAGAAATGTTACGAGCATTTAAATATCGATATTTCCTATGTATTCGTTAAGAAACGAAATTTTCGTTTTTTCCTCATATTTTTCAGTTAATGCTAAATTAAGTCAATGCTAGCGAAGAATATGCTAGCCTAGCCTAAGTTTTCGTTTCAGATATATACCGATAAAATATTACACAATGTCATAACTCTAAAATACCGCAAGCTTTCAACCTTCAATTATTGCACAAATAAAGAAGTTTTAAGTGAATTCCTAAAATGAGCAAGTCTGTCAAACTATTATAGTTTTGGAGTAAATCCCGAGTCCCTGACATTTACGCGAAATGCGCAATTTATCTTAATATATAATAGTTCTAAAGTAATTGTATGACTTCGTAATACAAACCAGAGATTAAAACATAACGGACTTAGAGGCAAGGCGGCGAGACGCCCTCCTCAGCTCGGTTGCTGGCGATGTTATGAGACGGTATCGTTACAGCTGGAAAAGGATGCCTATTATTACCAATTATTATAATTTTTAAGCAAGTAGTAGGCGTTTGGAATACAAACAATGTAGGACGGTGACAAGTGTTCACAGTTCTAAGAGTTGTTCAAAATGTTTGGTAGATACTGGAAAGGTACGTAAATACAATAGACTTCTTTGTGCACACCCGCCAGGCCTCAGGGTAACAAAGACCGTGAAAGACGGTAGGTCGACAGTGTGCGGGCAGCAGCCTTGGAGTTCACAGGGGCCATCGGTACGCTGTTAACGCTCCGGCCGGCTAAAGTTTGTGACCAGTTTCCATTATTGTGCTGCTTTATTGAAGAAAAGCGGTGTTTACCTTGGAATCCTACAAGCCCCCTGATTTTTAGCTAGGAGGTCACGAGTTTTCCCTGAAATAAAATAAGCTCGTGACAACAAACCTATATATTTCTTGATGAATAGTAATAACTTTTATCTTTCATTTCTCGAAAGAAATATTTTCTTAAAGAGCGTAAAAAAGACGTTAGCAAAGTGTATTTTGGTTTTATAATTTTGCAGGCAGTCAAACAGAAGAAGACCCGTTACTTATCTGGTACAGTTAAATAAAAATGTAGCGCTGCACATTCTTATTTCGAAGTAAAACCTGCCAGGTCTAGTCAGGAGTTGGCAAATATCTCCATTTGGCACTCAAAATAAGTACGTTTTAAATATTATACATTCAATAGCAACAAAATAAATTACTAATCAGTTTTATTATTGTATAAGAAAATACAAAACTGAGCCAGATCTGGGTGGTGTGGGGCATGTGCGAACGGCTCGCGTCGCATGCGGTAGGCATAGCACAGCGCAAGGCCCGGATACAAACGCTCGTATTGCGTTGCGAGATGTGGAACACTTGCGAACGGGGCCTTAATATAACCCTGTGGCCGATCCACTGCCTCGCGTGGGGCTGCAGTAACGAAAAGGACCGTACTGAGCAGTGTAGGACGTAGGTCACGGTGGGGAAAACATGTAAGGTCAGAGTAGCAGAAAGATTGTGCATGGGTCTGCATCAGAACAGGCGTATACAGGGTGTTCAAAATTTATCGTCACAATTTTGCTACCCACATTTAGGTATTAAATAAGCCGTAATATACAGCTGAAACCAAAATAAACAGGTCTTTTAACTGTTATTCTTTCCAAATATCTATAATTTATACAATACGTCTTCCTGCTTCAAACGCTTGGAGAACGCTTTGCATGAGTCACGAACGACAGCATGGGAAATTTTTGGCCATTCCTTCAAAAGTGTTACTATCAAAGCCGGCACATATTGGGACGGCAAGCTGAGACCTAGCTCTTCATTAGAACCAAATGCTGAAATCAAGGGGATTAAGGTATGGAGAAAAAGGAATATTAAATTATTATTAATATTAAATCACACCAGACTGGCGTAACAAGGTTGTAGCGATAATTATTCAACACCTTGTATATCAACACCTTCGTTTGGCTGTGGACATAGCTTGCAACACATATTCGTCAACTGAAGTAAAGGTAATAAGTTTGATTTCACCTGATGAAGATGTGAAGGCTTTCTAGACACGAGCTGTTGCCGTGACGACACTCAGGGCGATGAGACTAGACGAAAGAATAGTGTACACGTTAGTCAACACGAAATGAACACAAAGTCACAGGCGATGTCACAGCAAATCAAATATAGGCAAGTTCCACACAACGAGAATAACTTCTCAGACCGGCTGTGGCGTCAGCAGTGGCGCTGGTGAGTACACTGCTCCCAAAGGAAGACAACGATTGATTTACAGTGAAGAAGTCAAAACAGTAATCCAATGCCAAGCTGGTCTGCGTTGGACATAACGGCATCAGGTCTACCCAGCAAACTGGCATCAAACAATACACTAAAACTAGCATCATATATCGAAGCACTGGGTCGAAGAGCCACACCCAAGAATGAAGCAGGCGTAGCGTGTGCAGATAGTATGTAGGCATGTAGCTAATATATTAATACAGTACCTTTGGCGCTGTTAAAAGTAAAGTCGCATTGGCCGACACACCAACTAGAAAACGGACACGCGCTGTTTCGTCCTGCAGATACATCCCCTCTGACCCAGGGGAGTAACGGCTACAGTCGACTACACAGATACATAGGCCTAGTCTGAGCTATAGCCTAAAATAGATGCCGTAACAGATGGAAAGCTCTTAGTAATTGCCCCTTCCCCCAGTTATGTCTCAATAGCCTATCTGGATAGGCTAGTGCCACCCTCTATAGCGGACTATGATCGCCAGAAATGTCAACTTTGCATCGCCGCGCAGCAAGACTTCCTCCCCTCCCCACTTGCGAACAAAATGCTCGACCTTACGAGGATGAGCAAGGCAGCACACATTACAATTCCTGAACACTAAGGGGCAGCAACTTGGTACACTAATTGTAAAAAACTTTTCGGCCTCATCAAGTTTATGAAGTATGGCTACCTAACGTTCCTACGGATCCTATGCTGCCAACGGGTGATCATCGGCAAGATGGGCCTAGCTATGCAATGCCAGAAGCTGCACGTCAAAAGAGATACTGGTTAGAAGCAGGAAGCTCTCCAAGAAGAAATAACTGATGACTTTTATTGTAAGCTTTACAAATGACAGAGGGTAGAACATCAAGAGCATTTTAAACTAATGTCGATAAGTAAATATTAACGGGCTAGAGATCACCCTGTCTCACATAAGAACCACAAAATATCTGCAAATACTTTACATACACAACACAACTTAATGAATCACATATTTCCGTTAGGTATGCGCAAAAAGTGTTGATTGGATAACGTATCATACGCGAGATGTAATGGAGTCCTTGAAGTGCTTGTCCAACAACAGACGCTAGCTAGACAGTAGGTAGCCTTGCATGAACACCACTAAGAGAATACAGGCAGCTCTCAAGCTACGCCACTCTACACCTGCGTAGCTCTCAAGTCACACTTGTTTCTTTTTGTGACCTCATCTCCACTTAGGCAGTGGTGAATTTAAGACTCCCTTTAGCTACGATTTGCCATTCATCTTCCAGAATTCTAGCAATCTTAATAGCGCTGTAGTTATTTTGGTTCAGTATTGGATTGCAGAATTTCCGTAGCTAATAAATTCTCAACATAGCTAGACACTGATAAAAATATTTCAAATATTTGACGATCTACAATAAGGTCCTCCTCGGTAACCGTTTCTGATCTTCAGTAGGTACCTGACTTAGGCGTAGCTTAAGAGTGAGTTGTAGCTACATTGTTGACTAACAAAAAAAAATTATCCTGCACAACTACAGTCGTGACAATTACAAATGCTTCACCGTTATCCGCTAGTCATTGCAATACAAGTAGCAGGGCCACTAAAAAAAAAGAAACCAATTTCATCATCAGTCCCGGGTATTTAGGTTTCAAAACCATCAAACACAACAAACACAAAGTTTCCCCAACGGCTTCACTTCAAAACAGGCAGCTTTAAGAACTAGGTTTTTTCGGAAAGCGGGAACACTTGCTGCATATAATGCTGGTACAACTCAATGTCTTTTGGCAAGAACAGGCAGAAAATAACTCTATCAAATACGTCCTGGTTTTCCTTCAAGCTCAGGACTTTGCGAATAATGGGGAGCACAACCTGAACAGCCTTCATATTAGGAAATCCATAGATACCAGTGGCTATGCACGGAAATGCAATAGATCTCAGCTTTTTTTGGAAGGCCAACTGAATAGAATTGAAATAACACGAATAGAGAAGGTCTTTGTCCGGTATCATGGGGCCCACCGTGTGAATTACATGCTTGGCAGGAAGCCTATAGCCATTGGTGATCTTAGCATCTCCTGTATCGCAGCCACCCAAGGTCCTGCACTCCTTCAAAAGGCTGGGACCAGCAGCTCGGTGGATGGCACCATCCACACCCCCGCCGCCCAGCAGGGACCGGTTAGCAGCATTGACAATGCAATCAATTTCCAATGCTGTTATATCACCAACAAATATTGAAACTCTTCTGTTCAGATTATCATCAAACGAGAAAGGCTGTTTTAGAGGTGGGAAGTTCTTCTTACTGGCTTGGTAGAGGGCATAGCCATTTTCAGCACCATACTCCAACCATGTAGGTATGTCATCTAAGGTGTAAAACCTGTCACCACATACGTATTGTGAGCGTTTTTCTTCTATAGTCAAAGCAGAAATAGCTTTCCAGTCCTCTATGTGTGACGTATAGGCATACTGACTATCAGCACTTCGTTCACTGCTGTACTTCTTAAAAGGTGGCTCAGGAGATGACGAGGCCTCCTCGGCCCCAGAATCTTTCTTGTCCACTTGTTCAGCGTCTGAAGCTACTTTCTGTGGAGGCTCAGAATGTTTTTTGTCTGCTTTCTCAGCACTGGGAGTTGTAGCCTTCTTCTGAGCCCCAGTCTCTGACACAGCTCGCACTACACCAGGGGAGTCGGCACGCCTGATGCTCGTTTGATCTGCTGTACTGGTTCCAGGTTCAGCAGTGGATGCCTCCACATCAGCGCTAGTACCCGCCACAGGCTCTTCCTTTTTGCTTGGGGTCGAATTTCCTGACCCTGATTTTGACTTCTTCCTTCCCATTATGGCCGAGGTAGAGAACAGGTAGTTACGTTGAAAATCAGAGATGGGACTGCAGCATTTACACTTTTGATTAACTGACGAAACACAGTTTGGCTGCTTCTTTTGTACTGCCCTGAAATCCTTCAATAGACCCTCGATGCGGTAGGAATGATGGATTGTTCTTAAAGGCTGATATGGCTGGGAGCCTCTCGTCTGTACAAGCACAAGTTGAATCGCATGAGCACAATATTCAAATCTTTTAAAAATGCCAGACATGGATATCATCAGCATCTGCAACAAAGAGAAAAAAGGAAATTTTAGCTATCAAAAACTGTAACAGATAGGATTCAATCAACAATTACAAATGTTATTGCTAGTACGATACTTAAGCTACGATGCTTCTTTGCAATAGGCCTATAGGTTTCTTTCTGCCTATTAGCTTTGTTTTATTGAAGAAACAGCAGAAGCAATTTTTTTTTGGCCATTTTTTCACGCATATTCTGATATAGCTACGGAACAGCTCAGTGCCCTTAGTTACTTAAAATGCTTCAGGCCTTCATATACAGATATCAGATTACCAACCATAAATTAAACTAGCGCACCCCAAATTCAAAATGTCAAAGAAGCGTTCTGCAGAGAGCTTTGTTTTAGCCTAAGAGGGCTTCGTTTTGGCTGCAGAGAGCTTCGTTTTGGCTGCAGAGAGCTTCGTTTTGGCTGCAGAGAGCTTCGTTTTGGCTGCAGAGAGCTTCGTTTTGGTTGCAGAAAGCTTCGTTTTGACTGCAGAGAGTTTCGTTTTGGCTGCAGAGAGCTTTGTTTTGGCTGCAGAGAGCTTGGTTCTGGCTGCAGAAAGCTTGGTTTTGGCTGCAGAGAGCTTGGTTTTGGCTGCAGAGAGCTTCGTTTTGGCTGCAGAGCGCTTCGTTTTGGCAGCAGAGAGGTTCGATTTGGCTGCAGAGCGCTTTGTTATGGCTGCAGAGAACTTTGTTTCAATTGCAGACCGCTTCGCTTCAGCTGCAGAGCACTTCGCTTCAGCTGCAGAGCGCTTCGTCTCAGTTGCAGGACGCTTCGTTACAGCTGCAGAGCACTTCGCTTCAGCTGCAGACGCTTCGTTTCAGTTGCAGGACACGTAGATTCAGCTGCAGACGCTTCATTTCAGTTGCAGGACGCTTCGTTTCAGCTGCAGACGCTTCGCTTCAGTTGCAGGACGCTTCGTTTCAGCTGCAGACGCTTCGCTTCAGTTGCAGCATGCTTCGTTTCAGCTGCAGGAGCTTCGTTTTAGTAACTGAATGCTTTGTTTTGGTTACTGAATGCTTTGTTTTGGTTATTGAATGCGTCGTTGTAGTTACTAAATGCCTCGTTTCATCCACTGAACGCTTCGTTTCAGTTAGTAATAGTCAGAAACTTTAAGCCTCCTTTTCCAAGCAGAACGATATCACAGAGGAAAAAGCAAGGGACATACAGTAAGTCGAGAGAAACGCTGAACCCATGCACACTTCGTTTCAGCTACATAATAGCTAGCTACTGCATTCATTTCAGCTGCATAATACTTGTTGCAGGTACCTACTGAATAGCTACTACATGTACCCTTCTACATATGTACTTTATTTTAGCGACGCACTAAATAGTTTCAGTTACCGAATGCCTACTTTCTTTCAGCTACATAAGTATGGATATACAGTATGTTACCTTTGATTATGCAAATACAATTTTTTTTAAACTTATTTTTCAAGAAAAGTGTAAGTATCAAACATTTAAAATGTTAACAGTAAGTTAGTGCACAGGTATGTTGTACCTATAAAAACAATTAGAGAAAAAAAACTGAACCATTTCCCACATTTTGGCAACATTTGCTTATCGCACGGGGTTCTGCTGTTACGCCAGATTATACAACATCTCTCTCTAGTCGACATGGGCAAGAAAAGCTGTCTAACCAGTGAAGAAAAGATCAATGTGACCTCGTTATTGGCTTCTGGTAAAAAAACACTCGAAGTTTCGAAGGAATTACAGCATGATCCCCGAACAATTACGCTTATGCAGTTGAAGGTAACGTCAACCGGAAAACTCCGGATACGGATAGAGCCTCTACGAAGAAATTGCTGCTTGGGATATGCGGCATTGAAGGCTTCTATGGCTAGAAAACAGCTTTCTTCAAGTAAGGTGATATTTGAAGACGCTGGAGCCCCAATACTAAGCAGAAAGACAAGATGTAGGGTTCTGCAGACGCTAGGAAAACTGAAAAAGGCAATTAAATGACCACTTCTAACAAAAACTCAGAAAGAAAATAGGATCAGATGGGCTGAAGAGCACATGAAAACTGATTTCTCCAATGTCATATTTACTGACGAATGCAGAACCACTCTAGATGGTCCGGATGGATGGGTTCTCCATGACCGACCTCAACAGACACTGCTTAAGCGTCAACAAGGTGGTGGAGGTGTGATGTTTTGGGCCGGGATAGTAGGTCACACTCTTATTAGTCCATTTGAAATGGTAGAAGGAATTAAACTGAATGCAGAAAGGTACTGCCAGTTTCTTGAAGCCAACTTGATTCCATGGCTTGATGAGCAGACTATCGCACGCAGATCCAAATTGGTATTTCAGCACGATAACGCTGCCTCACACCGAGCACGGTACACTGCTAACTGGTTTGTGGATGGAGGATTTAAATAAAAAAGGATTATGACCAGGCCAGCAAATAGCCCCGATTTAAATCCCATTGAGAAGCTCTGGGCAATGATCAAAAGGAAGGTCTATGAAGGTGGTCGGCAGGAGCAAAGTAAGCCTATGGAATGTAGTAAAAAAAGCTGCTGATTCTATTCCACCATCCGAGACATCAAACCTGACAGAATCTGTTGATAATTGCCTAATAAAAATCATAAAAAATGAAGGTTACCATGTTCAAAATTAACTCTTGTTTACACCACTGAACTGTTATCTCAGTGTTTATTACCTCCGCCAAAGAGGTTATGTTTTCGTTGCGGTTGTCTGTCTGTCTCTTTGTCTGTCACCAAGATAACTCAAAAAGTTCTGAACCGATTTGGACGAAATTTACATGGATTGTTAGGTATGTTAGGAGGAACAGATGATTAACTTTTGATGAAGATATGTCCATCATTCGGTCGTTTGTCACTGTTTTTTATTTTATGCTTGTTAGCGCAATTACTCAAAAAATAATGCATTGATCTTTATGAAATTTATAGGGGTTGTTAGTAATGTTGGAAGACATAAATGATTAAATTTTGGTGCAGATCGGTTTGTTCGTCTGTAAGTTTGACTCATGTTTGTCATAACCTCATGTTTGTCATAACGTTTGTTAGCAGTATAATTCAAATAGTTATGAACGGATCTTTACGAAAATTGCACAAGCTGTTATTACTATCAAAAGGCACCAATGATTAGATTTTGGATTTATGCAAAGAAAATTATGGTTTCAAAGCCAATTTTAATTTTTTGCTACCATTGCCTCGCTTGGCGGAGGTATGCGCTCTCAGAGTGCTCTAGTTATATCGAATTGTTTTGGTTATAATTTCTTGGTTTTGGACGTTTAATAGAAATATTCCTGTTTACTTGTATTGATTTGCTCTTTACGACGTTCTTATTAACTTGTTGCATAATTTGAAGTAACAGTACAAAAACTCGTAAATAAGCAAACTGTATGATAAACTTAGCAAATGGCAAAATATTCATTTTACAAGTGCTGTTTATATTTGCAACATAGTCATACATTTAATTAATATCGATATTTCAAAGTTAGACACTTATCTTGAAAAGTAAAGTAAAAAAATTATATTTGCATAATCAAAGGTAACACACTGTATATAAAAGATTGTTTCGCAGCGCGTAACTCATTGGAACACGAGTACGCACGCATTGCTGGAACTCGCGCTATTCAGTTTTAACAAATTGTGCATTCATGAAGTTCGTTTCTTACGAGATACACTCTTTTGCCGGTATTGGTGATTTGATACGTAACGGTTAGTGTCTTTGATGAGATGCATTGGTAGAATAAGTAACGCATTCTAAGACGTTTCTAGAATTACCTTTTCGTCGAAAATGCTTAGTTCTTGAGATATTTGACATTAAAGTCAACATTGTTTTTCTATGAGAGAATATACTATCCGTAATTACGGCCGTGTCGTGTCATCTAAAACAAAGCCCCGCAATAGTTTTTTTTTGCTACAATGTGGCTCTTACTTATTTCGGTTAGGTAATTCAGGACTGGTTCTGCTAATAAAAAACGGTGTACAGCTATATCGCGCCTAGCCACCACGTGGCCGTAATGGCGGATCTTATTTTCTCTCAGCGAAAAAAAAGGGAGATTTCAAGTCAAATATCTCGAAATGTAAGCAATTGCGATGAAAACGTTATTCATGAAAAAGTCTTAGAACGCCGTATTTTACCTGAATATGTCAACAAAAATACTATGTGTGATTCATAATGTGCACTTTGGAAAATTGAACAAAATTATATTGGATATTTCATGCTTTTTACTCAAGAAACAGTTTGTGGCTTCATCAAAAGAGTAAGACGCTGATAATCGAAAAAAAAAGAAGGCCGATCGTCTCGTCCTCATGTATTCAGCTTTTAAGTGGTAAGTGAACAAATTGTATAACTACCGAAAAGCAAAAAACCTGAGAAAGTTTTAGAACACTAACTAATTCTTATGGCTAATATGTACTTAGTATATTGTTACTACACAAAATTATGATTTATCTTTTAGATGAAGGGAGATTTTCTTGATACAAATTTTCTCCACCTCGAACTCAGAATCTAGGCTGGCGAATTTTACGACTCCGGAACCCTGCTATTTCCGGCGTATCTTTCAGCAGGAAGTAAAGAGTTAAACCACTAAAAGTGGGTAGCCAGTTCATTTTGGAAAAGAGGAAGCACTCGCGCTTTCGCTGGGAGTGACCTCACGTGAGTTCCGTTGCCTCAGGTTCGACCCGTGCGCCATTTCGGAGAGGGAAACGAGGCATATCAGAGGCGGAAAAATAGCAGAGGGCAGAAAGAAGATTTCATGCACAAAGCCCCGCGTTGGGATCCCACAAGGAAACAGGCAGGGGTACCATGGTAAAAGCTTCGTACCACCATCGGCAACTTACCTTGTGGAATAGTCCCATTAATATTATTATATCGGTATTGTCCCGCTATTTCTGAAACTAAGACAATAGCGATCTAAGATGATTTACTCGGCTTACAGCAGGAACCAAAACGTGCTCAGGTGGTAAGAAATGAAGGACAAAAAGAGAAGAAGACAGAAGAAAAAAGCGCCCGTGCAGACTGTCCTGTATGTGGCCCTTCGCACGGGCGAAGGTAAGAGCCCCGCAGAAAAAGTCGGTCACCTCGATCTGCGGCCCACCTCGCGGAACAAAAAGGAAACATAGAACACCTACCTAACTCTACAAAACTAACCTTCTCAGCATGAACTGTGGCCAGATGCTACATCCCCTTCGGAGAAGGCACTAGGGAAATAGTCCTAGCAACTAGAGCAGAATCATGAAGAAATGTTACAGCGCTATGCAGACAATCCCCTCTTCTTTTTACGCTGGATATCAAACTGATTATTATCTTGGCATTTCTTCTCGGAGGTCTCAAGTTTGAAGCGAGCTCATGGAGCTCTATTTGTCTCAAGGTTGGCCAATGGTGTCTAACGCCCAAGAAAATTACCCGAGTTTTCCCCGATTTTGCTTAAATTTCCCTGAGCGTAAGATTGTCCATTTTCCTCTCAAATTATTTGATTACAAAAAACGGGCTAAATAGCACTGAAACGTTACCAATTACCCTCCCAATATTAGGATTTGCTGTAAAATAGAACTAAATAGTCGTCCACCTTTCCCCAGCGCTGCAGAACAAATAATCCTCACATGGCTCGGGCTCTGGGGGTACGCCACATTCATAAAGATAACCCCACGTGGAACACCATCCACTGCCCTGCAGAAATTTTTTGAGTTTATGATTCCTGGTCCCTTTTTCGCCGAGTTTTCCAGACTCATAGACACCTTGTACGTAACTCCACACACTAATGTCGTCAGCAGAAACTGCAGCCAACAGCAAAGTCTTTAGCGGAAAGAGCACTTGGGACAGCCCCGGGGTGAGTAACCCCATATTCCTTCTGACAAGGAAAGGGCTTACCAGAATATACCCCTAAGGGCAGTATGCCACCAGAAACGTAGCGTATCTGGTACTAAGCTATTTGTCAAAAGTATAAAATAAAAATACCACGATGTACAAATAAATCACAACTGCTGCAGATCGTTGTTTAATCGATGTCGTATTGCACACAATAACATGCGGAAACATAACATATCGTACTTACATTAAAATTACAGCTAACTTCACTCTAAAAGAGATGGGGAAAATTGCTCAGCACGCAGTAAAGTATAAGGAGCACACTAGGAGTAAATGCAAGATATTTTTGGTCTAAGAGTAGCGCATTTGATAACTGAGAGGAACATATATGTATGGTCAGTCATGACCGGGTGCAACCTCTGCAGCCTGCTAAGGCATAAAATAAAAATCTCTGTCGCGAGAAGACCAAGCCAGGACCAGCTAAAATTATTTACTTCTAAGCCCCGGTAAATTATAGCAGGAGAAGCGAAGCCCGCCCGTGGATGCTTAACGAGCTTCCTGAATAAAAGCTGCAGACCTTAAAATCCAGTCGTACTGAGAGCTCACACGCAAAGAGCTGTAGCCTAAGCACAAACCGATAACAATCAGTAGTGAGACACAAGAACACGTTACACGGCAATACCGTGGCAAAGCAGCAGCACGAGCGGGCGCCGCTACACATGGCGATACAAACAAAACAATTTAATTATTATCATTATTATTATATTGGTATTGTCCTGCTATTTCTGAAACTAAGACAATCAATAGCGAGATGAATTTACTCGGCTTACAGCCGGAACCACAACGTTGTGCTCAGGTGGCAAGAAATCAAGGACGAAAAAAAGAAGACAAGAAGAAAGATGCGCCCGTGCAGTCGGTCCCTTCTGTGGCCCTCCGCACGGGCGAAGGTAAGAGCCCCGCAGAAATAGTGGGGTCACCTCGATCGGCGGCCCACCTCGCGGAACAGAAAGGAAATATAGAGAAACTATCTAACTCTACAAAACTAACCTTCTCAGCAGGAACTGCGGCCAGATACTACATCCCCTGCGGAGAAGGCACTCGGGATCCTTGGGTGAGTGATGCCTAAACATATTGTGGCAGGGAAAGGGCCCGCCACAATATGTCCCGGAGGGCCAAAACAATTGAAGCTGGCCGCCAGCCGCCGTAATTAGTGCCTCCGCAATAACTGGCTGAAGGTTGTGAGATCACCACCAAGCCAATCTCATTCTTTTCACACGTCTAGTGGTCTAGTATGGATTATTTTTCTAGCAGGGTTTTTCCGTCGTATCAAATAAAAAGACTACATAAAAGCGAATCGAAATTAGTTTCGTATAGTTTCGAATTCGAGTCGATCTCAGATGAGTTCTATTGGAATGGTCCGGTCAGGTGCACCACTCTTATTGGAAGTGAGGCGTAAAGTATCTCTAACCCAACACGGCTCCGCCGAACGAATTCGCTCAGCCCCGCGCCACGGGGCAAAAAACTAAACACGAAAAGAGAAGAAGACGCGAGAAAGAAACATCTGTCCGGAGGGTCCATTCGGTGGCTCCCACACGGGAGCAGACAGGAGTCCCATGGAATGAATGGGTTGCTTACCACCATAAGGCCGTCGCCCCATTGAAGCAACAAGCGACGCAATGCGATTTTTCCGGAAGTTGGATTGCAGCTACGCGCGGGTGTCGCGAGGCATCGCAGTTGCGGCGGTGGGGACAGCAGACTGCTGTACCCTCCGTTACATTTTGTCGTGCAACAAATTTGTCGCGTTGCACGTCGTTTGTCTCGCCGGTGGGG
>LQNS02000210.1:18078189-18089958 GCA_001587735.2 Parhyale hawaiensis
TGCCTCTGAAACTTCAGGCCCTGCATCGAATCTTCCAATACGCTGGTTCCCCTTTACCTAACCGCAGACCGTTCATGAGGCAGAGGACAACTGTTGTCTCTCATTATGCCCTCAGGAGCACTCCCAGTCTAGGGATATTAGTCAGGTAAATACTGTATCCCAGCACCTACAACAGCTAGACCTTCCCGGCTATGAGGGACTTCCCACCCCTTACGGTAAGACCCCACAGCACTGAAGCGTTACGAGCGAGCCTCTAGTCCGTGCTACAATTTGAGGGAGCTATCACCTTCATATATAACCTTTAAGCTACTTACGCGGCAGTTACGCCATATCTCCTCGAGATAGCCCGGATAATCAGAATTATTACCACCATCCACCGAGTCAACGACAAACCGTATCACCGTCGGGGCCATGTGCCTCTAAACCCGGTAATTATACACTACCCGTGATTCAAGGCATCCTGATGCGGGAGCCGCTGGATTGTTCCCTTTCTCTTCAAGTGATTCACCCCAATCCCCTCAACAGTCTTAGGTCGGCTGTGTGCATGACGTCTTTACTTTGATACACCTACCAGTCTGCGGAATAACACGGCCTCCGTATTGGATTCGGCCAGAATACTGCGGGCCCATTCCGAAGGATCAGATTAGCTTTGGATTCGGCCAGAATACTGCGGGCCCATTCCGAAGGATCAGATTAGCTTGGGCCCCAGCCGACACCATGCGTTAGCACTGACTAACTGGATGTGAACCAACACACCAAAATCTGTCTAAGATCTTCAAACCAACGGAATAATCCTACAGATTGCACCCTTTCTAGGATTTTCCCGAGCCGGACTTAACAAGTCAGGAGTTCGTAGTTGATTCCTGAGGGGCTCACAGCCCTTAGGTGCTCAGAAGTATACGCATCAGACCAACGGAAAACGACTCTCCTCAAAGCATGATTGCATGATCACATGACAAATTATACCAACACGGGTTGAATAATTGAAATATCTCCGCTTTTGGAAGTTTACCCTTCACGCAGTATTAAATTAATTGGCCTGAACACAATTACGAAGTATCTTCTGGAGTCAGTCCACCATATCCAACCGACGAGCATGCCTCTCTGATTCGCCCAAAGTTGTCCATCGACTGGGGTACATTTCACTTGCCTACCTTCTGGCGCCTCGCTCCTAGACAAAGCGCATCCTGGCTACTACCAACTGGATTGAAACCCAGGTTTGCGAGAGCAAAGTAGCGACATCGGTACCCGACAATAGCTGCACAGTAGGTCTACCGTATGCACGTCAATGTAATACGACCCCACGTGCAACCCAGTACATCGTAACAAGACATCTCATCCTACTTATCAACCCCAGAGAGTGAACTGCCGGACATCTCATACATTCGAACCATATCTAAGCAGTCCGATGATGAACTTGGGCCGACGAATGCACATCATTCGTCTCGGGACCCCCAGCTAACCCTCCTACCGTGACTTATTAAAACGAGACCTCGAACCATGTTTGAGCTCTCGCGCCGACCTAACCACCATCTCCCCTCTACTCGTTTGCGCATGAATACTATGCTCCAACTTATCCGAGTGCGACCTCACTCCGGTAATTTCACCAGAACGAGTACAGCGTTATCGCAGTTCCTTACGGCTGGCTTACCATGCTCCGTCTGTACGGGCTATTCCCCCGCTATTGCGCCTAGGGATGTTCGGGCCGTCTTTTGCCCGCCCTTTAACAGATACGCCCTCAGCACGATCACCATGAGTAAATCACAGCTAGCTACCTCTGGAAGGTACGCATACCCCCAGCATCGGAAGTAGCCTAAAGATATGGATCCCGAAAGTATACCCTTAGATCACTATGCTCCCGCGCAGAAAATTTAATCTACAACCAGCAACATTGTCCTGAGTAGCGTCCTATTCGACGATATCTTACTACCAATTTTAGATAAACGCCGAAACAACTTTCAAGTTGCTGTTCGGCCCGCACCCATTATCCTTTCAGTTATCCGGCCCTCGATGGAAAAAGTTTGGTGACCTCTGATCTAGGCCGTCGCAGATGGCAATGATTCACATACAATGACTTCTCTGTTAGCAGCAGAGCCATTTCTGGTCCAAACGTTTTCATTCTGATGCTACCAGCTATTTTAAGAATGTCAAATTACAGATTAATAAATAGTTAGATGGGCTACATGTGAGTGGATGTTGTTATTATTATTATTAAATCACACCAGACTGGCGACATAGGAATGGAGAAACTCCATGAGGTTAACAAATCTCCACGTAACCAGCCCAGCGCGTGAAGAAAACAAAAGAATGAAAAAGAAATAAGATCCAAGATCACAAAATAGCTCTGTGTGCAGGTCGTTTAAAGCTGCCAATGCCCGCACCAGCAAAGACAGAGCCATCAAGACCATTCCAAACATCCACACACGATGGAAAAAATGGACGGGAATACTGGCCCTTACGGCATCGTAACGGTTCCAAGGCAAACTCATGAAGAGCACCAGTACGCCGAGTATACCTCACCCGAACAAATGGATCTGGAAGAAACTCAGACAGTGGATGACTGGGGCAGTTATAGATNCAACACCACCCAGCATGAACGCACATCGACGAACCACTTTGTCAAGCAAACACAAATGGCAATCGGCAGCAGAACCCCAGACTACAGAGCAGTACTCCAGAAGAGGGAGGACAAAGTAATTAAAGCAGCGACGTGTCAATTCAACCGAGCCAAACACCCTCCAAGCACGCCTCATAAGACCAATTTTCTGCGATGCACGTGAGACAACCAAACGAATGTGGGGTTCAAACGTCAACTTTGTATCAAAATTGACACCCAAGATTACCAAATCATCAACACAGGAAGTGATAAACCATCCAGCATGAGTGCAGGAAAAGGAGGTCCCACTGTACGCGACCTGGACACACACGAGCATGGTCGTCTTGCCCGCATTTAGCCTCATCCTCCACCTAGAACACCAGGAATCAATCATTTCTAAATCATGCTGAATAGATTCTAAAACCTCTAATCTATCACTAGGCTTATCGCAAACCGCCAGTAAAGTAACATCATCAGCGTAACCAACAAGTAAATTATTAACAAGATGAAACAGATCCGCCGTATATACAATGAACAACAAAGGGCCCGGAACATTACCCTGTGGGATACCAGATACCAAATCCAAAAACTCACTCCTCTTCCCATCAACAACTACACATTGACGTCTGTCAGATAAAAATTGACTAATTACCGTGAGAACTGAATCACCAATACCCATGTGCTGACATATTGCACATTGCCATTTACACTAGATACTTCTTGTACATGATGGCCTCCAAAAACGCCACGCTGCTCGAGGCTTATGAGCTTGGTTAGATAAATATTGCGGCAGGGTCGTGGCTGCAGCTGTAGGTCATCTGCTGTTGAGGGAGCTTCTCACGATGCTAGTGTACACTTGGACCCAAGAGCTGGTGTTGCCATTGATCTTTTAAGGCCGCCTAATTGCTCCAGATCTCGTCGAAATTTTATGGCACTTTGTAGTTGTTTACGATGCATCTGGACAAGAAAAATAAATAGGCTGAAACATTTGCAAGGCAACTGGACGAGAAAATGACTAACAGAGACCCGCAGGCAAGTAGAATTTTAACCGACCATGGTCATCTTTTACTAGGTACCGCATCAAATATAAAACAATTGACGACGTGACATAGTCAGTGAAGTGCTTTTCTGATCAGAACAGGATAATATGCGAATCTGTCGGATTGTTTCAAGTGTGACAGTTACAGCTACTGCCAAGCCAATTTTCGACCCACCGAGTCAAGAGCAGTTTATTTTGCAGGGCCAAATTAGTGCTTCTAGCCGAGAATTTAACCTAGCTTACAATTTCTAGCCTTGGCATTTGCCGCACTCTACAGTTAAGGAGTTGAAAGCAATTCACACGTTAGTGGTTTGAACTATCTACGTTCATACTTTACTATGTTCTATTGTATCTGTTGAAACGCCTAGAAGTGCACTTCTTTCTAAGTTTTGATTCACTTCAAATTAATGACATTTTTACAACACAGATTAACCTGTAACTTTTACCAAGCATACTGAGTTGTTGGTTGGTAGCCTACCTACATGTGGTGAACCCACAGTTACGTTTTTTAGCAACACAACGAAAAATGTGGATGTTGTAAAACTTGAACGTACTGTAGTTGAAAAACTGAATCGTGAACTGACCCGGGCACCAGTTACAAGGAGCACAAAATATGGTACAGGTAAAAAGCGATCATTACACAAATACTATAAAAATGTGACAGATTCTGTTAAGTCGATAGCTACTCATTTTGTGTAGGGAGTTCAGTTGATGAGAAATGATATGTAGCTTACAATTTTGCAGCTGGGGATATGCAGTCTTCCAGTGTCATGTTCGATCTTCATATCGTGGACGTATTGATATTCAGTAGCCCATGAAATGCATCAAAATTAATGCTGCTGTATTTCACAAAAGTCTTCCCAAATTTTTCTAGGTAGCTTCTTAATTTTTGGAATGCAAGGGAAAAAATACCCAATTAAGTTCTTCCTTTTCTCTCCCTGTTCTTTTCCACTATGCACCGTACCTGGAGACAATGGCTAGCAGAATGTGGCGTTGAATAACCTAGCAGAACAAAATCTTGAGCAGTACTAGGGTCTTCAAGCAGTGTGAGCATGTTACAGCACTTCTGGAGTAGATACATTGATGGGGAATTGCACGTAAAGAGTTGTGCACTGGTCTGCAAGTCTGAATTGTTGCAATTCTCATCGTCTAGTGCAGGGTTGGCTGGTTTAAACCGAATAAAAAACCATGGTTTAAACCAACCAAAAAAACATCTTTTTTTTTGTTTATTTGGTTATTATTTGATTTGTTTCGTTTTTATTTATAAATATTGCAAAATAAACAGTTTAACTTCTAGCAATTATTATATTTCAGATACACAACTTGAAGGATGAGTTCATGTGTTCCTATTTAGGAATCCGTTTGACTGTTAAGACAGGGTCAACTACTGCTTATGTTTATTAGAAACGTATAACCTATTGAATTTTCTGTCATTTCAGAGATGCATTTCTTATGATATTCTGGTATGCCTGCAGCTACAGAAAATTAGAAGTAGTACCGGTAGTTGAAGTTTCTATTAGATAGCTAGTGAGGTCATGAGAAGGATGTAGCCATATGGCCATTTCATTTTCTTTACTTCACTACTCTGTTTTTAAATAGCTAGAAGCTAGCCATTTCTATCAAGTTTTCTTCTTATTTTGAAGTGTTTCTAAGTTTTTTACAACGGATTTTATAGCTATTTTACTTTCTTTAGTTCATTACTCTGTTTTCAATTAGCTCGTAGCTAGCTAATTCTGTCAAACTGTATTTGTAATTTGAAGTATTTTTAGGTTTTTCAAAGCATTTTACATTGCAATTATGATAAATCATAGCTTCTCTGCAGTTTGGATATTAGATGTAGTCATAGCAGATACCGGTACCGGTACTCTGCTGACTGCTTTTTCTTAACCCCTTTTCTTTGAGTCATTCTTCTACAATGGAAGTTGAAATGAAGCGACTAAGATTGTTGATGATTAGCTAACTACATGTTTACAAAGCAGAAAACCCTTTAAATGTTGGATAAAATGCTCAGAAATAGAAAAAACTACAAAATGTCAAAAAAATAAATAAATGAACAAAAAAAAGAACATGTTTTTTTAACCAAAAAAACATGGCTTTTGGTTAAAAAAAACCATGGTTTTGGTTGAAAATACCTCTTTGAACTTTGAACTTTTGGTTTGGTGTAAATACCTCTTTGAACTTTCACAGTTTATTCCTTTTTACAGAGGAAGATTTGGAGATTATCCCTAGGCTACCGCTTGGTGAATCGAGGTTGGGCTCAACTTTTGTGCTATGGCTAATTTTCCAGATAAACATGAAAGATTCGGTTTTAACTTATTCTGTGTGTACCTGGCAGTGTGTGGAAGAACGCTTCAATTTTGCCTTGGCCAGTGATATTGCTGTAGTAACCGTTCTGTGAAACGTTTTCTAAACAGTTAACATCGCACCATAAATGCAACTTTTTTGTGATTTAATTGATTTCACTCTTATAGAGAGAGGTATGGCATCCTACTAGCTGTTTCGAACCATACCTCACTCTTCCAGGCTGAAGTTCCAGCGTATGCTAAACAAAAATAAAAAATGAACATCCTATGGTTTAAAATGTAGCTACTATTTGTTTATTCAGCCTTGCTTTAGTCATCTTAAGAAAGATGTAACCTCGCATTGCATAATGTGATAACATACTCTAGGTATGTGGCACGGCTCCCAATTGGTGCCCTAATAATCTCTCTTTGACTTATAGTGAGCCTCAACAACGTTTGGCCCTTCAAGAGCAAGAGTCACAGCGCTGGAGTGTTGGATCGGCTTTCGGTGATGCTTGGTGTGCAGGAAGAGGTCTATGCTGTAGTTATTGATGCAGGCTCCACAGGCTCTAGAGTATTGGCCTTTACCTTCTTCAAATCACTTTCTGGTAATTATAGTAAGGCTTTTCCTATGTTAATTTGATTGTCAATTGCGGTAGCTACTTGCAGGTATTGACTAACACCCGCTTCAACCTTTGGTCTAATTTATTTACAATCTTGTCATTAGTGAAGCGTCTGGAACATACGCTAATTAAGATTAGGGCGACAACTTGCCGTTGTACACGCAGCTGTTGCACGCTAGCTGTAGACTTAGTTCAGCCCAGAGTATAACATTTGGCCGAGGTCTGAAACACTGACCGTCCTTACATTTAACTAGTACCTACCAATGGCGATGTGTGAGAATCGGCAAACGTTTATTCTTTGATTTCGAGTACATTAATCTTAAAGCATCAGTGAATTGTTAATAATAATCCTTGATTGCACTTTAGGAATAGTTAATACGCTACAAAACAAGGATATGACAGGAGAACAGTTTACTGTAGCTACCAACCACTCCGCATCTACATTTGAATAAAAGTTGTTGCTGCTGCAAATAGGTACTTCTTACTTTGCAATATCCATATGTGAATGGAAAAGTTGACTTTCGGTACGTGTGGTGTTCTCATCAAGTGAGGATTTGCCACTACTTGCATCCCATTCAGTAAGGAAGTTGTTCTATAGGTAGCTACCCAAAATGAGCTCTACTGCAACCAAGCTCGCCATATAGTTACTGGTACCTACACACTCGGCTGTCTCAGTGATCGCCTTACCACGTCTATTGTGAGATTCCAAGTCGACCCATAGATTTACAAAATAGCACTTTACCGCTTTTAGAATATTGAAATAAACTTAAACTTTTAGCACAAAATTATACTGAAGCATTGGAGGATTTGACTAATGTATGTAGTTTGGGTCTTGTAATAACTGTGCTACTCTATTTTCTTCTGATAGATAATTCACTGAAACTGGAGGATCAACTGTGGCATGAAGTGAAGCCCGGGCTCTCAAGTTATGCTGATGATCCTGTTAAGGTAAGCAGCTACTTTCGTGAGATTTTTTCTATCCCAAATTGCAGATATAGGGGTTGCTATCTCTTTTGGATTATATTTCAGACATTTTTCTCAAACGAATTGCCTTGAGCTTACCGAAAAGTTGAGGCTGCATTGCAAGATTAGGTTTTAGCCAGCTTAAACGTTATCAGTTTGGTACTAACGCACTCTCAGAGGCAAAGAAAGGACATGGCCCAAGGGTTAGGTTGATTAGATTAGCCCATCCTATGTTTATGGGGAACGCATATCCTGGAGGAACACATTAATTACCTGTAATATATCCTCTGTTCGGCTGTAGCAGTAGGTACCATTCTTTCCTGTCTTCTTTGCTTCATACTTTTTTTTCTTGTTAGCAAATGAGGCTTCTGTTCTTGCACTGCTTCTCTACATGTTGTTCCTATGCATGCTAATTTATGGGTGGGACCCTTCGTGCCCATTTTCGTTCAGGCTTTGCTAGGCAAATCTACTACATGTCTCTTTCTTCTCGCAAGGAAACATAATCCTTGGTGGCCAGTGCGTCGTGCTAAAATCACTCATAAAAGTAATCATGCTATGCTAGCAACGCAATGAAAAATGATTAATCCAAAGCTTTCCTTTGAAACGCCGAAAAAATTGAGCTAGTGAGATTGGTTCATCTTTATCTAGGTAGGCGTGAAATTTTGTGACGCATATAGGTACTACCTGAACGTCAATCCAATGTTGCAAATAGAGTTGCTGTTAAGAACAAAGGTTGTTGAGCTCCGACTAGCTACTTCAGTTAGATATATTGCTGGAAGTACGCCGGTAAAACGCGCCTGGTATGTCAAGAAACTGCGAATATTAAGCACTGATGAGTAAACAAAACAATGGTAGTCAGAGAAAAGTTGAAAGCAGCACAGAAATTATCCCTTGAAGTACATGAAAGACGGGTTCACACGGTAGTCGAATGAGCACGAGTTTTGACAAGCGAAGCGACGTCAGAAAACCTGCCAACTCACGCAGTATTTCATGTAGCTAGCAGTATTTAAAATATTTTACAGAAAATTGCTGATCCACTGCGCGTCATTGAATCGTAAGTTCGCAGTCAATTCTGACCACCAGACCCGGGCGGCAAAATTTTTAGCGCAATATTACGCGAGTCGACGTGAATTCTTTAGGTTTACTATCGTGAGAACTCATCTTAACAATTTTCTGCACGCATTTAGTGCAATAAATAATAAAAAAATAGTTATTTTACCTTTTTTCCATGCACCACGCACTGCCTTTGAATATATATAAAATGGCGGGCATTGGCCCTGGGAACTCGATGGACTTGTAATTTATGTACAAGCCTTACCTCCCAAAAGCTAGAGCAAACGTTACTTGTTGCCTAATGGCCACTCTCCTTGAGAATTTGACCTGCAATTTTACCTAACTTGCTGCATTGACCGCAATTCCCCCAAATGCAGTGTGTTGCCGGGTCCGCGCTTGCTTTCTTTCTCTGCTCCGGCGTCCTTTGGGCGGGGCGTGCCGTGCTGTTCCGCGCACCCGGCAACGTCGGGTCGGAGCCGTGGCTTGTGCCCTGCTTAGTGGGTTGCTGGAGTGCGTGGGAGGAAGGGCGCCGGCGTGTCCAGGGGCGCGTCCTATCGTGTGGGTACGTCGTGGCCGACTGCACTTCACTCAAGCCTTCCCCATTTTAGTCCCTTCAGAACTATGGTCTGATTGTGGCTCGGCCCCACTTGGGTGGTAACATGGACAAGGGCCTGCAATACTTGGCCTGCAGGATAAAACGCCATCACTATTTTCTCCATGCGGTCAGAGAGGTTGTGGTGTTCAAACTCCGCCCTCTTGGAGGCAACAAACAACATTGAATGGCGGGCCTTACTGACCGTGTTTATTCTCGTTCGTTGCATGTGCGTCTGTGTCAAAGTTGGCACAGAGTTCAGCAGGGTTAGATGCATTGAATAACTACACAGAGGACACAGTTTCATTAAAACCATAGCCTGTCTGGCGCATGGTGCAGTAAAAGGTTGAGAAAAAGTACAGATCAACAGTAGGAAATGAAGTAGAGATGTTTTGAACATGTATTATACTGCTAAAGTAATCTACTCTCGAAAATGTAAAATGATGTTACTGTAACTTACTACAGATATAAGCTCCCTGGACAAAAAATTAGTCACTTGTTACTTCAACGAAGCTTGTGTGCGAGGGGTGATACAAGCAGAAGGTGGATCTATCATGTTCTGGGGCTGTTCTAAGTACCTACTCGGAAATGGGCCCTTTGGCTGAAATAACCATCAAAGTGAACAAGGATGTCTACGTTGACTTGTCAAAAGACAAAGTTGTGCCATTTGTACAGTAGGTATCTGCCTGAGAATCGAACTACTACAGTGCGTTACCTTTGATTATGCAAATAGAATTTTTTTGCTTAATTTTTCAAGATGAGTGTCTAACTTTGAAATATCAATATTAACTAAATGTATGGCTATGTTGCCAATATAAACAGCAGTTGTAAAATAAATATTTAGCCATTGGTTTAGTTTATCATACAATTTGCTTATTTACGAGTTTTTTACTGTTACTTCAGATTATGCAACAAGCAAATAAAAACGTCATAAACAGGAAATAAATACAAGTGAACAGGAATATTGTTATTAAACGTCCAAAACCGAAAAATTATAACCAAAACAATTCAATAAACACTGGAATAAGTGTTCAGTAGTGGTAAACATAAGTTAATTTTGAACGTGGCAATCTCCATTTTTCATGCTTTTTCAGGCGATTATCAACAGACTTTGTCAGGTTTGATATTTCAGATGGTGGAATAGAATCTGCTGCCGTTTTTACTGCATTCCACAGGCTTACTTTGCTCGAAAACTGCCGACCACATTCATAGACCTTCCTTTTGATCATTGCCCAGAGGTTCTCAATAGGATTTAAATCGGGGCTATTCGCTTGCCAGGTCATAATCCTTTTTGATTTGAATCCTCCATCCGCAAGCCAATTAGCAGTGTACCATGCTCGGTGTGAGGGAGCGTTACCGTGCTGAAATACCAATTTGGGTCTGCGTGCGATAGTCTGCTCATCAATTCACGGAATCAAGTTGGCTTCAAGAAACTTGCAGTACCTTTCTGCATTCAGTTTAACTCCTTCTGCCCCTTCAAATGGACCAATAAGGGTGTCACCTACTATCCCGGCCCAAAACATTATATGTACTTCCACCACCTTGTTGACGCTTAAGCCGTGTCTGTTGAGGTCGGTCATGGAAGACCCATCCAGACGCCCATCCATCTGAACCATCAAGAGTGGCTCTGCATTCGTCAGTAAATATGACATTGGAGAAATCAGTTTTCATGTTCTCCTCAGCCCATTTGACACTATTTCTTAATGAGTTTTTGTTGGAAGTGGCCGTTTGATTGCCTTTTTCACTTTCCCTTGCTTCTGCAGAACCTCATATCTTGCCTTTCTGCTTAGTATTGGGGCTCCAGCGTCATCAAATATCGCCTTACTTGTGGAAAGTAGTTTTCTAGCGATAGAAACCTTCAAATGTCGCATATCCCGAGCAGTCAATTTCCTCGTTGATTCTCTATCCGGAGTTTTCCTGTTGACTTTACCTTAAATTGCATAAGCCTTAATTGTTCGATGATCACGCTGTAATTCGTTGGAAACTTCGAGTGTTATCTTACCAGAAGCCAATAACGAGGTCACTTTGATCTTTTCTACACTTTTTAAACCGCGTTTCTTGCCCATGTTGACTAGAGAGTGATGTTGTATAATCTGGGGTAACAGTAGAACCCCGTGCGATAAGCAAATGTTGCCAAAACGTGGAAAATTGTTCCGTTTTCTTTTTCTTTAGTTGTTTTTATACTTACAAAATACCTGTGCACTAATTTACTACTCACATTTTAAATGTTTGATACTTATCTTGAAAAATAAGTAAAAAAAATTGTATTTGCATAATCAAAGGTAACGCACTATACTTTGCCAAACGTCCAGGATGATAACTGCCGTATACATCGAGATAGATCGGTCATACACTGGCATGGAAACCTTTCTGGCTATGTAATGCAGGGGCCACACTAGGCGTTCCTAAGAGCAACGCGCAACTCCCTCATAAATCCTTGTTGTGTATCAGAACGACTGTAGGTGACACACCAGCGACGGGAAGCTGCTCGGCCGCCATACAAAGTCCCGTCCAGACTACCACGCACATGTTCCGCAGAACTTCGTTGCTCATGCTTCTTGATCCAAAGAAACTGCAGTTTTTCTCACTTGTTATACCTTATTTTACTTCTAGTATCGATA
>LQNS02000210.1:18121644-18147434 GCA_001587735.2 Parhyale hawaiensis
TAGAATTTTACATCTTGATGAAAATGCTAACTCTTCCAGAGAGGTAATCCATTTACTGGTCTAGAAGCTGGGCTTACTAGCTACATAAACTGCTTTTTAATACAAAAGTGGTATTTTAATCATATCAAGCTACTAAGATGGTGATGGAGGGTGAGGCCACTTCAGTAGAATTGATAACTGTGTTGTGTAGAGATACTCTCCACTTACAAGCAGATTATTGCTTTAGTTAACACTGTAATTCCTCTGTATTTTGTGGTAAATTGACGTACCAGTACTCATGGTAGCTACAAATGATGAAAGTGGCCATATCAAAAAGTGGCAGGCAAGCTGTATCAAAACCTACAGTGCCAGTAAAAAAAAAAAAAAATTTCACACTTCAATGGTAAGAAAAACTTGACATGTATGAGAAATGTGAGTTAGTACTTTGTTGCCCTGCCCTACCCGACCTAATAAAGCGAGAAGATGTTAGTGATGATGCATTCCCTCCACCCACTAATAGCAAACGTCCATCACCCAGCCAACCCTCAGCGATGGTTGTGTGCTGCTGCAGTGAGGTTAACAGTGGGTCGCTCTTGTGTTATTTTTTTATAAGTTTAAAGTCATATAACTTTACACCTACTGCACACAATGGGTTAAAAAATGCTTCAAATGAAGGAGTACACCCTTGTGTTAACTATGCTAGAAAAGGGAGTCTGAAATGTGAATAGCGTGGGTTAGCTGCCACTACGGAGGTTAAACAAAGTGTTATAATAATAATAGCGTGGGTTTCTTTCTGGAACACTGACTTGGAAGACCCAGGTCCTTGTGCAGGCGATCGCTAATTATCTTTTTTGCGATGTTCTAAAGGAGCACAGGGTGTTTTTTGAGTTCAACGACATCTAAAGCATGATTTGGGATAACCTCCTTTTCAGTAGGTTATTTGTTCTCAGTGTAGTTTTCTTAGGTGTGCCAGAGCCTGACTTTTCTGTGGTTCCATCCCTGTTGGTAATTTTGTCCCCGGCCGCTTCAGCTGATAGACTATCTCTCTCGACACCCCATGATCTTTGGCTACGGCAATCACAGAGTCTCCTTTTCTAGCGTAGCTAGCGCAAGGGTTTTCTCCTGCAATTGAAGCATTTTTTGACCCATTGTGTGCAGTAGGTGTAAAGTTATATGACTTCAAACTTATAAAAAAAAACACGACAAGAGCGACCCACTATCAACCCCACTGCAGCAGCACACAACCTTTGCTGAGGGTTGGCTGGGTGATGGACGTTTGCTATGAGTTTGCGGAGGGAATGCATCATCACTAACATCTTCTCGCTTTATTATTTTCGGTAGGGCAGGGCAACAAAATACTAACTCGCATATCTCATGTAAGGTTTTTTTCTTGCCATTACTTTACCCTAATGTAAACAACAATGGTGACATGGAAACCAACTTTTTTCCTTTTGGTGAATTAATATTAAAACAAAGGTTTGAATTTTTGTAATTTTACCCTCCCAAAACAACAATTTAAAAAAATTATTAGTGTCTTTTCTAAGTCAAATAGTACCGTATTATGAAAACTAGCCTAAGCATTTGGTAAGAAAAAATGTAAAGAATTTTTTTGCCTTCTCTGTATCATGGTGTTGAAACTCTTCACTTTTGTGACTGTAGTAACTTTATTTAGGCATGAAATTGCAGAATAATAACTAGCAACTGCTGAATAACGTGAAATACAAACCACTTCATTATGCAGGTTATAATTCAGAGAACACCAATGTTAAGAAGAGTGCAGTTAGCCTACTTATTTTCTATTGATAATGAATACCGGTAGCTTCAAAAGCTTTTTAATGCATACAATTCTTGAGTACCTATATTTGTAGCAGTAAGAAAGTATGTACATCTGTGATTTATTGATATTTTGAGGTCCTGGAAAAATTGGAAAAAAAAAATTTGGATCTTGTAACAAAATTTTATCAGACCATGAGACCTATATTTTCAAGATGAGATGAGTGCTAAATATAGGTTTGCCCATTTTATGGTAGAGGAGTAGCACTACCTGAGGATACTCCTATGGGACTGTGTGTATCACGAGTAGCTACATGGGTACTAAAAAAAAGTCAAAAGTGCATTGAATAGCTACTGTAGTACCTATATTGTGTACAGACTTAGTCTAGTAGCTATATAATGTGAATCTTTACATGAATATGTATTTCATATTACAATCAGGGTTGCGGAGTCGGAGGGTTCAAGGTCCGACTCCTGGTCCTCAAGATTTTCTGACTCCCTACTCCGACTCCTTGGTCCAACTACTGGATATTTGATGTAAACATAAAACATGTCCAAATAATTTTGCTAGTATAAACATATATCAAGTTAAAGATGCTAGGTGTATTGTACATATACAATGATATTTTGCATCATTTGGGATATTAAAGTGAGGACATGAGGACATTAAATAAATTTTGGTAAAACACCTGGTATATTATGTGAGGGGGGCATGGGGGCAAAATACTCAATTTTCTACCGATTGTTCTGAAATTTACATAGTGTATGTATTTTTGAAAAAGCACATTTTACTCCTACAATTTCTTTGATTTAGGCCTTAGTTTTTGAGATAACTAATGGAAGGATATACAGTATAAAGATACATATATGTACCCATGCATATTTTCTAAATTTCAAGAATAGAACTCAATGAGTTTTCATGCTGCAATAAAAACAATGACAGTTTTGGAATCCTTGAAACATTCTTAACAAAACTACTAAGCTGGCCTCTCCATTTTCTATTCTGTCTAATCACTACCTAACTAAAATATAGAGGGAAAATCAGTTTTTGACTGCATTGAAATAAAAGGGATAAAATGAACAATCCTGCTGTATAGTTTTCTTAGGAATGCTTCAAGGATTCTAAAACTGTCATTGTTTTTATTGTAGCATGAAAACTCATTGAGTTCTATTCCTTCAAAATTAAGAAAAAATATATGGGTACCTATATATTCATATATATTTCCATTATCTCAAAAACTAAGACCTCAATAAAATATTGTTGGAGTAAAATATGTTTCTTTTTCAAAAACACATAACTACACTATGAAAATTTCAGAACAATCATTAGAAAATTGAGTTTTTTGCCCTCCCCCCTCACATAAAGCACCAGGTGCAAAAGTTTTACCCAAATTTTTTTTTAATGTCCTCCATTTAATGTCCAAACTGTTTCAAGGATTCCAAATCTGTCATTGCTTTTTTCTATTATGAAAACTCATTGAGTTCTATTCCTTTGAAACTTAGAAAAAATGCATATCTGCTGCTATATTTATAATTGCCCATTATCTGAAAAAGGAAGACCTAAATAAAAAAATTTTTAGGAGCAAAATGTGTTTCTTTTTTCAAAACTACATATACTATGCAAATTTCAGAACAATCGGTCTAAAATTGATCATTTTGCCCCCCCCATGCCCCCCTCACATAATGTAAAAGGTGCGAAAGTTCTACCCTACATTTTCTCAATGGCCTCATCATATGGAATAGGAAAATACATGGTAGCTATAGCTGTAAAAGAGAAATGTGCAAAAAGAATATCCACGTTTACATTTTTTTTAATTTGTGACTGCAAATTTAGAATTGAATATTTGTTTATAAATGGGATCCTGGAGTCTGACTAAAAATTCCAACTCCAACTCTTAGAGCAAGTGAGATTCCGACTCCAACTCCCCCTCAAATCCTCCGACTCCGCAACCCTGATTACAATATTCTAATTTTGCATGTGATAGCTAGCTACATTAGGTGTAAAACTAAAAAAAAAAAAAATAGAGCATTGAATTTTTCCTTCAGCAGGACGAGGAAGGTATGGGAGCTGCTCGGGGAAACAAGCACCAGTCATCACATCATTCCAGTACTCCACCTTACAGAAAGCTCGTGATAGCGCTTTATGCTATTGCTGGATCCCTGATGCTTGTTATTGTTGCTGGTATGTTGACCTTTAGGCTTCTAATTCATAAAAGATGGTAATTTTTATTGTCCTTTATTTTATATAAATTTTTGAAGTATCGAAAATTAACCTTTTTGTTTTACTTGAACACATAGGTGTAAGGCATTGCAAAATATGGTAGGTTCAATCATTTCCATTTTTTACTATCAAACTAAATCCAAACGTAGCTTCATGTGTTGCAAGCAAAAGGTAAATTATTCAATAGGGCTTCCCTGGTTTTTAATTAACTATAAACTTTAACTTTAGTCTTAAATGAAGAGCTTCACATGTGGCATGCAGCTGTTTTTCAGGGATGATTGCATATTTTTTGCGCCATTTTGCTTTTAAATCATTTGATGAAGCAGGTGAAGGGCCGAAACCATGCTCTATATAATAGCTAAGCCACGCTGAAAAGTTGAGCGCCGAGCTGGTTTAAATCAGAACTTCATTGCTAATATAGGTAGGGCCTATGCAAGAATGTATCCTTTATTCCAGCGTTGAGCTATTCTCTAGCTGTGGAGTTGCTCTGAGTCTTTGACGAGTATCCGAGGTCCACCATCAGTGTTCAAATAATCGAGGGAGCTGTTCCGTTACTTCAATGTCACTGATGTACAACGGGTAATTTCAACCCCTGACTGTACAAAGCTAGGAAAGTCCTCCCATTTGCTGTTACCACAATTTGAACCAGGGGTCACCAGACTGCCTAGCCTACGGCCCGTGACGTCATTTCATCCAGCCCGCCGATGGTACTCGAGTTTACTTGATAAAACGTAAAAAAGACGTTGTGGTACAAGTTATCCATTATGTTTAGAAATCCAGGAGACCTTCGTTTTTGAGCAATATGTGCTTTAACTTTACAATATTCAGTAATAAATGTATGGTTACTGAAACCAGTTGTTTTTGCTGTGAACATCTGCCGACGTGCACCTACAGTAATTGCCATCAACTCCAGGCTCCTCTTGAATAAATTGTGTCTGAGTTCTGTGACTCGTGTCATTACACAGCAATGTGGTGGCTAAGCAGCGGTCAAGTCCAAGTTTGTTTGTATGAGCTCCGAATCAAAATAAATGTGTTTTACCCAGACAAAGATGAAGCTGATCCACATCTGTCAGAAGGTCCGATGCGCTTGGCTGTCAGAGTTATAATTTGGTTGACATTACATCCCACGTGAATGAACTGAACCTGAAATTTCAGGGAAATGCGAACCTCGCTTATGATTTCCATAGCAGCATCAAAAAATTTTGGAGAAAACTCTTTGTTAGAAGTTAGCTGGAAAGAGAAAACCAGCCTCATTTCCAATGCTTCAAAGAGTTTAGTGCCACAACCTCTGAAAATATCAACCTTGATTTCCCAAAGAATATTATGCACGACTTGAATTTGCATGTTTTGGAGAGATGTATGTACTCAGATATTTGCAGCAATGAGAGTGATATTTTTCTGTACCCAAGTCCATTTGATTGTAACCATTATAATGTGCCAGTAGAGCTGTAGCTAAAAATCATTCACTATCAAGCCAATGATTTATTAAGGGAGAAGCGCAGAGAAGAACTTATAGAATTTTACCTCTGTTTGCCGGATATCGAGATTCTAAAATTGAAAAAAGTTGCTGCTCATTTGGCATAAGTGTGAACCAACATTTCCAAGAATGGTGAAGTATGCACGTAAGGTTATATCAAACGAGATTGGTGAGTGTTTGAAAGCAGTCTCTTAATTGGATGCAGCAGTTCTAAAGCAAACACTGACGCTATCTTGCAGACCAAGAGTCAGTTTTAAAAAGCTCACTGGACTTTGTTTTTTGTTTATTTAATTTGATTCAGATATGTGTTCACTACATAGCTAGGTCATATCTATAACTGTCTTTCTCACCTCTCGCTCACTTGATACTGTAGGCCTATAGGACTTAGCCCAGGGGATCATACTGCCTTTACCTCTTGATACCTGCTTCACAATTGTAACTCGTTACAATTTTCATATGTTTGATAAATCTTATAACGCGTTTCAGTAGGTAGTAGGGTGATTAATCTTTTTTTCTCTTTTTGAAAAGTTTTTCAGGTCGCTGTCGGGTTCTCCGGGGGTGGCTTCAGCCAGTCCTGCACACCACCAGCTCTCGCGAGGCCGTCAGCCGAATGGGGACGTCCTCCGCCATGTGGCGTCCGGGACAGCCAGCCGGTGGTCACCTCGAGGCGTGTGCTGGCTCCGCTCCTCTCCTCATGCCCACTTGTGAAGCCGTCGGGGCAGGTCACCTGGTGCTTGTTCTCTCCCTTCGGCTTCACTTGCATCGACACCATGTCTCCCAGCGAGCTTGCCTCGTCTTTATATCATTCCCCTACTGTAATTGTAAACTTGTAAAATTAAAAAAAAAAAATCTTAAACTGCAGGGTGCAGAGCACAGCCTCGGTTATGGCAACCAGGCCTTTGGGTTGCTCTGCACCCGTTGACAGTGTTGGTATGGTCTTGGCATGGCGTCCAAGTCTGCTGTAATACCTCACTCCCAACGGCAGTGGAATTGAAGCTCCTCTCAACACAAAGCCTCGGGCTATGCTGCGAGAAGCTCCGTACTGCAACCCCTTTCTCCACTACGAAGCATTGCCATCTACGATTGTCCCGCTATTAAGCCGGTCAAGCCAACCAAGTGAAGGGGGAAAGTCTCCAGTTTGACTCAGTCATAGAGGGGGCTGCCCCGGTGGGGCAACACTGAGCTGGTCCTCTGCAGGGCGCAGCTCCCAGTCGGCCTCCAGGCTTAAACCTGTGTGGTCGACCAGCTCCTGCAGCGTATTGTGTATTGACTGGGCATGGCGCCCAGATCTGCAAAGCACCACACCTATTTGGGCCCTTTGACCTGCTTGCAGACCTACAATAGGGTGGGGGCCGCTGAGCCCAGAGGGCTCGAGACTTGACAAAGGAGGGTTGCGCTAAGCTCTCCAAAAAATGTTTTTCAGAGTGCAGAGCACAACCTCTGATTTTGGGAAGCCAGGACTTTGGTGACCCTGCAACTGTTGCGTTTGGGGGTATGGGCTTGACATGGCGTCCAAGCCGGCAGTAATGCCTCAGTCTCAACGGCAGTAGGAGAGGAATTTCCCTCGGCACAAAGCCTCGGGATATACTGCTAGGAGGGGCTTAGTGCAACCCCCCTTCTCCCCTACGGCGTGTTGCCATCTACGATTGTCCAGCTAGTAAGCTGGGCCACTGCAGGGTGCAGTCCTCAGTCGGCTTCCAGGTTGCATCTGGTCGACCAGCTCCTGTGGCGTGTTTGGTAGGCTTTACACACGGCGTCCAGTTCTACAGAAGTACCTCACATTCGTAGAAGCAGCCGCCAGTTAATCCATAATTTCATTTGTACTTGGGAGGTCCGCAGTATAACAGAGTTCGGCAACTTCAAGAACGATGACCTAATCATCTTCGTATTTCCTAATGATAGGGCAACCGAGGTACTCTCCCTCCTCTTTAAGACGGGCCCGTGCTACGTCTCGTCCTGCCTTCATCTAATGCAATTGGCCCTGTATTCATACCCCAAGTCATTCTCGTTGGGTTTAATTCGCTCCACTTCACGACTCTCTCATGATCGTGCCACCATAATGAGCCAAATCAGCAGGAACCCCAGCCTTAATTCACTTATGAAGCCGTCGGGGCAGGTCATCTGGTGCCTGATCCCTCCTATCCGTGCCTGAACTACGCCCTCATTATTTCTGAGTGATTACCAGCCGCGGTTACCCGCATCTTCCAACATGGCTGTTGAAGTAATCCTCTACTACCAAAGCCAGTCTCGCCAAGGCAGTTTCCGCTATAACCGCGCTATGTTTAGTTACGCGGCTGGCAGAGCACAGCCTCGCGCATTGCATATCTCCGGCCCCGCTCGCTCAGTCGGAGCTCTAAGTACCGTCCGCCCTTCGCTGTCAGCTCGACTTCTCTCCCACACATCGCCATCGGCACGACCGTACATTCGTGCTCCGTATTAAGACCAAATCCACAGATTTCACGCCCATGACGAATTCCACATCGTTGTGCGGAGGCTTTTCTGAAACCCTTGCAAGTACCGTCAGTCGGCCTGTGCTAAACTCACTTTCCCAACCTTGCACACGACATACAACGTGGGGAATACTTACGCTGTCTTTGCTTCGTCAACCATGTTGTAGGCTGAGGACCCTGGTAATGTGGACCCGCGCCTCCACAGCCTCTATCGATATTGAAATTACCTTACCTGAAAAATTGCGGACCAGAGCTAACTCCTTCGTGGGTTATTTCGTTACAGATCGCAGAGCCGGTCAAAAACTCTCTCCAGATCGAGCCAACCTTACTCGTCTAGCCAGAGTGCAAAAGTACTCCTTAACGACCCTTTCGATCGACCAAGTTTCTAGCGGGCCACTGCGCCCTGTATAATCACAAATGGGCATTTGCGAGCGGATGAGCCACATCGAGATGAGAGAGTTAAATATCTCCATCAACTTCCAGCCTTTTTAGAGTCTGCACCACCTTCGTCGAACGGCATAGCGTCCCTTCATAGAATTGCTCTACCAGCAATCTCAAGATTGCACTATTCTAAGAGGTAGCTACCAGCACACCACCGCCTTTCAGGAATGCAGCAAGCGCTGCGCTATCTCAGCACATTCTCAAACCCGAGTTTTTGACTCTCGTATATGGTAACGCAAACTATGTTACACAATCTTGTTTGCAGGACAGGGTCCCCTAGGTAGCTCATCGAACTACACTACCAAAAGAATATCTACACCTACGGACACCACTTCAGATACTGAGCCTAGCAATCTCCATCTTGTTCCCAATACAACCTCAATACTATTAGGAACATCGGTCTACACCACTTCAAAGTGAAGACCTATGATCAAGGTGTAGACCGCATCATTGCTAAACATGCTCCCACTATTCGGCCTCGCCAGACCCACGTGAGGGCACTCGACATCCATGCTTCCCTTCCGTTGTAAAGTTAGCTACATATTAACTGTGAGGCGTAATGCATCTGGTGCCTCTGAAACTTCAGGCCCTGCATCGAATCTTCCAATACGCTGGTTCCCCTTTACCTAACCGCAGACCGTTCATGAGGCAGAGGACAACTGTTGTCTCTCATTATGCCCTCAGGAGCACTCCCAGTCTAGGGATATNCCTCTGAAACTTCAGGCCCTGCATCGAATCTTCCAATACGCTGGTTCCCCTTTACCTAACCGCAGACCGTTCATGAGGCAGAGGACAACTGTTGTCTCTCATTATGCCCTCAGGAGCACTCCCAGTCTAGGGATATTAGTCATGTAGTAGCTACTGTATCCCAACACATATGTATATCAGCTAGACCTTCCCGGCTATAAGGGACTTCACACCCCTTACGGTAAGACCCCACAGCACTGAAGCGTTACGAGCGAACCTCTAGTCCGTGCATACAACTTGAGGGAGCTATCACCGTCATAAATAGCCTTTAAGCTACTTACGCCATATCTCCCTCGAGATAGCCCCGAGAATCAAAATTGCTACTACCTTCCACCGAGTCAGCGGCGAACCGTATCACCGTCGGGGCCCTGTGCCTGTAAACCCGGTAATTATACACTACCCTACAGTACCCGTGATGCTGGGCATCCTGATGCGGGAGCCGCTGGATTGTTCCCTTTCTCTTCAAGTGATTCACCCCAATCCCCTCAGCGGTCTTAGGTCGGCGGTGTGGATGACGTCTTTACTTAGATACACCTACCAGGCTCCACAATAACACGGCCTCCGTATTGGATTCGGCCAGAATAATGCGGGCCCATTCCGAAGGATCACATTAACTTGGGCCCCACCGACACCATGCGTTAGCGCTGAATTAACTGGATGTGAACCAACACACCAAGATCTGTTTAAGATCTTCAAACCAACTGAATAATCCTACAGATTGCCCCCTTTCCAGGATTTTCCCGAGCCGGACTTAACAAGTCAGGAGTTCGTAGTTGATTCCTGAGGGGCTCACAGCCCTTAAGTGCTCAGAAGTATACGCATCAGACCAACGGAGAACGACCCTTCTCAAAGCATGATTGCATGATCACATGATCACTTGTCAAATAATACCAACACGGGTTAAATAATTGAAATATCTCCGCGTAGGAAGTCTACCCTTCACGCAGTATTAAATTAATTGGCCTGAACACAATCACGAAGTATTTTCTGAAGTCAGTCCACCATATCTAACCAACGAGCATACGGTACCTCTCTAATTCGTCCAAAGTAATCCACCGACTAGGGTACATTTCACTTGCCTACCTTCTGGCGCCTCGCCCCTAGAAAAGGCGCATCCTGGCTACTACCAACTGGATTGAAACCCAGGTTTGCAAGAGCAAAGTAGCGACATCAGTACTCAGCAATAGTTGTACAGTAGGTCTACCGTATTCACGTCCGTGTAATACGACCCCACGTGCAACCCAGTACATCGTAACAAGACATCATCGCATCCTACTTATCAACCCCAAAGAATGAACTGCCGGACATCTCATTCATTCGAGCCATATCTAAACAGTACTATATGAAGTAGCAGTCTTATTATTGGGTCCGATGATGAACTTGGACCTCCGAATGCCCATCATTCGTCTCGGGGGGGCCCCCCAGCTAACCCTCCTACTGTGACTTATTAAAACGAGACCTCGAATTATGTTTGAGCTCTCGCGCCGACCTAACCACCATCTCCCCTCTACTCGCTTGCGCATGAATACCAGGCTACCTAGCCCACCGTTAACTATGCTCCAACTTATCCGAGTGCGACATCACTCTGGTAATCGCACCTGAACAAGTACAGCGTTACGGTATCGCAGTTCCTTACGGCTGGCGTACCATGCTCCGTCTGTACGGGCTATATCCCCGCTATTGCGCCTTGGGAATTTCGGGCCGTCTTTTGACCCGCCCTTTAAAAGATACGCCTCAGCACCATCACCACGAGTAAATCAAAGCTAGCTACCTCTGGAAAGTACGCATACCCCCAGCATCGGAAGAAGCCTAAAGATATGGATCCCGCAAGTATGCCCGTAGATCACTATGCTCCCGCGCAAAAAATTTAATCTACAACCCACAACGTTGTCCCTGAGTAGCGTCCTATTCGATGATATCTTACTACCAATTTTAGATAAAAGTCGAAACAACTTTCAAGTTGCTCTTCCGGGCTATCATTCGGGAGTAATAGTACATAGGTATCCCCGGTATGACGATACCGGTTACTCCAAGCAGCTTCGGGAAGTTGACTCCCAGTCTCCAGTTAATCACTTCCCCTCGGGCTACTCTTAAAGGTTTGTTATCGTCTACAAACCGTGATCTGCTACCAAGCACCTACATACCCGCCTCAACGGCGACATCCGCCGGCAGCAAGGGCCGCGTAGGTCAAATTTATAACATCCAAATCAACTGTGCAGTCATCTCTGTGATAACACCACCCACGTAAGGAGATTCCCCCGAGCAACGACGACTCTGTAGTACGCGAGCAAAATACTCTGTCCCGCGCGATGCCTAATCGAATAGACCGCGGCTCGTTCTGTCAGAATACTTCTCAATACGGGCCAATCCGGATACGCACTCCGCTACGGTACATAAGATTAACGTGTATCAGCCTAACCCTATGCTATCCAGCAATCAGACATCAGAAATTAACCGCAGAAGCTTGATTGTGGCCCATACGATTACAGAATGCACCTAAGAGGCAGCATTCTTGTCGACCACGATCTGAATGACATATCTTCTCCCAAAATGCTCTCGAACCTCTGACAGCTAAAAATCATATGACTTCAAGCATGGAGGCCGAGCGTAACTAATACGCAAACCTCAACCTGACCCATTTACCCCACTGGCTTACGGCGCGAGGTCAAGCGGTTACCGCCTCTTCTCAGACTCGAGCGTTGGCTGAGCGAGAAGACACAACTCTCTACCTTACCTCCTACGGCCCCTTTGACCGCCGGTCGACCCTATAATCAAGCTCACGAGAGACAAAGGATTATGTCCTGAAAGCCGTACTTCCGAGCTATACTTATGCCGCAGTATACCCCACCCGACGCACAGGCAAACTGCAAGCTGCCAGTCACTTACTGGCGGCGTTTTCCCTCCCAGAGTAGTTAAAACCTAAGACCAAAAAATTTAACTTTATGGTAAGCTAGTACCGGACTTTAGGTTGAACCTTAATGGTAACTGTTCTTTAGTACATGCCTTTACACCTTCATCCTCAGTCGCTCCCTCTACCATACTGTACCCGTCCGGGCCGTTGATAATAGGTCTTATACGGTGTCAAGTGAGCGAGAGGTGAGAAAATATGCTTGTGACAAGGCTAAGGGCGAAGGAACACGCCCTTTTTCTCACCACAAGCGAAATTGACACCGTGGACGCCTGCCTCCTCCCCGTCGCGACCAATTCGTTCGTGGGCATGAGGAGCGGAGCCAGCATACGCCTCGAGATGACCAACGGCTGGCTGTCCCGGACGCCACATGGCGGAGGACGTCCCCACTCGTCTGACAGCCTCGCGAGCTGGCGGTGTGCCGGACTGGCTGAAGCCACCCCCGGAGAACCCAACAGCAACCTGAAAAAGTTTTCAAAAAGAGACAAAGATTAATCACCCTACTACCTATTGAAACGCTTTATAAGGCTAATCAAACATACGAAAATTGTAACGATTTACACTTGTGAAGCAGGTATCAAAAAGTAAAGGCAGTATGAGTATGAGCCCCTGGGCTAAGTCCTATACGGTGTCAAGTTCGCTTATGATGAGAAAAAGGGCGTGTTCCTTCGCCCTTGGCTTGTCACAACTCACAAGCATACTTTCGTTATCATTGCTTGCTTAGGATACTTTCAAGTAAAAATATTCCTCTTTTTGCTCATTTTTTAATGCATTTCCAGCCACTCACGTACCGGTATGTCTCGACAAATGGATTTCCATGTGTTTTTTTTTGTCAGGCCTTTTGTTCTGGCTTGCAAATGGTAGTAATATCAAGCCCACTGATTATCTAGCCCGCACCCGTTATCCTTTTCAGTTATCTGGCCCTCGATGGAAAAAGTTTGGTGACCCCTGATCTAGGCCATGGCAGATGGCAATGATTAACATAAAATCACTCCTCTGTTAGCAGCAGAGCCATTTCTAGCCCAAACGTTTTTATTCTGATGGTACCAGCTATCTAAAGAATGTCAAATTACAGATTGATGAATAGTTAGTTGGGCTACAAGTGAGTGGATGTGCTGATATATTGCACATTGTCATTCACACTAGACACTTCTTGTACATGATGGCCTCCAAAAACGCCACGCAGCTCGAGGCTTATGAGCTTGAGTAGATAAATATTGCGGCAGGGTCGTGGCTGCAGTTGTAGGCCATCTGCTATTGAAGGAGCTTCTCACGATGCTAGTGTACACTTGGACCCATGAGCTGGTGTTGTCATTGATCTTTAAAGGCTGCTAAATGCTAATTGCTCCATATCTCATCCAGATATTACGGCACTTTTTAGTTGTCTATGATGCATCTGGACGAGAAAAATTACTAGGCTGAGACATTTGCAGGGCAACTAGAAGAGAAAATGACCAACAGAGACACACAGGCGAGTGGAATTTTAACCGACCATAATCAACTTTTACTAGGTACCGTATCAAATATCAGACAATTGACGACGTGACATAGTCAGTGAAGTGTTTTTCTGATCAGAACAGGATAATATGCGAATCTATCGGATTGTTAGTTTCAACTGTGGCAGTTAAAGCGGCTGCTAAGTGCTAAGCCAATTTTTGACCCACCGAGTCAAGAGCAGTTAATTTTGCAGAACCGAATTAGTGCTTCTAGCCGAGAATTTAACCTAGCTTACAACTTCTGGCCGTGGCACTTGCCGCACTCTACAGTTAGGGAGTTGAAAGCAATTCACACGTTAGTGGTTTGAACTATCTACGTTCACACTTTACTGTGTTGTATTGTATCTGTTGAAACGCTTAGAAGTGCACTTCTGAGTTTTCATTTACTTCAAATTTAATGACACTTTTACAACACAGATTAACCTGTAACTTTTACCAAGCATACTGAATTGTTGGTACCTACTTGTTTGTGAACCCACAGTTACGTATTTTAGCAACGCAACGAAAAATGTGGATGTTGTAAAACTTGAACTTAGTTGAAAAACTGAATCGTGAACTGACCTGGGCACCAATTACGAGGAGCACAAAATATGGTGAAAGTAAAAAAGCGATCATTACACAAATACTATGAAAATATGACAGATTCTGTTAAGTCGAAAGCTACTCATTTTATGTAGGAAATTTCAGTTGATAGGAAATGCAATGTAGCTTACAGTTTTTGCACCTGAGAATTTGCAGTTTTCCAGTGTCATCTTCGATTTTCAAATCGCGGACGTGATGATATTCAGCAGCCCATGAATCCGTTGAAACGTCTGCTGGCGTTTAAGTCAGTTGTTGATGGTTTTTTGCTGGATTTCCTTTAGCAGCGTTTGGGCTTCCCGGTCTCGCAAGGTGCTTCATTTGGATTGTATTACCAGTCCGTGGGAGCTCAAGCGTGAAATTTTAATAACAATAATAATCAAAATCAATGCTGATGTATTTTGCAAAAGTCTTCCGAAATTTTTCTAGGTAGCTACTTAATTTTTATAATAGAAGGGAAAAAATACCCAATCCATTTCATCCTCTTGTCTCCCTGTTCTTTTCCGCTATGCACCGTACCTGGAGACAATGGCTAGCAGACTGGGGCATTGAATATCCAAGCAGAACAAAATCTTGAGCAGTACTGAGGTCTTCATGCAGTGTGTGCATGTTACAGCACTTTCAGGAGTACATACATTGATGGTGAATTGCACGTAAAAAGATGTGCACTGGTCGGCAAGTCTGCATTGTTGCAATTGTCATTGTCTGGTGCAGGGTTGGCTGGTTTAAACCAAATAAAAAAAGGTGTTTTGGTTTATTTGGTTCTTATTTGATTTGTTTGCTTTCAAATGATAAATATTGCAAAATAAACGGTTTTACTTCTATAAATTCTTATATTGCAGTTACACAACTAAAAGGATGAGTTAATGTGTTTCTATTTAGGAATCCGTTTGACTGTTAGGACAGGTAGGGTCAACTATTGCTTATGTTTATTAAAAACCTATAACCTATTGAATTTTGTGTTGTTTCATTTCAGAGTTGCATTTCTAATCATATTCTGGTATGCCTGCAGCTACTGAAAATTAGCAGTAGTACCGGTAATTAAAGTTTCTATTAGATAGCTAGTGAGCTCATGAGCTAGCTCTGTATTTTAATAGCTAGTTGCTAGCCATTTCTATCGAGTTTCTTTTTATTTTGAAGTGTTCCTAAGTTTTTTCAAAGGATTTTATAGCTATTTCACTTTCTTTAGTTCATTACTCTGTTTTTAATTAGCTAGTAGCTAGGTAATTCTGTCAAGCTGTATTTGTAATTTGAAGTGTTTTTAAGTTTTTCAAAGGATTTTACATTGCAATAATGATAAATCATAGATTATCTGCAGTTTGGATATTAAATGTAGTTGTAGGAAATACAGGTACTGGTACTTTGCTAACTTCTTTTTCTTAACCCCTCTAACTACAAGTTTACAAAGTGGAAAACCCTTCAAATGTTGGATAAAATTCCCAGAACTAAAAAAAAAATCCAAAAGCAACAAATAAACCAAAAAACTTTTTTTAAACCAAAAAACGTGTTTTTTAACAAAAAAAAAAAAGGCTTTTGGTTTAAACAAAAAGAAAAACATGGTTTTTGCCAACCCTGGTCTCGTGTAAATACTTCTTTGAACTTTCATCGTTTATTCCTTTTTAGAGAGGAAAATTATGAGATTATCCCTTGGCTACCGCTTTGTGAATCGAGGCTGGGCTCAACTTTTGTGCTATGGCTAATTTTCGTGCCAGACATAGAAGATTTGGTTTTAAATTATTCTGTGTGTAGCTACCTTAGCTAGGGATACTGCAGTAGTAACCGTTCTGTGAAACGGTTTCTTAACAGTTAGCATCGCACTATAAATGCAACTGTTTTGTGATTTAATTTATTTCACGTTAGAGAGAGAGGTATGGCATCCTAATAGCTGTTGCGAACCATACCCTCACTCTTCCAGCGTCTATTGAACTAAAATCAATAATGAACATCCACTGCTTTAAAATGTACTATTTATTTATTCAGCCTTGCTTTAGTATTTTAAAAAAGGTGTCACCTCGCATGGCAAAATGTGATAACATACTGTAGGTATGTTGCACGGCTCCCAGTTCGCACCCTAATAATCTCTCTTTGACTTATAGTGAGCCTCAACAACGTTTGGCCCTTCAAGAGCAAGAGTCACAGTGCTGGAGTGTTGGATCGGCTTTCGGTGATGCTTGGTGTGCAGGAGGAAGTCTATGCAGTAGTTATTGATGCAGGCTCCACAGGCTCTAGAGTATTGGCCTTTACCTTCTTCAAATCACTTTCTGGTAATTACCTATAGTAAGGCTTTTCCTATGTTAATTGGATTGTCAATTGCGGTAGCTACGCTGGTATTGACGAACACACTTTTCAACATTTGGTCTAATTTATTTACAATCTTGTCATCAATGAAGCGTCTGGAACATACGCTAATAAGGATTATGGCAACACTCATTTCAACTTGCCATTGTACACCCAGCTGTTGCATGCTAGCTTTAGACTTAGTTCAGCACAGAGTATAACACTGTATATCAAAGGCGTTATTTGATTTGGCCGAGGTCTGAAACACTGACCGTTCTTACGTTTAACTAGTACCTACCAATGGCGATGTGTGAGAATCGGCATACGTTTATTCTTTGATTTCGAATACATTAGTTTTAAAGCATCAGTGGATTGTCAATAATAAGCGTTGATTGCACTTCATGAATAGCTATGCGCTACAAGACAAGGATATGATAGGAGAACAGTTTACTGTAGCTACCAACCACTCCACATCTACATTTGAATAAAAGTTATTGCTGCTGCAAATAGGTACTTCTTACTGTGCAATATCCGCATGTGAATGGAAAAGTTGACTTTCGGGGCGTGTGGTGTTCTCATCAAGTGAGGATTTGTCACTACTTGCATCCCATTCAGTAAGGAAGTTGTTCTATAGGTACCCAAAATGAGCTCTATTGCAACCATGCTCGCCATATAGTTACTGGTACCTACACACTCGGCTGTCTCAGTGATCGCCTTACCACGTCTAGTGTGAGATTCCAAATCGACCCATAGATTTACAAAATAGCACTTTACCGCTTTTAGAATATTGAAATAAACTTAAACTTTTAGCACAAAATTATACTGAAGCATTGGAGGATTTAACTAATGTATGTAGTTTGGGTCTTGTAATAACTGTGCTACTCTATATTCTTCTGATAGATAATTCACTGAAACTGGAGGATCAGCTGTGGCATGAAGTGAAGCCCGGGCTCTCCAGTTATGCTGATGATCCTGTTAAGGTAAGCAGCTACTTTCGTGAGATTTTTTCTATCCCAAATTGCAGATATAGGGGTTGCTATCTCTTTTGGATTATATTTCGGACATTTTTCTTAAACGAATTGCCTTGAGCTCACCGAAAAGTTGAGGCTGCATTGCAAGATTAGGTTTTAGCCAGCTTAAACGTTATCAGTTTGGTACTAACGCACTCTGAGAGGCAAAGAAAGGACATGGCCCAAGGGTTAGGTTGATTAGATTAGCGCATCCTATGTTTATGGGAGAACGCATATCCTGGAGGAACACATTAATTACCTGTAATATATCCTCTGTTCGGCAGTAGCAGTAGGTACCATTCTTTCCTGTAATCTTTGCTTCGTACTTTTTTTTCTTGTTAGCAACTGAGGCTTCTGTTCTTGCACTGCTTCTCTACATGTTGTTCCCATGCACGCTAATTTGTGGGTGCCTGTTTTCGTTCAGGCTTTTCTAGGCAAATTTACTACATGTCTCTTTCTTCTCGCAAGGCAACATAATCCTTGGTGGCCAGTGCGTCGTGCTAAAATTACTCATAAAAGTAATGATGCTATGCTAGCAACGCAATAAAAAACGATTAATCCAAAGCTTTCCTTTGAAACGCCGAAAAATTGAGCTAGTGAGATTGGTTCATCTTTATCTTGGTAGGCGTGAAATTTTGTAACGCATATAGGTACTACCTGAACGTCAATCCAATATTGCAAATAAAGTTGCTGTTAAGAACCAAGTTTGTTGAATTCCGATAGCTACTTCAGTTAGATATATTACTGGAAGTACGCCGGTAAAACGCGCCTGATATGTCAAGAAACCGCGAATATTAAGCACTGATGAGTAAACAAAAAAATGGTAGTCAGAGAAAAGTTGAAAGCAGCACAGCAATAATACCTTGAAGTCCATGAAAGACGGGTTCACACGGTAGTCGAATGAGCACGAGTTTTGACAAGCGAAGCGACGTCAGAAAACCTGCCAACTCACGCAGAATTTTATGTAGCTAGCAGTAGTTCTATTTAAAATATGTCTACAGAAAATTGCTGATCAACTGCGCGATCATTGAATCGTAAGTTCGCGGTCAATTCTGACCACCAGACCCGGGCGGCAAAATTTTGAGCACAATATTACGCGAGTCGACGCGAATTCTTGAGGTTTACTATCGTGAGAACTCATCTTAACAATTTTCTGCACCCATTTAGTGAAATAAATAATAAAAAAATAGTTATTTTACCTTTTCTCCATCCACCACGCACTGCCTTTGAATACATACAAATGGCGGGCATTGGTCCTGGGAACTCGATGGGTTTGTAATTGATATACAAGCCTTACCTCCCAAAGGCTAGAGCAAACGTTACTTGTTGGCTAACGGCCACTTTCCTTGAGAATTTGACCTGCAATTTTACCTAACTTGCGGCATTGACCGTAATTCCCCCAAATGCAGTGTGGTGCCGGATCCGCGCAGTAGGGCGCGTCCGCGCTTGCTTTCTTTCTCAGTCTCCGGCGGCCTTTGAGCGGGGCGTGCCGTGCTGTTCCGCGCACCCGGCAACGTCGGGTCAGAGCGGTGGCTTGTGCTCTGCTTGGTGGGTTGCTGGAGTGCGTGGGAAGAAAGGCGCGTCCAGGGGGTCCTATCGTGTGGGTACGGCGTGGCCGACTGCACTTCACTCAAACCTTCCCCTTTTTAGTCCCTTCAGGACTATGGTCCGATTGTGGCGCGGCCCCACTTGGGTGGTAACATGGACAAGGGCCTGCAATACTTGCCTGCAGGATCAAACACCATCACTATTTCCTCCATGCGGTCAGAGAGGGTGGTGTTCAAACTCCGCCCTCTTGGAGGCAACAAACATCAATAAATGGCGGGCCTTACTGACCGTGTTTATTCTCGTTCGTCGCATGTGCGTCTGTGTCAAAGTTGGCACAGAGTTTAGCAGGGGTAGCTGCATTGAATAACTACACAGAGGACACAATTTCATTAATACCATAGCCTATCTGGCGCACGGTGCAGTAAAAGGTTGAGAAAAAGTACGGATGAACAGTGGGAAATGAAGTAGAGATGTTTTGAACATATAATATAATGCTAAAGTAATCTATATACTCTCAAAAATGTAAAATGATGCTACTGTAACTTACTACAGATAAAAGATCCCCGAACAAAATATTAGTCACTTGTTACTATGAAGCCTTCAACGAATCTTGTGTGCGAGGGGTGGTACAAGCAGAAGGTGGATCTGTCATGTTCTGGGGCTGTTTTAAGTACTCGGAAATGGGGCCCCTTGGTTGAAATAGCCATCAAAGTGAACAAGGATGTCTACGTTAATTTGTTGAAGACCAAGTTGTGCCATTTGTACAGTATCTGTCTGAGAATCGAACTACTACAGTGCGTTACCTTTGATTATGCAAATAGAATTTTTTTTACTTAATTTTTCAAGATGTGTGTTACATTTGAAATATCAATACATATTAACTAAATGTATGGCTATGTTGCCAATGTTAACAGCACTTGTAAAATAAATATTTAGCCATTGGTCAAGTTTATCAAACAATTTGCTTATTTACGAGTTTTTTACTGTTACCTCAGATTATGCAACAAGCAAGTAAAAACGTCATAAAGAGGAAATAAATACAAGTGAACAGGAATATTGTTATTAAACGTCCAAAACCAAGAAATTGTAGCCAAAACAAATCAGTAAACACTGAAATAAGTGTTCAGTAGTGGTAAACATAAGTTAATTTTGAACATGGTAACCTCCATTTTTCATGCTTTTTTCAGGCGATTATCAACAGATTTTGTCAGGTTTGATATTTCAGATGGTGGAATAGAATCTGCAGCTGTTTTTACTGCAATCCACTGGCTTACTTTGCTCGAAAATACGGCTGGTGGAAGTATCTGGAAGGAAAACTAGTAACGGGTCTCCAAGAGTTACCCTAAATTTAGCCCCGATAAGCGAACGGTCCAGTATTAGGAAAAATTAAACTTAGGAGGTAGCGCAAGCCAGTTAGCAGTGTACCGTGCTCGGTGTGAGGGAGCGTTATCGTGCTGGCATACCAATTTGGATCTGCGTGCGATAGTCTGCTCATCAAGCCATGGAATCAAGTTGGCTTCAAGAAACGGGCAGTACCTTTTTGCATTCAGTTTAACTCCTTCTGCCACTTCAAATGGACCAATAAGGGTGTCACCTACTATCCCGGCCCAAAGCATACCTACCTCCACCACCTAGTTGACGCTTAAGCCGTGTCTATTGAGGCCGGTCATGGAGGACCCATCCAGACGTCCATCTATCTGGACCATCAAGAGTGGCGCTGCATTCGTCAGTAAATAGCATTGGAGAAATCAGTTTTCTTGTTCTCCTGAGCGCATTTGACCCTATTTTCTTTTTGTTAAAAGTGGTCGTTTAATTGCCTTTTTCACTTTCCCTAGCTTCTGCAGAACCTCAAATCTTGTCTTTCTGCTTAGTATTGGGTCTCCAGCGTCATCGAATATCGCCGTACTTGTAGAAAGTTGTTTTCAAGCGATAGAAACCTTCAAATGTCGCGTATCCCGAGCAGTCAATTTCGTCGTAGAGGCTCTATCCGGAGTTTTCCTGTTGACTTTACTTTCAATTGCATAAGCCTTAGTTGTTCGGTGATCACGCTGTAATTCCTTGGAAACTTCCGAGTGTTATCTTACCAGAAGCCTATTTAGCGAGGTCACTTTGATCTTTTCTTCACTTTTTAAACCGCATTTCTTGCCCATGTTAACTAGAGAGTGATGTTGCATAATCTGGGGTAACAGCAGAACCCCATGCGATAAGCAAATGTTGCCAAAACGTGGGAAATTGTTCCGATTTCTTTTTCTCCAGTTGTTTTTATACTTACAACATAACTGTGCACTAACTTACTACTCACATTTAAATGTATGTCACTTATCTGGAAAAATAAGTAAAAAAAAATTGTACTGTATTTGCATAATCAAAGGTAACGCACTGTACTTTGCCAATCGTCCAGGATGATAACTGCCGTGTACATCGAGATAGATCGGTCATGCACTGGCATGGCAACCTTTCTGGCTATGTAAGGCAACTAGAATGGCCGGCAAAGTCTCCAGTCAGGAACTCCATCGAGAATTTATGGGACCATCTTGAACGACAAGTTGGGCGCCGAGAAGATCCTCCACGTACTTTGGCTGATTTAAGGAATCGATTGATGCAATGATGCAAAAGTGGATCATAATGGATCAAGTAGCTATACATTAGAAGTCTTGTAGACTCAATGCCTTCCATAAGTGCTGCTATTATACGTGCTCGGGGAGGTCCTGCATTAAGATGGGTGACTAAGTAACGGGTGACTAATTTTTCTCCGGGGAGCGTATAAACCTTGAAATACCATTCATCAATCAATTATCGGACCCGGCAGACATGACGCATATATTATCCTAAATATCGTAACCCACGATTCGCCGTATAGTGCTAGCATTCATCTACATTCTAGTATTAGTACCGTTGCGCATTCAGCGATAGGCGACACTTTTGTGCTTCTATAATAACATTAAAACGAAGCTGACCAAATCTGAAGTTTCGAGAATCTTTTCAGTCTTTTCGCCGCGTTTTGGCCGCAGGATAAATGGTCAGCACAAATGTAAGCTGCCGACACTTGACTATATTTCCACGAGCTGAGTCTCAGAAATCTTCCTGCTCTGTTAACTCTTAATTGCGCGATATTTTCGTTACAGAGCTTTTTTGGTATCTAGCTGAACATAAATGAAAACACTAATTTTCTTAAATATTTCATTTCCCCTCAGGTTAAATGGGATGGGCCATAGGATTAGCTTAGGTTCACCGATCCTATGTTATGGGGCCCGGTGGCTTTTGAGTTGAAGAGTTGGGTGCAGCACCCAAGCGTGTGCGTTCTTGCATGCGTGAAATGTAATGAAAGGACGCCCTACCTTTCTGAAGTTGCCAAATACCGCCATTCTACATACAATTCTTTATCGAAATGATGAGTTTATTTAGATAAAAAGCTTACAATACTAAAAGTTATATAGTTATATATTGCTGTCTCTTGTGTCGTCACGATAATTACAGAGAATGCAATTGGTATTTAATTCTTTCGCGGAAATATAAAATGATATTTTATAGCCCTGTGGCCCTTAACGAACCAACTGGATTGTCAGTAGCCAAAACAAGGAAATGCATCGCATTTTAAACTGTGCGTTCGTGTCACAATAGTTCGATCGTTCGTGCACGTACTTCTACACATCTGGCATGTTTTTGTGGCTCTGCCACGCGTATCTCCGTGCCACAAAATTGTCTTGTGAAAACTCCTTTAACCAACTTCTTAATTTTGTATAATTGTCTATGTCTACTTCTATCAGAACTCCGAAATCATTTGCATTTGCTTCACATTAAATGAAGCTGGAAGAGTAAAATTTTCCACAACACCGTCTGGCAATGAAACATCTGGTGAATGCAGTTTCGGCACTCCACACTTATTGGCTATACCATTGCTACACTCAACACTTGCCTCCAAATTATCAACGTCCTGTATACGGTGCTCCTCTATATCGGGAACGCTACTAACTGAGCTTACTGAGTGGAAGTGTTGCAATATATTCAAGCTGTTGGCGCCAAAATTCTTGCCGTAGCCATGACAACATGGTGACCCTACAGCATTTCCAACAAAATAAAGAGAAGTCTTAACAAAAATACCAATGGAAAAGCAAACCTAATGCTAAAATTCAGTAACTTATCGAGACAACGCTTAAGACAGTAATATATGATTGTTTGTATAACTTGTTGTATTGTATGTTTTTTATCTAAATAATCTTGTCTTTTCGATAGAGCATGGTCTGTAGAAAGGTAGTATCTGGCAACTTCAGAAAACTAAGAGCACGGTGGACAAGGGCGTCCTTCCATTACATCATACGTATGCACGAACGCACTCGCATGGGTCCTGCAGCCAGCTTTTGACTCAAACGCGGCTCGGCGACCCCAGGAAGCTCGTGAAGGTTGCCTTTGCCATTAGCTAGGCCTTCGGGACGTCTGTCTTTCGTGCCTACTTTGCTTTCTTCCCGATTTCATACTCCTACTTGATCATGCTTCACTCTGTTCTTCCTCTTCTTTCCCAACTTACTGTTCCCATGCGCATTGTCTCGTGTATTGATCCCACGTTTCATTTGACATTCTGTATCCCTTCTTTCTTCCTCTCTTTGGATCACAGTGTACTCTGTGGCTAGGGAGGCTTTAAATAGGAATATAATAATTTAATATTTCATCTACCGTTATTTGTACTTTGGTTAGCAAAAGTCACCGCGTCCACCGACTCTAAACTTGCAGCATTTCTGTAAAAGTTTCTGAAATTTAGAACCTCATTTGGCCGGTACCACAAAAAATAGGAGATACTGTACATCAGGTAGATAGCGAAAGTTATAGTATTTGCTTTTTGTTGGTATCCACACTCAGCATAGCAGTCAGCATATTTTAGACTGAACGCAAGAATGGTGCACCATGCATCACAATCTCATATTTTCAAGTGCGTTTTGTACTGTTCATAGAGCCAGAGTAACTGCTTGAAACGACTTATGATTTCCATCAGCATGCCTGCCTCATTGTTCGTATTGCTACCTTTTCAATTTGCGTCTGTGAAAACTTTCCTTCCTTTTTGTTCTTTTTAGCAGTTTGTTGTTGTTCTTTGGCTCTTGGTATTTGTTATGATATACGTAGTGTATCCTGTTCCTTCATTTCGTTGGACCAGAAGTATGGTTGCCTGGCGCATAAGCTAGATTTTGGTAGGTTAGTCCATTCTGTGCTGTCGGTAGAAGCCCTTCCACGTTCTATCCTTTCCCCTTCCAGGAACCCTTTGGGCTACTTTAGCCTGAGCCAGGTTTTTGGGGCTCTTTACTTCTGCTGCAGACTGTAGCTAATTTCTTTACGCAAATCCACTAACACTCTCCTGTGTTTTCCTCCACTTTCCGTAACTTCACTGTAGCTTTGCATGGCGTTCAGTGCTGGGTTCCCCGTACCTTGCTATGCTGGTGGTCAGAGCTGGGCGCGTTTCTCGTGCGGGGGCATTGCGTAAACGCCAGTTTGTCGTTGCCGGGGGGAGGAGGGGGGGGGGCGTGCGCGTCATTGCACCAATGCGTCGCTGGTGGGTAAGGTAATCTTGACTAATTAATGTAATCTATGTGAAACGTCATACCTATATGTAGCTAGCAGCAAAGACTATCTAATAGATATCTCATGATCTAATTGTCTTTTATTTATATATTATTATTAATTTATCATTGTTTGATATTATTTGGATTATTCAATTAAAAGCAAAACTCAAGCCTCATCTGGTTTTATTTTATTACTAGTGGATTCGTGCGTGAAAAAATTCATGCAATGATAGATATGTTTGCCTAATAGGTACCTATAGGCCGGGTGCGGAATTTTCTGACTTGCTTCTCCATTTTCTTCACTGATCCTTTTTTGTGCTTTCTTCCTAAGGTCTTCTATATTGATGGACAGAAGTAAAAGCTTGAATGAACACTTATCAAGCTGAATGCAAGATAGTTGTGTCAAATACCTATGAGTATATTTTCGCTACGCCCCTAGATTTTCAGGTTTGTGACGTCACAATTGCGCCACGTCACTGTTGCATCGAGGAATCTTTGACATTTTCACAGTGGCGTTACGTAATTTTGACGTCACAAACCTGGAAATCTAGGAGCGAAGTGCATTTCACCAAATTTGACACAACTATCTTCTGTAAATGAACTGTGGCAACTACAGTCACGTCAGCTTATATACAATTTCACCGCTCCGTAGCATTGATACCATTGATACAGTCTTACCGACTCAAATATCTGCTTCATTTGAAGTGCTGAAATTTTGGCCTAGGAAGAGAAAACAGCCGACGGAGTCACGGACGACCTAAACTGCGATGGAGCAATGGCGTGTGAAAAGATATCGGGGAGAAGCAGCTGGAAGACCATTGGGTGGTAAATAGGTGCTGTGGAGGAGAATTGCGAGAAACAGCGACTCAATATGAAAATGGAAACACAAACAGAGAAAAAAAAAAGAGAAAACTGTTACGTCATATAAGAAAGACAGTAAGCTAGAAGAAATAATTGTCTACTACTCGTGAAAAATCGTCACCTCCAGAGCCCTTCGTTGACCATCTGCCGAATTTATACGTCGTGACCTGGAAGAAAAAAGTTATAAAAACTGACTCCAGAAGCTGCAAGTATTTTTACTTGGATTTCAAAAAGTGTTTCTAGCGAGAATTGCTTTCAGGTAGTGGGATAAAGAAAAGAAAATTTCTAGAGTCTAGTTTTTCGACTTCTAATGCAAATTGTTACAATCGCTATTAACAAATTCCAGAAATTTACTAACCAATCCTGAAATCTTTGGTGTGAACAGTTCCCCTTGATCTCTCCAACTATACACTTTTTGAAAACAAAATGCTGTTCCGTATTCTAGATACATTGTATATAGCTATCATAACTCAC
>LQNS02000210.1:18167822-18184487 GCA_001587735.2 Parhyale hawaiensis
AGAGACTCCCTGGAACGCTGCCTCAGACGATGCTGAGCCTCCTCATACACACGCTTAGCCTCGGCCCTACGATCAACATAGGTCTGCCACAACGTGCGGTCACGCGAACGCCGCCATGCCTGGTAAGCCGCCTGTTTAGCTTCGAACGCTAACCGACACTAGTCGTCAAACAACGGCTTATCCCGAGACTTCACAAGAATAGTCCTCTTAGGGACAAACCTCTCCAAAATGGACACAGTTAAGTCATTAAGCTCAGAGACAGGATCCTCACTGTGAATAATCTGGCGCCATGGTAACGTTCTTACTGCCTGAGTAATAGCCACCCAGTTCGCCCTGCTCTTAACAAATACCACTCTCCTGGTGTCTACCTCAGAAACAGCCTGATTAAGGTCCAAGGACACAACAAGATGTGAGTGGTCTGAAGAGCCAATAGGGGAGCCAACTGACACCGTCATCAAGTCCGCGATATCAGTCATAACGAGGTCGAAACAGTTACCAGCAATATTCGTGGACCCGCGAACTAGCTGCACACAACTAGACAAGGTGCAAAAGTCCAACGCAGCCACACCATGACAATCAGTCAGTGATTCAGATCCCAACCAGTCCCTGTGGTGTGCATTAACATCACCCACAAAAACAAACTCTGACTTGTAATCCGTGCTCTGGATCGATGCCATCGCCGTCAACAAACAGTCATAAAGATAATCATCAGTTGCAGGGCTCCGATACAAGGAGAATAAATAAAAATTATCCAGTCGGCCACACACCCTCACAACAATGATCTCATGACAGGCGCATTCGTGCACTGACTGCCGGTAAGCACAGAATCCGCGCCGGACATAGATGGCCGTTCCACGGAATCCAGGCCCCGATCCCCACAGCCTACGAAAAGAGGACTGAAAACCCGCCAAGGCAAGCTCAGCGTCGTGCCTTCTGTCAGCCACCAATGTCTCGGCGCAGCACACAACATCCACACCACGGGACACGAAGTCGAGCTCCGCGAGGTTCGCATGCAGTCCTCTAATATTACAATAGAGGAGATGACACCCCCAAGCCCGACCCGGTCCCGGGTTTCTTTCAACGTCCCCACAGATAAGTAAAAGAAAGAAAAAATAAAAGAACATAAATATACAGAAATGTACAGCTAATTGCTAGTGCCTTTAAGGATTGCGTAGCAACGAACGGTTTTATAAATTGAATTGACTATCCTCAAGAATTGGTAGCTATTTAAACAGCATTTTACTTCGATTTGAATGTAAAGGGCATAACAGTCACACAAACGAAATGCTTCCTCATCCGAATGCGTTGCTGGATGTTGGTTTAATCAGTACAGCAGTCCAGAACTCTCATGAGTTCCAATTCCCTGCGAGTGTGCAGAGATGTGCGAAACTTTACAGGTGGCATTTGCTGATCAGACTCACGTGACGGCTGACATTTCAATGGCTTTTTGCTTGACACATTGCTGTGTTTACGAGGGTTCAGCAAAACATTCGGTAGATTAGCTGAGAAAATTTGTTCATTTGACTATTGTGTGAACCCGGCTCAATACGATAAAAACTGGCGCTATTTCATCCCTAGGATTTCGGTAGTTGTATTTCCAGCAGATTGTTCCTCCCCCTAGCCGTATACCGCGTTACTGCATCATATCCACAATTGACTCCAGCACTTTGGCAAAGTCGGTAAACTGCGTCATCCCGACTGTCTCGCGGCGGGTTTGCACGGCCGGCAGATGACCGTCTTCCCTCCTCAGCGGGAATTTACACAGCTCAGTTCTAATTGCCAAGACATTTGAAGAGATTTCCAAAACTCCGCCAGTGACACTTGCGACTCCGACTGATTTAGCTAACATTTTGGCAAATGTTCTGGTAGATGCGCAGTTATGTGCTAAATTATTAGCCGTCACGGTAGGTAACTTCGCTAGTGTCACGGGTAAAGTTTTTTAAAGATTCTAATTTGAAATAATGTAGAATCGAAAAACTGCGCACTTCTTTGCTGTTTAAGGGGACAGCGCTACACATGACCAGCAGTTGTTACGTCAAGCTATTGCGTTTGGTTGAGACTCGCTCAATCCGAAAAGTCCATTCAAGCATAGTAAATTGGCTATCTCGATAGTGAGATGTTGTTGTATTTACGTTGGGGGTGGCTCCGGAAAGGGTCGGGCATGTGGTGGAAGGTATGAAAAAGAAGGTAGGGAGCACAAGAAGTCAGATACAGATAGAGGACTGTCCCATAGAGAGGTGGGAAGGAGGGTAGTGGGGTCGATAGTAAGATCCCAGTCATTGGTGCCTTAAATAAGCAGAAAATTGAACATACTGAATTTTTCATTTTAACATTTTTTGTTTCAAGTGAAAGATTGTTATAGACGAGCACGGAGTGCTAGATTTGTTCTGTATTGATTTTACGGGTTTCCGTCAGTGCAACATCACTGCAGCGGACATATCGGCGTTGGTGAAGCCGTTGCAACGTTCATGTTATTCCCCACAGACGCATCGTGTGCAGTACAACATTAAATGCATTCAGCGTATCGTTTAATGTTCCCGCATTAGATTTATCGTGACGTCACTGCAACTATTGTAATCCATACATGTTACCTTATTTGTGGGTAATAAATATAACTAATCGTTCATATTGGAGAGGCATTATTTTGTGCTTCGATATTGCTTGGCTGTCACTCGCAAAGTGAACACAGGACTTTTGTCAATTACCTCCCTACTACAGAAACAAGATTGCTTGTAGAGCAGAAGGATTTTGTGATCGTAAGATCTTCCGTCGGATATATCCACGAGCTCTTACAATTGTTGTAAATTCCCTCAGGTTTATATTCTGGTGGGCTCTGTTCCTGCTACAATATATTTGGGCCTCACGACCCCAAGAGTCCCAAGTGCCTTTTTCGCTGGGGATGTTGCATCCGGTCGCAGTTCCTGCTGACGAGGTTAGTTTTGTAAAGTTAGGTAGGTTCTCTATTTTACCCTTTCTGTTCCAGGAGGTGGGCTCTCGATCGAGATAGCTGACCTAGTTTGTGGTAGCTACTTCGCTACTCCTCTCGCGTGGAAGGCCTCAAGTGGGACGGTCCACTCTAGTATTTTTCTATTCTTTGCGATTTTTCCCGCCTGTAGTAGCTCACTGAGCCTACCGAGTATTTCTGGTAAGAATACCAAGATAAAAAATTCCTACTGATGGAGAACGTATATTTTTTTCAGTTGAGCTACACTCTTGAATCGCCTCGCTGCGTCCAGGGTGGTAAAACACTGAATCTGATAATAATAATTGTTGTAAATAATTGGGCTGGCCAGTGCCGTTACTTTCGTCGTCCCAATACTTTCCGTAAACTGGTCAATTTTTCTGATCATAATTGAGCATTCATGAATTGGCATTTTTCCGTTTTACCTACTCATTTATTATTAGTTTGAGAATAAGCTGCTCGGCAGTGTTTTCTTGTTGTTCTTCCTCTAAGCCTCATGATACCTCTAGGCGTCGCATCATCACAGATTCTTCGACCGTGTATGGGACAGAATGCATGTTACGTCTATGTAGAACTGTTCATGTCTCTGTATATTATTCTCGTTTGTTTGTGAGGTCTTTGAGCACTATGCGTTGCAAACAGATATGTCTTGTTAGGTGCTTTCCTAGTCCCTAATGCGGCTCCTGGTATGGGCGTTTCCTAGTTCTTACGTCGTTGTGCTATTAATCTTTCATGCGACTGGCTAATAGTGACTGCCAAAATACGCCCTCAGGGGTATAGTCTGGCGGGCCCTTTCCCTCTCACAATATATTTGGGCCTCACGAACCCAAGGGTCCCGAGGGCCTTCTACCGCAGGGGATGTAGCAGCTGGACGCAGTTCCTGCTGAGGTTAGTTTTGTAGAGTTATGTAGGTTCTCTATATTTCGTCTTCTGTTCCACGAGGTGGGCCCCTGAATAGTGGTAAGCGACCCATCCCACGGGACTCCTATTTGCTGCCTTGTGGGGGGAGGGCTCAGACCCCTCATGAGTGTTCACTTTCTTCTGTCTTCTTCTCTTCTCGTTTTTCGTCTCCCTCCCTGCGCCGCTCGGCTGAGCGATTTCGTTCGGCCGAGCCGTGTGGGGTAGGAGATGCTCGCGCCTTATTTCCTGCCAGACATAGTGCACCTGGCCAAGATTGTTCTAATAGAACTCATCTGAGATCGACTCAACTTCTAAACTGTGTCATACAAAATTATATCAATGTTGTATATAATAACATGACGGGAAAACCTCCAATATACTAAAATACGTACTGTTGCAAACATGTGACTGTCAGTATCCAAAGTCCAGCTAGACCAATTTCACTTAGCATTTATGTGACCCACGCTTAACGAGCCGCAGTGATAATTGGCAACGCGGTTGACTCTCGTTGCTATAGGTTCGTATTTATAATTTTTGCGCCAATTGTGGTGCTTATATGTAAGTTGTGGTTGTGTTATTATTATATTGGTATTGTCCCGCTATTTCCGATTCGAAGACGATCAATAGCGATCTCTGATAATGGATTTACTCGACTAGAAAGCCGGAACCACAACGTTATGGGGTAGTGGGGTCTTATACTTAGTAAGTATGAGGGTAGAAGTAGTGGAGACATGAGTTGTTACATAGTTGTATCTTAATTCGAGGGTAAGTTATCATTGTTTTAAATGAAACGTAGAATCTGAACGAAAAGAAGAAATCTGTGCAGTGGGCCATGGAATGCTGCAGCCTCTCCGATGAGAATATCCGAGAGGGAGTTGGCAATTCCAAAGTGTTGCGTTCGCTCAACAGCGAACAGCGGGCACGCTATGAGGATGTGACGGTTGTGTTCGTGTGTGGAGTCATCACGTGCATGGGTGGTGTGCGAGACAAGTATGCCCGCAGGGGTAGTACACTACGCTTCCCTGTACTACTAGATACTTGCCGCAGATAACCGTACATTGATGCCGGGGCGAGACTGTTTATTTGCATGCACAGCTGTATGAGAGGATGTGCTGTTCTCACGTCCTTCATGCTACCTATTTTATATAGCTACGTATCTTGCCGTGCGAGCTGCGCATATTTGCATCAAGTTGTGCGTAGAGATGTGTAGTGTGGCCCCGCATTATGCACCTCAGTTTGGGAGCATGCCTGTTCCAGTGGAGCTGTAAGCAACGCTTAACTGCTCCACTGCTGTCCCTGATATATTAAACAAGTTCTCATTCTGTTGCAGATCCCGTCACTGGTGGAGTAGTAACTGTAAATCAATTTGCGCAAGCCGCTAGACAAAGTAAGTACCCAGCACAGCTGTACCTCTTGCTAGATGTCCCTCATTACCGCAAGCATCTATGCTGTTTAGCTCTACGCATAATCTCCGTAGCTAGAAAAACATGAAGCAGTTCCATCGAAAGTTTCAATAATTTTATTTCCTTTCTTGTGCCTCTAGGACGAAATATATAAGTTGTCCTCTCCTTGGTAGGCTTACACTGTTGGTGTAAGGCCTGTTGTTCTTCACACATTGAACTGAAAATTTTAATTCTCGTAGCAGTTATGCTGAGAAATACTCTCTGCGTAAGGGCAAGTCAGTGAGACCCCATACCCTATCTGGGAAGTTCGCTTACACTGGTTCGTGCAACAGCTAACCGCTCGCTAGGCCCCAGAAGAGTTCACGGCTATTGTACCATACTTGTAGTAAATGGGATAAGTTTTGTTTGTCTATGGCTATCGTTTGATATTTACTTCGTCTCTTACGATAGTGGAAACAGAGCTCTTGAAATTTTTTAGTGTACGCATTACAAAGCTGATGGTAGAGACAAGTTTTCAGATTTTCTTCATTACCAGTAGCTACGAATATTGTGGGTAGTGTAGTCAGTTGAAAGATCTCAAGAGTAACCTTGGGCTAACACCTACCGCTGGTTCGTGTTCAGTTAGAAGAGTAGCTCTTTTCCTCGGTAAAACATGAGTACAGGTACTATAGGTATAGTTGCCTGAGGTTGTCACTCACTTTGCAGTAAAATTTGTGATTTGTGTTACGCAAATTACGCCGATGTCATTTCACGCTGATATCCCAGATTATGGAGTTGGGATATTGTTTGTGGACAAGAGTCGCTTGTCCCGGAGGTCGGTTGCCTTTCACAATAAAGGCGCCGGACTCAGAGGCTGTTGGGTCCGAGGAGTCAGAGTGTGATATTGTGTGGGCCCAGGTGTGGGAGTCGAACTTGCTTCATCAGAGTCTGCAAGTCTGCTGATATATTGTGGTTACCCACGTCATTTCTAATGCCCTCTTGAGTGAAAGCTTTAAATTAATGTTCTAGTAAGGACATTCAATGCTCTCATATGGTAGCTACATTCACTGTGGCTTCCATCAATTTTTTACTGAAACGGTCCCATGAGTAAAAAAATTAAATACCTAATACGTCAGCGACAACAAATGTAAACTCGTCACAAAGCCCTACTACGAACACTGCACTTCTCTACACAAAAAGTTGCTCCAAAGAACTTACAAACTGTAATGGAGGCAAGAGCCTAAAGGAGAGAACAAGAGATCTAAGTCGTCCAAAGAATTGCTCGTAGTGTTAACAAATACTAGTTAAGAATCAAATTATCAGGTCAGTGTGTCACAGCCTCCTTTGGATACCGTATTACAAGTTATCATAATATTCTAATCATTAATAGAGCCGGGAATCTCCGGTGATTTTCAATACCATTTGATTTACTGTGTATGATTAGTATATACAGGTACTGTATTATAGGTTAGTCTAGTGATACTTTGTACTGTTCTTCCTCGTCTTTCCCAACTTGCTATTCCAATGCGCTTTAAGCCCCTGGTATATGGGTTCTACGTTTCTATCGACATACTCCATGTCGCTTTATTCTACCTCGTGAGATTGCTTTTGTAGTGTAAACGGCGGCTTAAGCTACTCAATATGCCGTGTTACATACATGGATTTACTCTCAGTTCCATAATAAATTTGGTGTGTGTCAGACCTGTACAAGAGTTTGGCCAACTTAAAAAGAGAAATTTTAAATCGTTTAAATTTATGTTACCCATATTCTTCTTACTTAAATATAACATTGAGAGTAATTTATTACTTTCTTTTCCAAATTATTAAAGTACCATGCATATTGTTCTGCAATATTTGCACCCATGTTCATCCCATCTAAAGAACATATTAGACGCGCTTTATTCTTCGAGTTTCATAGAGGTTCCACTAAGAACTTTTAGACAGCTATCAAACCATTACCTGTAATCTCGATTGTGATCTACATCATCGTTTGGAAGCTACATTGATTCAAATGCGACCTTCTTTAGGCTACAGAGAGGGTGTCATCTTCCATCATGATAATGCTCACCCTCACACAAACAAAAAACAAGATCGTTAATTTCTCATATGGATGCAGTGCCCCATAAAGTAGGGGCGCAACACCCTGAGTCTTTCAAGCTGATAAGTAACGTTCTTAAAGCTAACACATGGGACAAGAGTTGCAATAGGTTCGACAAATAACAGTAGTGGGTAAATTGTGTTAACCGGTTCGAAACTGAAGTGACAAAATAGCTAATTTTTGACATACATATACATATATATTTATTCCTTGTATCCTATGTTGATAAAGATTAAGTTTTAGACCTGAAAAAGATATGTTACAGTTTCAATTACCGTGCGTGCTACATGTGTAAAAAGAATTCTCCTATATTTGTGATAGAAATGGAGAAATCTTGAAATAAAATAGACATATTAGTGATATTACAGTGAGAAATGCACTGCACGTTGCTCATTGAATTGATTTTATGACTGTGATTCCTCCATTTATGACAGACAAGAATTTATTGGTGAAAAAACAGCCTTTGGGGGGGACATCAGAAAAGAAAAGTAATCAGAGATCATATTAGAAGATATGAATTAACAGAGATGTTTGCTATGCTTGAGAGTCTGTCACGTTAACCTTGAGAATTTTAGCAAAGAAGCAGAGCAAAAATAAATCATTTCCCGACTTGCTGTTCCCATGCGCGTTGATCCTGTGTGGGAACACCTTCGTGCATGGGTTCCCCATTTCTATCGACATACTTTATGTCCTTGTTCTTTCCTCAGTGATATCGTTCCGCTCGGAAACTTGAACTTTCTGACTTTGTATAACATAACCTATATGGATTCAATACCCAAAATGTTAGGAGGGCGCAGCACCATGAGTGTTTTATCCTTAGTCTTAAAACTAACATGAGTGTTTTTATCTTTCTGCTTACAGCTAACATGAGTGTTTTAATCTTTATGCTTAAAGCTAACACTTGGGACAAAATTTGACAGACGCCTTATTTTGTTTGTTTTCATTCTATGTATGGTTACACACTTCGATTGCGTAATTACGCTCGTGCAGACGGTCTCTTCCATGGTCCTCCGCACGGGAGAAATGTAGAAGCCTAGCCGTATATGTCGGCCACCTCGATCAGCGGCCCACTTCCCGAAGCAAAGGGGGAAGTATTGAGAGCCTACCTAACTTTACAAAACTAAACTCGTCAGCAGGAACTGCGGCCAGCTGCAACATCTGCGGAGAAGTTACTAGGGATCCTTGGGTTCGTAAGGCCCAAATATATTTTGGCAGGGAAAGGGCCCCGCCAGAATCTACCCCTGTGGGCAGCGCTACAGACCAAAGCTCTCCTAGAAGAAAATTTGGTTGAGAAGTTTTGCCTCCTCCATCATATTCTCTTGACGTAGCTCCCCTCGGTTATCACTTATTTCGAGGATTATCAAATCATTTATATATATGGCCTTAGCTTGTTATCTCGAGAAGATATTGAAAATGAGTTATTCATATTTCACATCACCACCTCAAGAATTTGACGAGCGATGCATTTATGAGCTCGTTGACAGATGGCATCAACTTATAGAGAGCAAAGAACATTAGGTATTGTTAGGAATCAACTTCTTCAAAAACTCGCAGTTTTTTTTTTCTTAGTATTAATTTTTAAATCAGCAAGAACTTCTGCAACGACCCTATAGAATATATGTCAGGTATATACCCTGTAATAATGAAAGAAATACATTCATTACAAAATACCCTAGAGCGCTTTGTTTCAGTGGTTGCTTAGCACTCTGCCAGGTCATACCTTCTGCCTTCCTGCAATGCATTGCTACTGATATGAAACATTCAACTGTATTTTGACTGCATCGGCTATGTCCGTGGTCCAGCTGGGCGCCGCTGTTTTGTGGCTCTATAATTATTTTGATCCCAGGCCAGGATGCCGATTATTTTGTAAAATATTTGTAGCCAGAAGCGTTTTTGCTGTCTTCAGGCTGAATAATTGGAGCCTCGTCCTGCACTTTATTGTAGTTGAAAACGCTTTATAATTAGAGAAAAATAACCAGTAGTAAGATTTTGTGTCCCTGCGTCGGTTGATGAACTGAATTCCCTATCGCTAGCTACCATTATTGACATGGAATTAAAGGCATCTGAACCACTGACCCTAGAAACTCCAAAAAAAAGATTGTAACTCAGAGTGAGGTAGAAATAAAGGTGCCATATGGCCGTGGTGGGCTGATGGTTAGCCATTTGCTTTTGACGAGAGTTGGTGTAGGTATCTTCTAACTCTCTAGTGACGCGAGTCCCTCACCAAGGTTCCTCTCTGTTGCAGCCTGTGATATCCCTAACGTTGAGCAGCCCTTCGCCTGCCTTGACCTTACCTTCATAGCTGCCTTCTTACACAACGGCTACGGGCTCAGGCCTGAGTCTCCTGTTAAGGTAAATAACTCACTCATTACTCGTCGTCTTTTTTTCAAAGTGTGACATGTGAAGGCACTTCATGACTTCAGTGTGTTGGAAGAGCATATCAGTGGGAGTCTGCTTTTTTGGGACCCGAAGAGTGAGAGTTGGGAACGGGAATTACTGAGGAGTCGGAATCGGACATTTCCATCCGACTCCGTAACGCTGGTTGCGTTTAGCGGCGGTTTAATGCTGCGGGTCGGGGGCTTAACGCTCCACTGGTTGTTACAGCCATTACCCCATCGCGAAAAGGTGGAACTAGCAGAGCTAGAAACATTACGCCTCAGCTATTGCTACTCTTGAACTAGGAGTAGCTATTAAATAATATTAATTATTGTTGGGAGGGGACTTGGGATCGAAATACCAGAAGTCCTAGTCGGGCACCCACTTATTCCACCAGCTTCTGCCCCGCAGTTTTGACTGTGCTATAATTAAATCAGTTTTATTTTACTTAGGTACACAAAGCACTTTTGGATCTGGATTTCATTTAAGTACCGTAAGTTCCCATCAAGGATGAGCTTAGAATTCGAAGACCAAATGTAGACGAGATGCATCGCTAGAAAAAAGAATTGAAAGGTTCCTCCTCTATTTAAGCCTCGGAGTATCTTGCACTTGTTTAAATATCTCTCATGTTTACTTCCTCAGGGCTTATGAAGGTGGCCTCCGAAGCTATGGTCGTCAAGAGGAGTCACAAACTCTTGAGGTCCAAAGCTTCGGAGGCCACCTTAATCCAGAACCAATTCTCTTACGCCCCCACTAACTAAACGTCTCGAAGCTCCGCGTGTTTGCAAGATCGTGTCTTTGGCGGAGGTTTTTTTCCTCAGACATCTAAATGGTACTGACATAATAGCAATAGCCTTTAGAGGGCCGAGGCGGAAGTCCTGGCGTTTCTCTGGCAATGGGCCTGTTGGTTCGTCTACTATCTAATCTCAATAGTAAGTATGTACATTACATGTGCTTTGTGCTGGGCTATGGAAGTGTCAAAAGCACTTTTACGTCCCAGCTCTGGCAGTATTGCCCAAAATTTGTGCTCGGTGTCACAACGACCAGGATTAAGTTATCGTTTTCCCCTCCGGGGGCATAAGATGGGTCATAGGGTTAGGTAAGTTAGGTTCACCCATCCTATGTTATGGGGAGTAGCGCCCCCAGGGGGTTTGTAGAGGTTACCTTAGCCCTTTGGTAGGCCTTCGGGACGTCTGTCTTTCGTGCCCACTTTGCTTCCTTCCACTTTCATACTCCCACTGATCTTGCTGTTGTCTGTTCTTTCTCTTCCTTCCAGACTTGCTGTTCCCATGTGCGTTGGTCCTGTGTGGGAACACCTTCGTGCATGGGTTCCCCGTTTTTCTATCGACATACTATATGTCCCTTCCTCTTCCTCTCTTAGATAAGCATAGAACTTTTTTAGGGAGGCGTAAATCTTCTGATAATACCTAATACCTACCTAGTTATCGTTTTGAATATATTGTAAGATGTTGGTATGTATTTTATGGTGTCAACGATGCAGAAGTGGGCTTACATAATAATGGGACAAAATTGAATGTTTAGTTGCAAGGAACTTTCCCCCTCAGGAGGCATGATATGGGCCATAGGGTTAGGTTAGTTAAGTTCGCCCATCCTATGGGGAGCAGCGCCCCGAGGGGGCTTGTGTAGGCTTCTTTAGCCATTAGCTAGGTCTTCGGGACGTCTGTCTTTCGTGCCCACTTTGCTTCCTTCCTGGTTTCGTAATCCTACTGATCTTACTTTCATCTGTTCTTCCTCTTCTTTCCCGACTTGCTGTTCTTATTCGTGTTGGTTCATCTTCGCGCATGGGTTCCGCAGTTCTATCTACTTACTACTGGTCCTTTCCTTTTCCTCTCTTGAATCATCGTAGTTTCGTCGAGGAAGGCTTAAACCAACTAATATAATCAGATAACTTTTCATTGGCAGCTGCTTGAGTTACATTAGGCATCGCTGCGTTAGTTTGACTTTGCCACATCTGTGCAGTTGTATAAAAGGATCGACGGCTACGAGCTGAGCTGGGGCTTGGGCCTGGCCTTCCATGTCATCAGCAACGGCATCTAACGCCCGTGCCGCCCCCACCACTGTTGCTGCCCCCTGCCACCCACTCTTTACTCTCGTGAGTCTGTGCTCAGTGTTACATGCACCTTAGGCCGGCTGTTGCAACACCAAGGGAGCTGAGACCTCCCTTCCACTGTACAGTCCCGATTTGTGTCTTCACTCTGGACATCATTTTTCTTCCAACTATTTTGCTCTTGTTGGTCAGCTGTGCTAATACATAAGTGGAAAATATAGAGCAAAATGCTGTTAAAAATCAGCACATCCTTCTGTTTAATGTCGCCACTCCGAGATATCCAACACTGGTATCGGCAGCAACAGCAGCGTATCTTTTCCCTACTACTGTATTATGTACTAATTTACTCTCTCTCTGCCATGTGCTATGTCACGTCACCGGCCGTTGTTTGCGGCTCCCACTTACTCTGTTCTCTCTATGGGCGTTTGTTATCGATGTCTCTCCACTTCCTCTTGCAACTCCCAGCAACGGGACTTTCACTTCCTTGTCCAGATTTAGTGCATCATTGGTTGGGACAGTTTCTTCGAGATAAGCTAATCTCATTAGCTGCAATATCAGTCGTGAGTGTTGGTTTCGCTGCTTTGAATCGAGTTACGGGCGTTAGTTCAAAATCGGTTACTTTTGCAACTACCTCTAACTTCTTGCGCTGGATTATGTTCGAGGTCGTCTTAGGAGTAATTAGTTGGGATTGATGCCCGTAATTTAATTTAAAAACTATACGAACGCTCATGACTGAATTTCCACACAAGTTAGAACTAAAGAGAATTGCTTATCTCAGTGAAGCTCCCCATTCAATGGCGCCTCGCCGCTGGCCTGTGAACTGCGCCTCGGGGATTGAAACTTTTTTTTTTTTTATATTTTACTTGTGTCGCGATGCAAGCTTAACAGCCGCGTATTTTACAACTTTTAGAATATTTTCACAATTCGCGGTCTTCCTAGATATTAATCTTCCCAGAATTGCAATTTTTTTCTGATTTCCTGCTAATGGTTGATTTTCTTACTGTTAATTATATAGCAATATTGGGAAGTAAATCATATCCTTGTTCACTGTTCGTCTTGATTATAAATCATTATTTCTTGTGGGGAGCTTAACAGCTTTGTGGCATTTTTACGCATTACGCTGTCTATGTCGGGTATTTTGAGGTATTATGATTGATGTTACGTATCGTTACCAGGTTGTGCGAGTAGTACCATCACTCGCTCTGTAGGTATGGAGGCAGGTTATCCTCTGCCAGTGTTACCATAATTTTTGCAGGAAATGATTCTTCCTTGACACATCTGCGGACGGTTTGTTTTATGGTTTGACTTTTTTCTTTAATTGCCTGAATTTTTGAAGCAGTTCTGCATTTTTTTTAGCTCGAATAATACGTCTTTGTTGTCACTGAATTTATAAAGTAAGAAGTGGTAGCCTTGCAATTGGATGCAAAGTTCAGGCTTTCAGTCGTGCTGAGCTCAGTGCAAGCTTATTTTTTATAGCATTTTTCTCTGAAGCTGATGTAGCGGGTGGGCTGTGGCTCCTGCGCCCTGCCGTCCTGTTACCTTATTGGCCAGCCACCGCAGATGCACGGGTGCGCCAGTTCACGCTCGAAACCGTCAGCTTAATCTCGTATAGCCGCTGGGTACCATGCACCTCGTATCGTAAATGCTTACCCGCTACTCGTGTCCAGTACCTTGCTTCCATCGTCCATAAAATATTTCAAGGTGTCATAAGGAAGCGCTTTTATTGTCGAGTAACCCAGAAAATTCTTGCATTTTCTTTCAGCTAATTTATTACAGAAACCGCAGAAACTTTCTGAGTTACCTGGTAATTTCCAAATACTGGCAGTGGGCATCGAATGGATCCCCTCTTTACTGTCTGCATTAAACATCAGCTCTGTTTAAATGAGCATATGTTGAACTGGACCAAACCTTTCTGGGCGGTGGCGTTTTATGCCATTTAGACAGGGAACTGCCCGAAGTCCCGCAATACACGGCAGCTGAGGGTAGGAGGTGCCAGGCAGCGATCTGGGCTGTTTCGCGCTCTCTAGAATAGCTAGCCTCGCAGGTCCATTTCTGTGCCCAGCTCTGTATTTTTGGCGTGCCAGTGAAGCGTGTGTTGTAATAACCTGTCCTGTCTTGCATTTGTGCGCAGTGTAGTGGAGAAAGGAGAGCTGTTCCGAACTACCTATATCTTCGGAGAAGGTCCAGGATGAGTAGAATAATGGTCCTAAGTTTTACTGTGAAAACGGTAACACGAAAATTTTTAGAAGGTTTATTTTTACTATGATCCGTGGTTTGTCAATAATTGTGAAGAATTGGTTACATTTCTATCAGTATTTGGCATTGCTGATTTTGGTATGGTCGCCATCATTTATATATTTACCTCCGTCAAGAAGGTTTTGTTTTTGTTGTGTTTCTTTGTCTGTTATTCTTTTTGTGTCACCAAGATACAGTAACTCAAAAGTTCTGAACGGATCTTTACGAAATTCACAGGTATTGTTCGGCATGTTATCAGAAACAGGTGATTAAGTTTTGGTGAAGATCGGTTCAACCGTTTGTTTGTTTGTCTGCTTAGTTTTTTTAGTACCAGAACTCAAAAAGTTATGGACGGATTTTTTTTTAAATTCACATGGGTTGTGAGGTATATTACGAAGAGTAAATGACCAAATTTTTGTGATGATCTGTTTGTTCGTTTGTTTGTTAATCTCTGTGTTTGATTTTATGCTTGTTAGCAAAATAACTGAAAAAGTTATGAACGGATTTTTATGAAATTTACATGTATTGTTAACAGTGTTTACAGACATAGGCCTAAATAATGAAATTTTGGTGATTATCGGTTTGTCTGTTTGTGTGTGCGCCTAATGTTTATCGGAATCTTTGTTAGCAGCATAACTCGCAATGTTATGAACGGATATAAAAAAACATATAGAAGCTTTTATTACTGTCAAAAAACATAAATTATTATATTTTGATGTTGATACAAAGAAACGCATGGTTTCAGAACCAGTTTGAGAATTTTCTTTTTTGTCACCGTTGCCTTACATCGGAGGTACGTGCTCTCAGAGTGCTCTAGCTATAATTTTTTTATTCCATTATTTTTTAGATCGGGTAGCCATGGAGTAGTCCCTGCTTCACGTCAACTAGCTCTACAATAGGCATTAATTAATATTTATTGTTCGCTCTACCATTTTGTCCACTTTTTAAATGTCTCACGTCACTAATCGCCATAACGTTCAATTATAATATTGGTGTAATGAGCTTAATTACAGAATTTTGTGTTTGAAAGAAGCTAAGCATTAGGTACACTCATGCGTTAGAGGCAGGTCGCTGAGGCACATACCAGACAGACACTCCCTAGTGTCGCCCCTGCCCTGCACTTTGGTCCGGCTGCTGAGCCGTGCGTCCGTGTCGTGCCATGAGCTCCTCTTTCTTTACTAGTTCAGCCCATTGCGTCTCCTTTTAATCGAGTTACCTACCTAAATTTCGTTGTTATTTTACGCGATTTAGGAAAGGCCTCATAATTATGTAATATATATTGATGATTTGTAGAAATTTTTGAGTTTTAGAAAACTGTGACGTTGAAACATTGGTGAGGGTAAATGTATTAGCTTCAACTTCATTTATTTTAATATGAAATTGTTTCATTTTGGAACTTGGTATTGGACTCATAAATCGTTGCCATACTCTGAAAACAAAGAAAGATATTAGAAATCATGAGTGCAGTTACACCGTACTGTCAGCGACATGAAGAAGCATCTGGCAACCCGACTTCCTGCTGAGGCGTGCTGCAGTCACCGCCCTGTTTAGGTTGCTGTAACCGAAAAACAAAACGTTTATCATGACCTGATATGAAGGAGGTCACTTCGTATGTGAGCGGTTAGCGACTGCGTCACGGTGTTAAGTGGCGAGTACCACTGGTGCAGCGTTAGTAACCCTCAGGTTGTGATAGCAACACGCGTCTGTGGTTCTCGGGCGTCATTTTGCTGCCAGCAAATGTGTTGGTTGGCTGACTCAGGCGTTCTTAGTCCCACTTGCGGTGCTCGTGCACCTCAAGAAAATTGGTGTTTTCACTACATGGTTCCGGTTACTGTTGAGTTCAAGTATCAATCACGCTTCTATTTTGACTTTGCAGTCTTGGAGAACAGATGCTCTGTCTGCAGATTTTCTCTAGGATAACTTTTCATAAGTTCAAATCATGAAATGCACATTTGACTGTACTTAAACGTTCTAGTGCCGCAGTGCTTACCCGCTTGAATAGACGTTTTGAATTCGAACTCTTGCATCAGTTACTGAAGGGTATGAAGTACTCAAGGCATAGAGAGCTTTATTTTATTACCCATGCTCTACGTCCAGGAGAATTTGTGGAGTAGCTACATCTCGGATCCGCGCCCAGCAAGTTCGTCCTGTCATACCGCGTTGAAAGACTGTGTGTCTCTTACTGCTCAGTGTATCAGGCTGTACTTGCAGATATTTGGTTTGTGCTTGCTGTAATTGGTGTCTTCAAGTATGAAGTGTAATTTGATTCTTCGGAAACGTGTTATTTTTGATATTTCACACATGTATCTTACTGTTGCTGCAGTGGCTAAGCCAGCTTAACGTTTATACATGTTGGCTTAGACATCTATCTATCTATATTATACTAAAAGTCTGTGAACCGGTCTTGCTTGCTTGTTTATTTACTTGCGTCTTGCTTGTTTATTTATTTACTTGTGATCTTGTTTGACACATCTTCTTCACTTTTAGATAGGGAAGAAATTCCATGGTATAGTGTCTCCTCTCCAATGGGGCATGGATTAGCTCTTTAATTCGATTGTATCTGTGATACGGAAGTTGAACTGAGCTGGGCCTCAAGAACAGGCATGATCAATTCAGCGGTTCCATGGGCAATACAACTGAAATA
>LQNS02000210.1:18184819-18198110 GCA_001587735.2 Parhyale hawaiensis
TGACAATTTAAAACGCGCCCTAGTTGGCGCACGAGCCTGTGGTTAAACACAGGAATAGTTCGGCGCGATATAGGCAGTGTGCCACTGAAGCGCTAGTAAAAACTTCTACTACTACTACTACTACCTGGGTGTTGAATATTAGTTAGAGATGCAAAGAATCTGTTGATAATGAACCGAACGGGCCGCTCCTTGATGGGTAAGAGAGAAGGGCCGAATAGCAGGTGGTCTATGCCCAGCTATAAAACACCTGCTTTAGTGCGAAAGCGAAGACGATCGCAATGAAGGGGTCACGGGCCGTCTAGTATTATACTAAAACTATGTGAACCTTGCTAGTGTCACGTTTATTTACTTGCTTGCTTGTGTCTTGTTTGACACAGTTTCTTCGGTTTTAGACGGGAAGAAATTCGAGGGACTGGGGCCTCTTTCCATGGATTAGCTCTTTAATTCGATTGTATCTGTGATACGCACGTGGAACGAACCCTTCGGTTGCAAGAACGGGCACGATAATTCCAAAGTTGCTATAAAAAATGCAACTGAAATACGTAACATATAAATTGAAGTTGCTTACAGACTGCGTGCTGAATATTCGTTATAAGAGCAAAGAAGTTGTCGATGGCGCCCAGTACGGGCAGGAGTAGACGGCTGAATAGCGCGGGGTCTATGACGAGCTGAATAACACCTGTTTTTTCCGGAAGCAAAGACAATCGTGATGACGACCCAACGTGTATTTTCTAATTTGCGGTCGGCTCGGAGACCGCTGTTGCGCCTGCTGCAAATGATGTAGCATGTAACAGCTCGTGCCGCGTGTCAAATGGTCACCGTACCACTCTGTCTCTTCGTCTCGCTATACTGTTTCAGTATTTTCAGTTTTGTTCATCACCCGTGTCATTCATCTTTCCCCATTTGCTGCTCCCATGTACGGTGATCCTGCACGGTAAATTTTCTTGCTTAGCGCATGTAAATTATTTTCTTTCGTTGTAACATCTTCGTCTTCAGTTACCGTACATGCCAACCGCAGTACTGCGTCCAGGGCTGTAAGTACCGTAGTGCTGTCAGACAAATTTATTTTGTAGCGTCGGTATGCAACATAACTTCCTCTCTTATTTTGCGCTTTATGTCTGTCGAAATTTTCATAACTTTGGACAGCAAAAATAAAAATTTGAGCGCAGTGTCCTGTACTGTATATACGTAATCGTGAAGTGTGCCTGAATCTAGGAATGTACGTTGCCTGCGATGTAATTGCCTTCCAACAGAGCTATTCTCATGTAAGTGTCCTAATTTCTCGCCTAAGCGTGACGGTTGCTTATTTTCCTGGCTGGTGAACGTTCATGTCTCACTTAGGCCCACGTGCGCGTGTCTGCCTCATCGGGTGGTGTTTACCTCATCGGGTGGTGTTTAGGGATATCGGCAGCTGCACCTCTAATCGCTCCAAACCTTGCTACAGTGCAGGGTTAGTAGGACTGCTATTTTTACAGGTAATGATGCATCCATCACCTTTCACTCACAAAAAGGTTGTGTTTCAAACACTGTTGTTTGTGAAACGTATGCATCCACGAGGGTATCGCGCAGCTGTCGGTACCTACGTGTCCGTTGCTGCGATAAGCGGAACACTTCCCCTACAGACAGAACTTTTACACCGGTTGATCCCTAATTGTAGACCCTTATAGACGGTAAGTTTGACATAAAATGGTTGTAGTGGATTGCAAACAACAGAACGTGTAGGAGTAGTATTGCTCCGTTACTTGAAATAACGACGGCAAGTTGCGATTGTGTCCAGTGTGGCCCTACCTTGTCTGTAAGCGCGATTTTCTATTTTCAATGATTACTATTCATGCTCTCTAATTTCCTGCCCTATTTTATAAATCCAGCCCTCTCTTTGTTTAACCTATAAATACATCGCGTTTACCGAGAGGATACTAGCAATAATGCTCCTGGGGCCAGTGGTGTGGCAGTACATGAGTTTCAGTAAGTTACTTCTTACTCTGCCATCTCTTCACATACTGCAACTGTTGCTGTGTTTGGCTAAATCTCACTCTTGGTTCGCTTCGATTAGATCTAAAGTATATTTGCCTATGGCCCATACTATTTGTCCTTTCTTTCTTCCTCTGTGAGATCGCCTTTGTTATGGAAACGGAGGCTTTAACTACTCAATATAACAAACTCCTTTAGCTAATTAAATTGTGTCTATTGTGCCATAGTCGCCTTTAATGATGTTAACTACTGCCCGCGTCTCATTTAAAATCATTCTACTTTCGTAAACTTGCTTGCAGGTGCATTGGTGCTGACTTAATCTTACCATGTTACTTTTGGCTAATGGTACGAATTGATGTTCTGTATCACTGACCAACCCAGAGGCAGGAGATGTTGCAGCTGGCCGCAGTTCCTGGTGATGAGGTTAGTTTTGTAAAGTTAGGTAGGTTTTCTATATTTCCCCTTCTGCTCCGCGAGGTGGGCCGCCAATCGAGGTGGCCGACCTATCCGCGGGGCGTCTACTTCCGGAGAGCCATGGAAGGGGCCGTCTGCACGGGCGTTGTTTTTTCGGTCTTCTTCTCTTTTCGTTTCTTAGCTTGTGCTGCATGGCTAAGCCAATTCATTCGACCGAGCTGTGTACAGTTAGAGACGCGCCTTATTTCCTGTCAGACATGGCTCACCTGACAAAATTTGAGACACATAACTCACTGATGTGAGTTCGCCGTGACTCACCACCTTCCGGCAGAAATGCTGAGCCAAAATATTTGACCTTCGGCACGATGTGGCTTAGAATCGCTGCGCTAGCAAATCTTACTAGTCTTGAGCTCGGATACATTGATTAAAATATGCGCGTTGATTATGACTGCTCATTGAATTTAACTGTCAGTTGAAGCTGCAGGGTATGAATGCAGCATATATTTTGCTACGTAAGAAATGTGCAGCCCGTCCTCTGCGTGAGGCTTGTACGATGGGCAGGTATTTTATTGAGTTGATGTAAAGTCCTGCGATTTTCTGAAGTTTCAATTAACACAGCTCAGTTTAGTTTCTACGATTATTCATTTCCAGTCTTTCCTACTTTAAGTTAGCTTCTCCTCTTTTTAAGTTATTGATTCCTTATTTTTACTTTTGGTTGCTATTCCACCTTTCCCTTTGCATTCCTCCTATTTTCCGACAAACCTTATTTTATAATTATAGGGCTGATATGACGAGCGTGGTACCCCCGTATATTTCTGCAAAGAAAATCAGGTTTTTACTAGGGGAACGCACGTGTAATGTTAGCCCTCTACTTCTGTTCTCTTAGGTTTATTTTTTCTATTTTGCCTCTCGTGCTAATTTTAACTGTGTGCTGTCCGTCTTGCTGCTGTCGGAATTTTTTTTTTTATTAAGGTGCTTGTGTGAAGACTGTCATTTGTGCCAAAATCTTACTGGATGACTGAGTAAATTTCTAGCTTGTTTGACAATGTTGCGAATCGTAAGTTTCGTTAGTCGAGTGACATACTACTTTTAGGAGTTGCACGAACCTAAGACATTTATCTGCGCCTATCCATCTGAAGATCTCTTCGTTATTTGAATGTATATATCGCAAAAAATAGGAAAGCAGTGCACTGTCGGCTGTTTCATGTGCATCCAACGTTATTTTTATGGAATTCAATTGCAAGATTCTGCGTGCACCGTCGGCGGCGAGAGTGAAGCCTTTTAGGCTTGACTTATCCGAAACTTCAGACAGGTGCCCTGGCTTTGACTGGTTGGCTCAAGCGTCGCTGACTCTATATCAATGACCTGTAAGGCGTCCATGTGGTTAGTCTTACTTCCTAAAATGGAGATTTCAGTCCGCTCAGCTTAATCGCGCTGTCCCTAGCACCTGCAAACAATGCAAAATGACGAAGCCTAAGTTCCTGGGTATATTTTCGGACAAGTTAAGTGCACGTAGCTTAGATTGACTTTGAAGACCCAATCGAACGTGCCCCTAGTTTTATCACTCCACCCCATAAGTTTGAATTGATATTTTGGATGTCTCGTAATTATAGAAAACGCTTTGCCAATCATTCAAACTGGTGTCCCTGCAGTCTACGTACGGTGGTGTTGAATATCCATTTTCCGCTTAGCTCATTCTGCTGTGTCATCAAATGAGCAAATGCTGGGGAGAGCGCTACCGTGGGCTGTCTGATGTGGATAGTGCCTTGTGCGTAGGAACCAAGTGCACGCTTTAACTGTTCCTGATACCTTCACCCTCCTCGTAGGCTACTTCCTGTAGTTTCTCCGACCAATTACGAAGAGTTCTGATTTCTAGAATTATGTCTTGACTAGTTTAAGTGCCAGGGTTGTGTGAAGCTTGAGGTATCTGTATTAATGGTCTGTGTGTCTGCTCTAATGTTATCCGTGAAGTCACCTTTAGTTCCTCTTTGAAGACATTTTTTAGGGTTAGTGTTGCTGGCGGATGCAGAAACATCTGTAGCTTGGGCATCGTGAGCCTGGGCCGTCGTGATGGCCAGTTACTCCGCCTTGGGCAGCGGTTTGCTCCTGTGATTGTTCTTCATCGGACATTGATTCTTTTGTTAGCTCTGTACCACGCCACCGTCAGAAAAGGGCGTCACAAGTACTTATTTATTTGACTAATGCAGCAGCAAAATCTAACAAGATTATGGAAACATTTTTTCTTTTTTATTGTGTAACACAAACAGTTATCTTAATGGTTTTCATTGTATCCGTAACAGCGCCCGCAAGTAAATTTTCGAAGGGCTCCTTTCTTTCCCTTCCGTTGCTGTTGCACGTGTGTACTTCATCCTGCGTGTCCCTTTCCGAAATATTTTTAATCTAATTACCAACTGCGACTAAATAATGCAGTTAATATTGTTTGCGTTAGTTATTGCTATCTTCAAGGACGTGTTCGCATGACAGTAACGTGTTTGCTTCAATTGGCAGACTACGCCTCCGCAATTGCTCCAAGGTAGACTCTGAACTGCAGCAGCTTGTTCTATTTTCAAAAAGCCGTGTAGGTTAGCAAAAAAAAAATTGAGTTAAGTAGTGTGGGTTGCTTTCGGGCGTATATTATTCATGAAGGCAGTTCATTGCTTATAGCATAGATAGCGAGATGTGAAACATCTGCTGCAACAATACCAGTTCTTTTAACGGTAGTTATTTTTTGGGCGTGGGGGCTGTTTGTGTTCGCTGAATTTTTTTTTTTTTTTTACTGTTGTGTGAACCTTCCTTCAAATGTCCCTGGAAATATAACAAAAAAATTTCACCAATCTGTTCATGTCGTGTACTGTGCATCACTTAATACTAGCAATTTTTCTAGCAATTCGTGCTACATCATGAACATGACAGGATGTTGAGTGTACAGATATCTAACGACTTAGTATTTCCTTGTCGGGAGCAGAGATCGTGCGTTCAAACGCAAGGGAACTACAGCCGTAGTGCACATGCTCTCTTTATTGCCTTTTTCTCTTAAGTGTTGGCTCACCCTTGGGGTTGTGAGCGATGTGTCTATTAACGACACGTTAGCAATTTAGGTTGCGAAGATACACACATTAGCGTGGGTCGACGAATATTGACCTTATAAGTTTGATCACTGAATGTAAGAACAGCTATTTAAAGGAGCTATGTAGATAAATTATTGCATTTCATTTATATCACTAGCAGTGGCTTCTCTAATTTTTATACTTTCACAATTCATGAATTTCAGCATGCGAGACTCGTAGTATAGGCTACTTACAGTAAATCGTACAGTACAGAAATGCGCCTAGAATTGCAATTCACTGTATCCTTAGGTTGATTTCGCTTGATTTTTTAATCTAGGCTCACACGCAAAAACACACCAGATGTGATGCTGAAGTGTACTGCATAGCTGTTTCTTTTCGCCTCAAGGCGATTACCCGCAACTTCTCTCAGTCGACACCAGCTGTGAAGCTACGGGCTTGGAGCAGCCATTACCATCGTGAACTTTGACCGTTCTGTCTACTGGTGTGAGACCCACTCAAAGTCCTCTGCCACTTACAGGATCGCTCACTCATTATACCATCATTGTTCGGTCCGAGCACTATTATTTGTGCCTGGCGTTTAGTAAGACAACGTATGCATGCCCTCCTATACCGTATGTACTGGACTCATGTTGCTCTAGATTTTACATGCCACCCGAATTTTTTGGCGCTGAACAGTTAGACAGTTAGATTTAAATCACGTTTTCTGTGCTATTCATGTGTTGTAATACAACTATCTTAAGAGGAATTAACCGGCGAGCTGCGGGATTTTGAATTAAAGAATATAATGAATTCGTTGCCTTTTTTTTTTTTTGCTCAATTTCATCGTTAAACTGGTGTTATTACCGCCTTCAGGGGTATATTCTGGCGGGTCCTTGCCCTTTCAGAATCTGTATGGGCGCCATTTATCCAGGGGCTGTCACGAGTGCCTTTTCGCAGATGTTACAGCTGGCCGCAGTTCCTTCTGAAGTTAGTTGGCTTCATAGAGTTTCTATACTTCCCCTTCTGTTCCACGAGGAGGGCCGTTGGAGGGTGGTAAGTAACTCTTTATCACGTGATCACTCTACTCCTGTGTGGGGGCCACGGAAGTTACCCTCCGCGCTACTCTTTTTCTTTGTTCTCTTCTCCTTTCGTTTTTCGTCTCTTGGAGATGCTTGGCGTCTAATTTCTCCGCCAGTGGTAGCACACTGAGCCAACAGAGACTTTCCGGCAGGAATGCCGAAATAAAATATTCCTCTTCTGGAAAATAGTCCTAATATACTTCACTACTAAGCTTCACTCTTGAATCGCCGCGCTGCGCAGAGGGTGGTAAAGCACTGAATCAAATATATATATAAAATAATGTTGCAATTACCTGCATGACATCATATTAGCCACGCATTTCTTGAATTCGACTGGATACAAGAGACATCTCTGTGAAGATGGTGCAAAGGCAATAACCGTATACTTTGTAACAAATAGAAGGAAACTAGGTTCTAGTTCCTTTTACATCCACAAAGAAACATGCCGGTAATAGGCGCTGTTTATGCGAGACCTAAGGTGGGATGTTTATCGTAGTAATAAATCAAATGACAACTCCTTGTCGCTTCACAACTAACAAGCATAGGGGAAATTGTTTTTGGCGTCTACATTATCTGAAGGATTCTGCAAGTTAGTTTTAGTAAATTCATACAGTGTGAACGACTTTTCCTCGCAGTATCAATGCTCAAAGTGGTCATTATTGGCACCTGTAGAAGTCCCTTCGATCATTGCCTCATCAAATGTGATCGCATAGAATTAAGTAGCTAACCCTTTTTACCAATTCTGTCCACTCCAAGCATCAATATTTCGAGCGAAAGACGTTAACACTAAATCTGTTCACTTTTTATCAACGTTCATCTTACAGATAATCTTGCGCTGGGACGATGATTTCACTAAAATCGCTTAGTCAAAATGTGCCAATAAGTCTCTATGCTCCAGAAACTAACAAATTGGTGCGGATTTGCCATAGGTTTCAAGCTTTCTTTTCATTCATGCCCGCAGAAACGTGTTGAGTATCACGTGCCGGACCACCAAACCATAAACTTGTGTATCTTGTGGAGTAATTTGAGCCCTATGTACTGGGTTTGGAGGAGCTGTACTAAGACGAGACACAGTTTGGTAGCATGCACAATAGTGATTGTGATGCATTACGTGTTGGGATTGACTGCTGTTCATTTTTAAAAGATGTATATTTCCCTGTTAATACAATAAAATTTATTAATGGGATAAGATCTTTCATTATTCCTGTGCCGAAACTAAAGACCTCACGCACTCATGACTCTGATAAAGCATGATTTAATAACGGAACAGGTTAACTCATCGCTTGACCATCTTGAGATTATATTGCGGAGGAGCGAAAATTTGTGGACGTCTGTGTTGCGAGAATGTTAAGAGCATTTCTAATTCATTTTTATGATTATTCTCGTTACAATATGCTGGTGCTCAATATTTTGGCAGTTTCGAACGAGGAGAAAAGAATTTAGTGAAGCTTTTTCGTCAGGCAACAGTTGCCAGACTGAAGTAGTAGTAATTTTGCAAGCGCATCAGGGACACATTCTATGTACCGTATATAGTGCGATCTAATCCTGTGATTTCACACAGGCTCCTGCGCCACTAGAAAGCGAGAAGCGTCTCGTTTAAAATTCTCAATGACTTTATCTCTGCTTTTCTGCCGCAAAGTCTCGGATTAGCCTATAAGCAAACTCAGATCTGAGTTCACTTACCGGACTGTGGAGAAGCTCTTAGGACTGATGATGGGCATTTTTAGGGCACATCATCTAAATTATGAACTGCGCGTGTGTTAACCTGTTCGTAGTTCAGCCATGGATTAAAGAAACTCCAAATGAAATTTAACGAAAATAACTGCTGTTAAAACTGCAGGCATAGGATACCTACATTTACAAATTCTCTCCCTTTTGTATGGCACATAATATAAATTGTGAGAGCCTTGAGTAACATAAAGAGACCAACATTTGCAGCACCATCACCCATAAGGTCATAGAAAAACACATTGCAGCTCACAAGAGTGTATCCACCAGCAGCTTAATAGTCCAACATCTTGTCACACGCGCTCGTACTTCCTCGCCTCATTTATCTAGCCTGCAACCCACTGAGCATAGACACCATGAATCAACGATAAAAGTAACACCCATTCCAGTACCATAAATATGACCAGCAAGTAAACAAATATAAAGATACGTCACACGGCAATAACACAGAACATACTAAGAAATTTCGTTCTTGACTAATAACAGATTGGAAAGTAAAGATCTCAGACGCACTCGGACACTCGGCACATCAGTGGTGTGGCGACAATTGGCAACAGCAGCAACACGGCATGACGACGTTGAGGAGCGTCGCTGGCGGTCGCATCATTACTCAGCGCGGGCAGCGGGCGTGGTAGGAGGCTTCTTCGCGTTCGTCTTGTTCTCAGACTCCAGGAAGAAGTACTGGCCAGAGCTCTTCTGCTCAGAATCCTTTTGGCTGTCTTCCTTGTTGATGCGAGGCCTGAAGTTGGTTGGGTCGCGACGGAATGTGATGCGCAACATGGACAAGAACTTGTTCATGCCTGACACCTGAGTCTGCGGGGCATTGGCAACAGTTTTGATGGAAGGCTCTCCTTCAAACACAATCACACGATCAGCCAAGTACGTCGTCATGATGAAATCGTGCTCGACAACAAATGCAGTCTTTTTGGCGTGCATAATGAACCGCTTGATGACTCTTGCAGCAGCAAGACGCTGCTCTGAGTCCAAGTAGGCTGACGGCTCATCAATGAGATACACGTCGGCGGGCTTGCCCAGACACAGTGTGATAGCCACACGCTGCAGTTCTCCTCCTGAGAGATGCTGCACCTCCTGGTCAAACAGTTCTTCAATTTTCATGGGTTTCATGACGTCAGTGACAAACTGAGGATGCACATACATGTCTCTGATCTTGTCATGCAGCAGTTGCCTGACTGTGGAGGTGCTCTTCGGACTGATCTTCTGAGGCTTGTAAGAAATGAGCAAGTTGGGCAGGTGAGCTTTTCCTTCATCTGGTTCCAGCTGACCGGCGAGCATTCGAATGAAAGTGGTCTTACCGGTACCATTTTCACCCAGCAAGACCATGATTTCAGAGTCAGTGAAGTTTCCACCTTCTACTTGGAGATGGAAGTTTCCTCTCGTTTTACTCATTTTTGGATAGTGCGAGCGACTGAGTCTTTTGATTTCTTCTTCACTCATTTGGTCTGAGACCTTGAAAGTGAGAGATTCTTCTCGGAAGCGCAGGTTTTCAGTGGGAACAAAGCCATCCAAGAAGACGTTGATTCCTTCTCTGATGGAGAAGGGAGCAGTCACTACCCCATAAGCGCCAGGCACGCCATAAAGGCAACAGATGAAGTCAGACAAATAATCTAACACAGCCAAGTCGTGTTCCACCACCACAACGTAGCGGTCAGCAGCAACCATAGACCTGATGGCACGGGAAGAGTTCAGACGTTGTTTAACATCAAGGTAAGATGAAGGTTCATCATACATGTAAATATCAGCATTCTGGATGCACACCATAGCAATGGCAAACCGCTGGAGTTCTCCACCAGAAAGATCCTCCACATTTCGATCTTGCACACTATTTAGATCCAGCATGTCACAGATGGTTTTGAGGTTCTGACGCTCGTGCTTGCGAGCCAGCAGGTCCTTTACTGATCCTCTGACGGCGCGAGGAATCTGATCTACGTACTGCAATTTGACCACGGCCTTCATGTCATCTTCCAAGATTCTAGTGAAGTAGTTCTGGAGCTCACTGCCACGGAAGTGACTGAGCACATCAGTCCAGTCAGGCACTGCATCGAAATGCCCAAGGTTGGGCTTTAGCTTACCAGCCAAGACTTTCAGGGCTGTTGATTTACCAATACCATTGGTACCAACCAGTCCCAGCACCTCTCCTCTTCGCGGGATTGGCAGCCGATGCAACTTAAAAGAATTCTTGTTGTATCGGTGAACAGTTTCTCTCTCCAAGTTACTGGGCAAATTTATAATCATAATGGCCTCAAATGGGCATTTTTTAACGCATATACCACAGCCAATACACAACTCTTCACTGATGGCAGCCATCTTATCTGTGGGAGTTACTTCAATGCAGAGCTTGCCCATCCTCACAACTGGACAGTATTTCTTACACTCCTGCTTGCAACGCTTCGGTTTACATTTTTCGGAGTTGACAATGGCAATACGTGTGAGCTTGTCAGTTTCTTCATGTTTTTTACGACCTCCAGGAGCCATGGTGACCTGAAATACAATAGAAGATTAATATAACAAACTAAATATACCACATAGCTAAACCAGTATATAAATAAAAAACTGCAGATATGGATTTTCACAAGATTACCTATCTATAGGCCTACTCAATACAGCACAATAGTCGATATTCCCTGCCAAGCAAAGATGACAAAATAATTGGTCCTAGTATAATAAGTGGCCTACTTCTAAGTGTCAGGCCAGTTAGTGCCATGTTTGGTTGAGCTAGAAGTGCCCTCACCTGGCGTACAGGTACACATGTCCGGTAGGTCACGAACTATACCAGCACCAAGTAATTTCTGCCAACGTCTACAAGTTTAGACAGAACAATGGACTGTTGGAGCAACTAAGAAGAATAGTTTCCTGGATAGTACATTTATTTTTTAATATGTTTATTTACAACATATAATAAATCAATTAGCTATACGGTACATAGCTCATTCAAGAAGTGAACAAGCATCTTTCTGATCCAATACCAAGCAGTTACTGGTTGATTGTCTTTTCCAACTTGTCAGAACAACCACAATTCAGAGACATACTAGAGAGTGCATACCTCCGCCAGGCAAGGCAATAGTCAGGAAAAAATCCAAATTGGTTCTCAAACCATCATTTTCTTCAAATCAACACCAAAACCAAATCATTTGTGCCTTTTGATAGTATTAACAATTTCTGTTTTTCTTGAAGGTCTATTTATAACTTTTTGAGTGATGCTGCTAACTAGCCTAAAATCAAAAACAGTGAAAAACAGACAAACATACCATTACAAAAAAATTGGTAATTTACTCTTCACATTAGGCCTATACCTAACAACTCATAAATTTCATGAAAATCTGTCCATAACTTTTTGAGTTATGACCTTAAGAAAAAATAGGCAGATAAACAACGAATTTTCACTAAAAGTTAGTAATCTGTTACTGGCAACATGTCTAACAATCCCTGTAACTTTTGTAAAGATCCATTCGTAATTTTCTGAGTAATCCTGGTAATGGACAGACAGACAAACGCAACAAAAACACAACCACCTTGGCGGGGATAATTAATCCAGGAAGTATGGAGCATTTCTGAAAAATTTTTCCTCTGGCCACAGGGTATAATAACTGCATGTCGGCTGTGACACCATACATGCGACTAGCCACCCATTCACGCTGCTTATTCTGCTAACGCATCCTATAACGATGCGGTTTGTAGGCACAAATGCGTTGATGAGCTGCAGTCTTTCCTGACTTTATAACCAGGAGTAGAGCAAAAATTTCTGGAACTGTAGGACACTAACTGCAGCTCTGAGCTTTGTTGTTTACTGGCCATGTTCCATTGTGTAGCTCGATGTAGCTACATAAAATATAGCTACCTAGGGTAGCAGCGTTAGTCTGCGATCACTTTTTGCAAGAAAAAAATTTCCGCGCCTTATAGTTCCCATAACAATGACTGTTACTCATCATTGTTATATATCAAAAGAAAGAGCATGAATTGAACATTTTTGAGAGTAAGTACATTATTCTATGAGTGATAGTTTTTTTGTTATATGGGATAGAGTACGGTGATCTCACACTTTGGGCGAGCCAGTAACTCTGATCAATTTTGACCGCTATTGATCGGTAGACAGGAAAAATAGAAAACATTGAGATTAATAAACAAAGCTATAGGAGCTGCTAGATAAACTTGTTTTCTAACATCTGAGTGATTTTCATATGGATCTGTCTCCAATAAATGGAGTTATGGCTTGTCCCGTAACAAAAACGAGACCCCCAAAAATAGTACTAAAGTCAACTTTTCTAATAGCATACTTTTGGTTTGTTAAATGAACTTCTGTGTATTGCACCCTCCTTGGGCAACAAAATAAAAATTTTAGAAACATATTTCGAGCACCAGTTCAACTTTGTTTTGGATATATTTGCAAGACCGTGTTTTCCGATCACCTTTTAACTCGGATCACATAAATTTTATGAAAAAACATGTTTGAGCGAGAACGATGCACTTAAAAGTGAAATCTGTGACTTATTCATGCATGAAAACATATTAGCATGGCCTAGGATGTTATATTTTTGCCGGGGTTTGATTGTTTGTTAGCCGCACGAGATTAGCATCCCCGATGGGGACGTAAGTTTCGCATGTTTTTTCTATGGTGTTACGATTCGTGACACGCACAGGCAGCTGATACCTTATGCGCCGTGCAAACTGACGCAATATACTATACGTGAAACGTACAGGCAGCTGATACCTAATGCGCTGAGCATACTGACGCAATATACCTACTAGCTATACGTGACACGCAAAAGCAGCTGGTACTTTATGCGCCGTGCATACTGACGCAATATAGCTACTATACGTGACACACAGGCAGCTGATACCTACCTAATGCGCCGTGTATACTGACGCAATATACGATGCACATGTTTAGGCAGCTGGTACCTTATGCGCCGTGCATACTGACGAGATGTACGATAACACAAAATGCACAGACAGCTGGTACCTTATGGGCCGTGCATACTGACGCGTTAACGATGCACATGTTTAGGCAGCTGATATCTTATGCGCCGTGCATAC
>LQNS02000210.1:18225005-18235324 GCA_001587735.2 Parhyale hawaiensis
ATCAATCTTAGATCGTTATTGATTGTCTAAGTTTCAGAAAAAGCGGGATAATACCAATATAATAATAATAATAATAAACCTTTCAATGCAAGAGACAGCACTAATACTTCTGCATCACTGCTGAGTGGTGAGTAGCTCATCGAAGGTAAATATAATACTTTAAACGAAGTACCTGCTTTAAATACAGCATGTTATATGGCTTTGATGTAACAGCAAGCACGTCTTTCTACTGCCAAGGCTATCGGAACACTAGCCACTTCGGTTCCGCTCTGAAGCGTCTGGGACAGTGTGCGGGTAGCGCGTCGGTTCTGATCTGTTCTGAGGCGTCGGAAGTTTCGGCGGCGGTTCCGGTCTGACACAGTGTGTGACAAGCTTAAGTAGAGAAGAAAAGCCAATGAAGACCGCTACAAGCTATTACTACACATTAGGCAACTCAAAGCCAACCGACTATGGAACAGGAAATAACACACAGAGTAACATCAGGAACTTCCTCACGCTGGGGCTGTAGATATATAATCTAAAATTCTCTCACCATAAATAATTCGACCTTTTGATACTACTAGCACCACCTTCACGGATTAGACTGTTATAATTCATTTACAAACGAGTCAAATGACTTTATTATTATTATATTCCTAATTTAAGCCTCCCTACCCACATAGCACCCTGTGATCCAAAGAGAGGGAGAAAGAAGAGACATAAAGAATGCCTAGACAAACATGCAACCCATGCACGAGTCAACGCGCATGAGAACGAGTTAAATGACTTTCAGGGATCAGGGATGGATTCTAAAATGCTTCTTACAGTAACAAGTACAGTAATGTATAACTACGGGAAAAGAGGCAGTGACATAACGACTTACTCTTCATATTATTCCTTTGCAATTCTACAATTTAATCTTATTCACACACCTACAGTGTTGAAGGCAAAACGCTTTCGATCTAAATCTTGCTTTGATCAGCATAAAGCAGCGAGAAAATCCAAGCCGTGAATGTGATACCGGTATTTCTTCACTGAACTGTACATTACCATATCTTAATTATTCTTTTATTCAAAAGTTTGTGTCTCCGTTTCCACAACAAAAGTAATACCACACAGAGGAAGAAAGAAGGGACATATAGTATGACGATAAACACGTGGAACCCATGCACGAGGGTGTTTCCACACCATTTCTTGAACTGTAAGGAAATGCCGGAGAACCCGATCCAGATGAAACTGCAGGGGTTCCTCCCTATATTTACCTCCCACAAAACTATATCTCCAATCAGAGGGGGGCACAGGTAGTCATTCATATACCGCTAGTCACTAGAGAACAAAAAAAGACTGTGGGCCTCGCATATCTTTAGTCCCGTGCCTATGCGGCAAGTGGCCGCCTCTGAGCACGCGCTACAGCTGCTCTAATTAAGTTTTCTAGATCAGGCCATGAACGTGTGCCGGCACCAGTGTGCGCACCTGTGGGTGAAGAGATCAACATCCTGGTTCATGAGTGATATAGACGAGAGCTGCTGTGGCTGTGCCTGCTGCACCGTGCGGCGCTGGCCAGGCACGAAGGTGATCTGCGTAGAGCCGCCACCCAAGTCCAGGGCCACCAGCGTGTCTGTGGCAGCGCTCCCCACACGGTCTGTTGCCAATAGTTAATGCATCTCTTTGTTGTTAGGATTAAGCCTCCTAGAGACAGGAAATATTCACGAGAGGCATATGAAAGGAATATTAGATGATATAAAAACTAGAAGCCAATACAGCAAAAACTAGAGCACTCTGAGACAGCATACCTCCGCTAAGCAGGACAACGGTAATGAAATTTCAAATTGGCTCTGAAACCATGATTTTTTGTATGAACTCCAAAATCTAATCATTAGTGCCTTTTGATAGTAATAACACTTAACCCGTCGCCACTGCCTGGACGCCTAAAAGGTCGGCGAAGCTAGTACATGTGGCACGTGAGCAAACCTAGGGTTGCCAAGTATGGTTTTAAGCGTCTCATTCAGCGCACTTCATGAGTGGAAGGTAAAATAAGGTGGGGGACAAGGAAGGAGAGGTAGGTAACATGTTCAAATCTGTGTGCATTCTTCCGCTCAGTCTGGCTTCTTAGAAGGTCGCTGAGTGACCTTTTAGAAGGCCAACAGTGTAGCTGAGGCATGCCGGCACACACTCGGCCTCTTAGACGGTCACCATCATTGCTGTTCATATAAGTTATGTTTTGCTCATGACTGTTGATCTATTTGTCGTAGGTAAGAAATAAAAGTATAATTGTATTCAGCAGGTCAAAATCTATGAGAATACATCATAACAATACTGTACTATACCATAGGGATGAAAGAAAAAGCAATTTTGAAAGTTTTTATATATTTTTTTTCAAAAATGGGGGTCCGAAATCCACATATTTACTCCTAGGCAAAAAACAATACCACCATTGTATTAAGGAGAAAAAGCTCTATGCCTATAAACTCTTTCTAAGCAATGAAACTGATCGATAACAGCCTATACACAAAATGAACTAAAGAACTATAAAATAATTTTACACAAAAATGCTCATAACTCCGGAGCTATTGAACCCAGAAAAAATTTGGCATACCTACCACAAGATTCAGCAGGTCAAATCTATAAAAATGCATCACCAAAAAAACATGAAAGTGCAATAGGTCAATAATGGCCAGTGATTTTCCAATTTCTGTTTTTTGTATTTTACTAAAATAAAAATCAAATTCTGTAGATCTCTATGTCAGGCTAGCAGCTTTTTTTTTTCATTGACAGAAAGAGCAACCCTTTCCCTTTACAATGAACTCTCAACAAAACATCTAACTTGAATAATGAATACAGCAAGTTGTAAAGTTGACCCATTTTTTTCAAACCTTCCGCTAGATCGGCCAGGGCGGGTTAAGGCATTTTCTTGAAAATCCGTTCATAACTTCTTGAGTTATGCTGTTAACCAACATTAGGACAAACATGAGTCAAACATACAAACGAACCAACCGATCTGCACCAAAATTTAATCATTTATGTTTTTCAACATTAATAGCAACTCCTATAAATTTCATAAAGATCCATGGACAATTTTTTGAGTTATTGTGCTAAACAGCATAAATTAAAAACTGTGACGAACGACCAAACGGATCATTGCAAAAATTTGGTCATAAGACTTCGTAATATACTCTACAACTCACGTAACTTTCATAAAAATCAGTCCATAACTTTTAGAGTTTCGGCATTGAGAAAAATAAGGCAGACAAGCAAACAAACGAATAGACGGATCTTCACCAAAAGTTAATCATCTGTTCCTGCTAACATACCGAACAATCCCTGAAAATTTCATCAAAATCCATCCATAGCTTCTTGAGTTATCTTGGAGACAGACGGACAGAATAACAGACAGACAAATCCGATGAAAACATAACCTCCTTGGCGGTGGTAAATATCAGGTTCGGGCACAACATGCAAGGTACAAAGAGGCAACAACTAATTCAGAAAAAATATTGCCTAGTAAAATTATTATTATTATATTCCTAGTTAAGGCCGCCCTACCCACAGAGTACACTGTAATCCAAAGAGGAAGAAAGAAAGAAAGAATGTCAAAAGAAACGTGGAACCCATCATGCACGAGTCAACGCGCATGGGAACAGCACTTCAGGAAGGAAGAGGAAGAACAGAATAACGCACGAGCAAGTAGGAGAATAAGATCTTGAAGGAATCAGAGTGGGCACGAAAGACAGACGTCCCGAAGGCCTAACTAATGGCTAAGGTAACCTACACGAGCCTCTTGGGGTCGCACGGGCGTGCTTGCGTCAAAAGTTGGGTGCAGGACCTATGCGAGTACGTTCGTGCATACGTGTAATGTAATGAAAGGACGCCCTCATCTTTCGGAAGTTGCCAGATACCGCCGCTCAACAGATCATTCTTTATCGAAATTATGAGTTTGTTTAGATAAAAAGCATACAATACTGAAAGTTATATAGTTATATATTGCTGTCGTGTCGTCACGCTAATACGAGAGAATGCGATTGGTATTGAATTCTATTGCGGAAATAGAAAATTAATTACGTAGCCCTGTGGGACTGATCAAACTACCTAGAGTGTCAGTTGCCAAAACAAGGAAATCTATCGTACTTCGAAACTGTTCGTTTCGTGTCACAATAGTTTGATCGTGTACAGAAAGCAATGGAAAAGAAAGCTGTGGTTTTTGGCACCTTCTGTGGTCGTTTTTACAAAATTATAATGACCAAATGAGAAGCTAATACGAAATTAAGTTAATACCTATCATTGCTACTTGCTGGCTTACAACTGTACGTAGCTAACGCAGTTTATAAAATAATATAGAATATATAAGGCAAATAAAATACAGTAGTTTTTGTCAGTTCTTAATGAATCTTAGCATTAGGCTTGTTCTCATTGATATTTTTGCAACGTCAAGTGTATGCAGTTTCGGCACTCCACATTCATAGGCTGAACTATTGCTACACTCAACACTTGCCTCCAAATTCTCAGCGTCCTGCATACTGTGCTACTCCATATCGAAAACGCTACTGACTGAGCTTACTGAGTAGAAGTGTTGCAATATATTCAAGCAGTTGGCGTCACAATGCTTGCTGTAGCCATGACAACACGACAGCATTTCCAACAAAAGAAGTAGATGTCTAAACATAAATACCAATGATAGCGAGCCTAATGCTAAAATTCGTTAAGTTATCGAGACGACACTTATGATAGCAATATATAATTGTATAACTTGTAGTACTGTATGCTTTTTATTTAAATAAACTTGTCTTTTCGATAGAGAATGGTCTGTAGAATGGCAGTATCTGGCAACTTCAGCAAGGTAAGGGCGACCCTTCATTTCATTATCCGTATGCACGAACGCACTCGTATGTAGCTCATTCAGTGCAACAGGGTATAATATCATTTTATGTTTCTCTCTAGTTATCGTGAAGACACGACAACAATATATAACTATATAACTCTTAGTATTATATGCTTTTTATCGTAATAAACTCATCGTTTCGATGAAGAATGGCCTCTAGAATGGCGGTATCTGGCAATTCTAAAGAGGGAGGTGGAGGGACGTGTGACAGAGAAAACAAGTAAGGGCGTCTATTCATCACATTATAGGTATGCACAAATACACTCGCATGGGTGCACTACCTAGCTTTTGACTCAAACGCCGCCGGGGCTCCAAAACATAATTATCTAGTAAAAGCAAGAAAAAGAAAGTAATATATATTTCCGGAGCACGGTAACTCCAGATAGAGTATAGGTAACGATAGTAAGGCATGTTTTTAGCTCTTTTAGGATATGGAAAAAATATCTTACTGTTCGCAAAATCAGAGCTTGAGCGTTTCCCTCGTGATAATCAAAATCTCAGACGCTAGGGTCAGTGAAGGCTCACCTTATAGAAAAAATCACGTTGGTGCGCGGAGCATGTTTCGGATTTCGCGTCACGATAGTGATGATTAAGTTTTTTCTGTAGCTACTTAGTTCATATATAACTCAAGAAATGCTCAACAGAGAACAGCTGTTATTTGAAATTTGTGAAAATACAAGCTTAGACGATATGATTATCCAGATAACTCAATGCGCTTGTAATTGGAGCGATTAAGCATATCAGTCGAATGCTTTGAGTGGAGCCAATGTTTTGTCGAAGCTTTGAATTGAGTCAATGCAGTGTTATGTCCAGAAGTTACGAAGTCAAATAATCTCCTTTGTTCTATTTTAACAATATTGGTTGATACTTTGTCTAAAGGTATTTATATCTACTAATCCATTCCAGCTGTATCCTAAGTTTATATCGATTTGCACGTTACATTTTTAATACAAAACAATATCCAGACAGTGTTCAGTATACTACAGGAACGTTCATTTACACGGCTCATTGTACACCGCAGGTTATAGTACAACATTCTCATGTGTAGGGCGTGAGAACCGCGATGTTTTGCAACATTTCTATTATCGAGAGAATGTCCTCACGCTGATGTCAGAAAAGACGAATCCCTCATAAAATGCTTAACAAGGGTAACGGAAAATAATTTACGGGAAACATCAAGGGGACTAAAAATATCTGCTTATTATTATATTGAATAGTTTAAGCCTCTGTCTCCACAACAATGGCGATCTAACAAGAGGAAGAAGCAAGGGACATATAGTATGACGGTAGAAATATGGGGAACCCATGCAAGAAGGTGTTCCCACACAGGATAAACGCGCAAGTGAACAGAAAGTCAGGAAAGAAGAGGAAGATCAGAATAAAGCATCAGCAAGTAGGAGTATGAAAATTGAAGGAAGCAAAGTGGGCACGAAAAACAGACGTCCCGAAGGCCTAGCTAATGGTTAAGGTAACCTACACAAGCCTCCTGTGGTCGCCGCGCCCCATAACATAGGATGGACAAAGCTACCTAACCCTATGGCCCATCCTAAACCCCCTGAGGGGAAAAATATCTGTTTGCCAAGGCCACAGCGGTGTTTTATATGTTCTTCATATTTTTTGGAAGGGGGAGGGGGATTCTTCAAAGGAAGCTACATCTTGTATAACAATGTAGCAAAATGAAACTAATAGAATTAGAACGTTACGACACCTACCCAAGAGATAGTTGACGGTGAACCACGAAAAGATGCCCTCATCTTTACCATCCATGATACCAACCGAGTTCTCCGTGGTGAGGAACTCGGAAGCTCGTAACAATTTGTTCACCTGTGAAGCACCATACAATCAGTAATGTATTACGGTATCTACAAATGGATTACATTACGCGCACAGCAGAGTACTGCAGTGCATACATAAAGAGGAAGCAAACGACTACATAGAGATCGTTAATGAACATACTTATTGAATTCTTGCCGGTCGAAATTAATCAAGGAACCGAGAAAAACTAAAGGAAACACAAATATGTACCTATCTTATGGCTAAAGGCCTAAATAGACGATCATTGAGCAGTGTCACCCATGACCACGATCTGTGAGGGACGTTCACGCGTGCGGGTTGTGAGTGTCAGTCACAACCTCTATCCGTTGCATGAGAAGTCTGGATGAAAAAGTTTGCCAGACTGAAAATCAACAGTAGCAACAAAACTCTGCCCATTCAGTGAAAAACTGAGATGAATGTTTATTTCTGAATCATTCCAGAATAAATCTGCACCAATTACGAGTTTTTTTTAAGCCTCTGGATAGATTCTGAATAATGGGTACCATAGGTAGCTACGTGATTGATTGCCATTTAAAGTATGTAAAAATTCTTTTTGAATACCCTCCTCTGGCGAGTTCGTATTTAGCTATGAACTGCACCTAGCATTCAAAAATCAAACACATTCACTTTGTGGAGAACTCTGATAAATTGATGATAGCGAAGGTTTTATGCGCCAAATATTCATATCATCACAGTGAATAGCCACGAGTCGAAAAGCGAAGTTAATACCACTAATTCTTGTAGCTTTTGCAATGGAAAAAGTACACAAATAAACCGGAATGCAGTGATGCGCTGCAATTTAAATTTGATAAAAGGCTCCGCTACTGGAGACCAGCTTTATCATGCATCCTCCTCAAGCGGCTGTTCGAACTCTAGTACTCAGAGCTCAGTGTGTCATTGTTTGAGACTTTCATTGCTCAACAGGGGTGGTGGCTTGTCAATGAAGAGAGGAGCTCAAAAACAAGAAAAAGTGGTCGTGGCAGGGCAGAAAGTGCCACTGCAGATTCATGGTGCACCCGCGCCTTAACTTTCACATAACGACTGGACCTTGATATGAACTTGAGCATTGTTCTGCATTGAGACAAAATTATTGAGTCACAGGACATAATCGGTGTGTTCTGCGGCGACAGCTATGTAGCGTGGAGTGATGTAAAAGTCTTGCTGAGTGCAATATAAATATAGTAGCTAGCAGTAAGATCTAGGAAGTGATCCTACATCCATGCGTCACGGATCATGGAGCGGCTAGCTAATCAACAGATACATGCTGCGCAAAGGGACAGTCACGGAATGAAAAACAATTGAGCTACCTATAAAAAAAATCAGCTTTGTACCACCATACTCTGCTCTGTAAGACTACGGAGTTTCGATAAAGCAAAAGTAAGCTCCAACAAATACTACCAAAATCACAAACATAATAATAACGCATAACTAAATGCATAACAATGACTTCTTTCAGGTAAAACTTTTGCTAGAAGCGCAATGTAGCATTATTGTACCCGAATCTGCAAGTCATTGCAGAGGAAACTTCACTGCTTGCACTAGAGCAACACAACTGGTGCAATAAGCCAATAACTGCCAATAAGCAACCAACTGAAGAAGCCATATCTTACAGTTCTGCTTCCTCAATTGCTGAAGCTAATGAGCTACAGTTACCGTGAAAAGTACGAATCGATGAAGTTATTCAACAACTGTACGCAGAATATTAGTCAATTTCATTTCCAGTAATAAAATCGTACACTCAAGTAGGGAAAAAATTAATGACCCACATTATTGGTAAGAAATGAACTCCCTCTCATGTAGTAAACAAAATCCTAGTTTATTCATTACCCCTACTGTGAACCTTTCATTTCTTCCCCCACTTGACTATACTTTTTTCTATGTGTTCATAATTGATACCTATCCACGTGACAGGTCTAAAGTGTAGTTGGCAATTGCTGAGCACCTCTGGCTGTAATAGTAATTTCTCTAAGTGCATCATTCACACACGGTACAACTTGGCAGCACACTTCGCATTTTTGCCAACTTTTCCTTCCCAGGATTCAGTTTTCGGCTGTCTCAATCTCATCAGATGTCAATAAAATTTTAGAGCGTAACTTACAATTAGCTGGAGTGAAAGTTGTTAATTTAAAATATTACTAGATTTATTAAACAATCAAGACTAGGTACATAAGATAGAAATCGTCATCGTGTATAACTTTCCATATTAAATTATTCTACAAGTGGCTTTCAGTGCAAATTCCTAGTAGATACACTGGAAGAAGAAACAAACAAACAAAAATTATTTCATGGTTCAGTTTACTAAATGGATGTGAATACAATTTTAGGGTAATAATCAAATCCAGCTCCAACATTTCGCCTCATATTCAATTTGCTCTTTCCCTGTTGAGATAGGCATTTTTTTAATTCACTTTATTTCTGAGGCTTCCATGGCACATTTTCTACTATTATTAGAGTCCTAATATACCTTCTTCCATGGCTCTGATGACGTTTTAACTCTTCAGCGTTGTTTTTTTTTCTGCACATTTTTCTCTACTCTTTGAGATACCGTTTTCGTTTTCATTATTCATTCAGCATTATCTTTTCTTCTTAGAATTTCTTCGTAAGAAATGAAACATCACAAAAAACAGGAGTCGTAGGTCATCAATTCTTCATTACCGCCAAATTTTGAGTACGGTGTGGCCGATATCTGTATCCCACTAGAACGCCTCGTAGCGTAAGACCATCACCCGCGGAAGGAGGCAAATTCAACGAAGTCATTTTTGATGAACGAGGTTAGGGCACAGCCCCATTCCTACCATAGTTTAGCTCTTCAATAATAACAGAGGAAAAAAATAGAAAACCTCGAGGCTTTAAGACGAGCTGCCGCGGTGGAGGCAAATTCGCCGCGGTGGAGAAAATTCAACGCCGTCATTTTTGATGGCCAGCTAGGCCTAGTTTTTTTGCCACGGTCACATCTAGGTCAACCCACCAAACTCCCTACAAAAAAATATGAAGATTGCTCAACTCCTTCTACTTGTTTTCGGGTGGACAGACAAATATATATACTGTACTTAAATCTTAAACGAAAACATTATCACCTCTCTCACTTCGTTCGCGGGTGATAAATATTGTGCTGGAGGCTTGGGAAATTTTACAGGTACATGTGCTTATTATCAAGGCACTTGGTGCTGCTAGGCTGTCAAACATACAAAATTCGCAACTTTGTTTACAGACGAGAAATTTTGATGCCTCAAACATTGTTTAGCATTACTCACAAGTTTCGGGTATGAAGCAGAAGATCAAGCCTGCAGCTATGATGTATCTTTTGCATGAAAGTGCCACAAACAAGAACAATGACGATGCTTCACCACAAATTTTAGGCGTTTATCACGAACGGGTGCACTACACTAGAAGTAAATAGAAAAACCGTGACGTAATGTAAAAACTCCATTCTGATCAACTTCCATTAAATGGACATAAATGTGTGTAGAAATGAAAGCTTACCTCGTATAGGAGAGCTTGTGCTTTGGTCTCGGGCAGCAGCCGCAGGCCGGCGGTTGCCTTGAGGACCAGCGGCGTGCGGCGGCGGGCACTGGCAGGTACACGGGAGTAGGCCAGCTCTATGAGGGGCGCCAGTGACGCTGCGCCCTGCACAGCATGGGCCCGAGAC
>LQNS02000210.1:18250176-18264935 GCA_001587735.2 Parhyale hawaiensis
ATAAAAATATAATTTCGAAATTGACGTGGCGTCTCTGGTTTGTTTACAAAATCGTTGGCCGTTCTTGTGCTTTTCAGTGATCACGATGATCATGATCACGGTGATTCTGATCAGGAGCGTGGCCACAAAAAGACGCCTTTAGCTCACGCAAGTCTCTTCGTCTTATCTCACTCCTCGGACGCCACCTTTCACAGAGTGCCCAGTGCATAATTTCCGTGACGCCCTGGTCACCACAGTCTCTGTTGCCGGTCGTAATACAGGCCCGAACGCGCAGAAAACGTAGGGAAAACTACCACAACCTCACTCCGACTGAGTATCGCTTTAAAATATAGGACGTTGCGAATTGAAACTCGTTTCAAATGAAGAGATATATTTCAAATTGTGAAATTGGAACCTGCCGTTGTGAAATGATTACAGGAGCGGCTCAGATTTTTGGCAATTTTTTCACTTTGCATGTAGTACTGGGTGAGCCAGCCGAAACCGACCCCGCGTTAACTTAATCCGAAGAGTAAGGAGAAACGTTCCAGCGTTTTGATTCTCATGTGCAGAGGGCTTAAGGACCCCCATGTCCACCTACTCAACAATGCCATGTTTGCCACAGTACACAGTAGCAGAATGGATTTTGTTCAGCTTCAACTCTGCCACTGACACATGAAAGCAATACTTTGGAGATGGGCAAATGTGACTGTTTTCGCACACATTGACAGTGGCGCCAAAAGAAACTCCGCACTGCAATATAAAAAAAGGTAAATTGCGCCAGATTTTAGGACTGACCATATTAAACTATATATAGCAATCGATTCATCGTCGTGTTGATTTCCAAGCTTTGTACATAATCATATAATTTCGATAATTCGTCAGCAGATCTTTTTTTTTTTTTCAAACGTGATGCAACAAAACGTACAAAGCAACAAAAAAAACTCCACACTTTGGAATTAAACAGTAATGCAACCTATGTCTCTGCACTTCAGATAATAATGCATTTTTACTCGTGCTAACAGTTACTTGATTGTAGCCAACTTTATCTCTGGTGTAATTTAGTTACAGTATTATTTTTTCAACGTGTGAGTACTGTTGTCATGGTGAGACCAGTTTGTGTTTTCTAGCTGTTGATTTATTGTCAGCCACAGTTTCCTGAGGTGCCTCACGATATTTACAACACCACTAAACAAATTTAGCAGGCTAAATCTTGCACAGTTACACATAAGCTAGAAACCTTGGCCCAAATATATGAAGGAAAATAGAACGTGTTAAACGCGATCCGCATTGCATTTTACATTTATTTGTTGTAAGTTCGTTCGCGAAGTTCAAGCGATAATAGGTAGAGAGCGAGAGCCAAGTTGCTTGCAACGAGCTCTCTCATTGGCCGAGCGCTCAATTAAGGGTTTTGCATTATGTTTTACAATTGCAGTTACAGGCGTGGGGTTCATAGATCGTTTTTTCGGTGTATAGAGATGTCGCACAGCAGTACACAGTAAATCTTACAATGTTGTACCAATCGGAAATCTAATTCCTTAAATGTACAAACATATTAGGAGCTGCTGAAATTATTGTGACGTCTATTGCTTTCTTTGTATTGCATACTTATAAATTAAGGAGATCAAGCCCAAAGTAATCAAAAAAACTACCTGTATACTAAGTAAATGTTCTAGAAATCTAAACTATGAAAACTTGATCATATGTTAATTTTAAACTGTAATGAAAATATCAATTAAAATAGTAAATGCATCGCATTGTGTTGGTACGACATTAACCCCTTAATGCATTAACACGTATATACGCGTCCAACCAAAATATATCACTTTTCCGTTATCCCGTCTACGACGCTAAGCAGAAGACTGACTTTTCACTTATCGAATGGAGGAATAAAAACGCACCTTCGAAACACCCACAACGAGACTGTAACCAGGAATGTCCTCGTCGCTAACACGGCCATTCTCAAAAAGATCCCTGATCCCACTAGACTTGCTAGACTTGCTATTGGCGAAGCCATCTACATCATGGATCGTACACCTGCGATAAACCAGCAGTGTGACAGCTTCACTAGGACCTTGAAGCTTTTTAGTAATTAATAAGTTTGCTTTGGTATCAAAGATACAACCTGAACCAAGTTATCCAAGTTATATCTTAAGATTTTCGCACTAAATTTAGAATCTTGATAATGAATGAGGACCATTCGAAACGTTGATCAAACTGTATATTGTAAATAAATCATAATGACTTTAGGAGCGTTAAGCTATCATTTACCAGAATATATATATATATATATATATGTATATATGTATTTGTATATTTGTCTGTCCATCCAAAAAGGGGTAGAAGGAGTAGAGCAATATTCATAATTTTTTTCAGGGAGTCTGGTGGGTTGACCTAGATGTGACCCATGCCAAAAAAATAGGATTTGCTGGCCATAAAAAATGACGGCAATGAAATTTGCTCCCACCGCGGGTAATGGTCTTACGCCACGAGGAGTTCTGGTTTCTTCATAACATTGATTAGGAATTCATTACAAGAACAGTTTTCAATTATGCGGATTTTTTATATTTTCTCAGATTTGATGATGTATTTTGAAAGAAGTGGTTAGTTTAATTGGTATTTTATGAAGCCGTATAGTTATTAAAAGAGGAAATATTAATTATTCGTTTGCTATATAGTGTATTGCGGTCGGAAAATAATATTTAGTGTAATTTAGAATCTAATTAAATTACTGCCGGCCCGGAGTTTGTTTCTTGCGCACTGTATGTACTAAAACTACTTGCAGTTAGCAGATTAATTGTGTTTTTACCTTCAGAAAAGAGCACATGGTGCCCTTTATTGCCCCGCCCCTCCCCCACCAGCAGGGCAGGGAGGGCAACTGCTCCTCCTGTCCCACCCGTTCCGGCGCCCCTGTGCCTCTACCGGTCTGTATTAACTGGAAAGCAATAGCCTGGAAGACATCGATATCTACAATGCTCATTCAGCACGTAATACACTAAGTTGATTTCATTTTAATGGCGAAGTGTCCGTGTGTTTTAGGGCGATTTCGCACGGGACCGTAGATAACTGAACTCTGGCAATAGTCAGGAAGGCGTCTCTCATGGGGCCTACTCATCATCAAAATTGATCTCCCGTGAACTTGCAAGGAGACCAATGACAAGTGCATAAATGAGTTCCTTGTCATACACACGTTCTTTATCAACTAGGGCATACTTTTTCTTCACATCCATGGTGACGACAAGCTTGCTGAGTGGTTCATAGAAGAAATTTGGGCAGCCACCATTGAAGTCTTTTATTACCTACTGTCCGAGGCTCACAGCTTTATCAGTATTGACATCAGGGTGTACAATTTGTCCTGCAGCAATGGTCATGAGTGCACCGTCTGGATGAGAGCCGTCATCCAAAGCGCTGATGCATACATCAAGTGTATTAGGTAAAGTCTGGTGATCAGCCTGGTCTGTCTCCATTCGATCCTCAGCTTCTTCCTAATGAAGAGTGTGGTGAGTTTCCTGTTCAGGGTTGCTCATGGCTTGAACACACTGCGACAAATCCTCACTGAGGGCAAAACGCAAGGCCCACTTTACCATCCGAGGCGAGTCTGTGGCCACCCCTACGGCTCCGGTCGGCCCATGCCTCAGCCGCATGTACGTTGTTTCTATGAACATATCTGTCCAAGTTGAGTTGTAGATGCCAGGAATGTGGCGTAAAATGCATCATGCTGCAGTGTTTTCATAATTTTCAGATTGAGGCTTTTCATGAGATGATTGCAATAGGCAGCATGGCGCGCGTATATAGTTGTGGCAACCAGCAGAGGAGAAATGAGGTAGCATGGCTTCTGCAGCGAAGAGATAAAGAGCTTAATCACCTTCATGTGGTCCACGAGAAAAGTTCATCATTATGATGATGGCTTTGATAAGATTGTCAGTCCACATCTTTGTAGTTCGGCCATTGCTTGCTCTAGCTTCGAGCACTTGATGAGGCGAGCAAATGAGGTAGCTAACTCTCTGCACGTGTATCACACCATGGAGCAACACTTCCACTAGCATCCTGAGAGTACGGCAGTTTTACTGGTATTTTTTCCCAGTTAACATTTCATCAACTCTTCCAAACGTGCTAGCTAGAACTTGTTTCATGCCACTGTCAGCCATGATAACAGCTGTAGCGTGAATAAAATTCATGAGCATATGCATGCCCCCGAGCAATGGGATGACAGACTTGAAGTAGGAAGGCCGATGGAATATTATATACTTGCTTGTCAGCTGTAAAGATAAGCACGTCCTCACCTGCTGCTCTTAATTAAAAGTCACAAGCCCTTCCCTATTACTGTTTTATCGTATTAGGGTGAGCAGGGGAACGGTCAACGCGGGGTAGGAAGACATCTTCCGTTTTTGGTTGGGGGAGCATGCCTGCTTCTGTGCATAACATTTTGTTATACACATTATATTCAGGACATTTCTATTCAATATGTCCTGAAAAAAGGTAAAGTCATTCTTGAGAGCTCATCATACACTGATGACTTGGGCAGCTAGAAACGACACAGGAGGTACTGGGTTGATGGCTTGTTCTGGGGGCTTCTGGGGCCCATCGTACGTCTCACTGACATTCTGCAACAACTAATGTTGAAAATAATACCGTTATGATGGCTATTATGTTAACAAATATTTGCGTAGATATCAAGTGTTTGTTTCCCCACCAACAGCGTAGGAATCATGATAATTTTGATGGTTTGTGGTATTGGACATTCATACTCGATTTATGTGATAACATAGTGGTCTAATTACATCAATGACCCTATCATGTGATTCCTCATACAGGAAACCAGTGTATGGAGCCCAAATTTATATCTCTGGTACCAATATGGACAGAGTTATGGTCGTTTCAATGATTTCAGTGGGTTGCGGACGCCATATTGAATTTTTAAAAATCCAACTGGACGAATTTTTGCACACCTTTTAAAAAAGGTTGTCTTAGAGCTCTATAAACTCATATCAATAGATAGAAAAAGTCTGTGCAACACTTCCACCCTCTGTGATGTTTATACCAAGTATTCCTCCTGACTAGAACTACATACTGGTCTACACTAAGAACAGCAACCGGGAGTCGAACTCAGCTCTACTTTGTGGATAGTCACCGCAGTCGAGGAGCTTCTATTGAAGCTCCTCGACTGCATAGAGAACTCAGGCAACAAAAGGTGGAGGAAAGTACGACGAGATATTTTCAATTTGGCTGTCGGCACAGACTGCTTCACCTGTCCTTCACATCAACTCATCCATTAAATTCTCTAAATAAGACAAAAAGCTCGTTTTTTTATTAACTGCTGACGCGGTAACAGACAAGGCCACCAAATAATGTCACTGCACATTAAGGCTGTGAATGGCATGTACTCTCAGCTTCATCTCCACAGTTTTAGTCATCTCACATTGATTTTCAAGTCTCGCATATGATCCCGAGATGCTCGTCTTGCAGGAGTCTCCAAGAAAGCTACGCAAACAACACAGCAGGCTGTGGGCCCCGATGTAGGTCAGTAACGGTGCATGCGCGCTGCACAAACACGCACGCCGTCAACCGGCCTTTGTGCTTCGTACCGAAAGCTCCTCTACAGCGGTGGCTGCCATGATCATATGAAACATTTCCAAGCAATCTGGAAGCCCAGGCTCATTCCAGTCCGTCATGAAACTGTGATTACAGAGATCACACGAGAAACGCTCACATTTCTAGAAGCGCATAGTGGCGTCATGTTTTTCATGTACGAGACTGAAACTTTCTAGCAATATTGAAGTGTTTCACATTTATTGTATTTTTTTTTTTTCAACTTGTATTTTATCGGTTAGTGTATGATAAAAACATGACTTTTTTACGGGAAACAATGCACAGTATTTTGTTCATGGTTAGAGCTAACCTATTCGTATACATAGATCATTTGAGTCAGCCATTCATCAGGTAACATTTCCTGCTTAAAAGTATAGTAGTGCTTTATTCCTAACCCAGAAGACAGTAATATCGCGGGGTATATGGAGACACTTTGGAAACCGTGTGCTTTTAATCGATGTCCTGTGAAATCTTTTGATGAGCGGCGTCAGGGATTAGGGAAGTTCCATGGAGATAAGCTAATCTAATCGGTTTTAACATGTACAAAACTCCAGTCATGAACGCTGATTTCCCTACTTCGAAACGAGCTTCAGCCATTTCCCAAACTCAAACCAGTTGGGGAGAATTAAGCATGATGCTGTCTCAAGGGTAATTAGCTTGGGATTGCCGCCTGAAACAACCCAAAGTAGGAAAATCAGCGTTTCACTAGTGAAGTTCGAGTCAAGTTAAAGCTAATGAGATTAGCTCATCTCGCTTTAACTCCCCCATTAGAAGACAACCCTACTCTTTCACAAGTGACCTCATGGGGAAATACTGATGATAGGCCCACATGTAGCGGTACTATAGAGATCGCACTTTATCCATGTGGCGAACATACGTCAATATACCCTATATTGCCCATGTGGATCATGGCGCTGGAATTGCCGGACCTGTTTAGAGTTAGCTTCTCTGCGGCATATCTGTGGCACTTGTCAATTGCGGTTGTGATACACGCTAAAGTGAAATATTATAGTAGACATGTTCTGACCCGGTGTCCATCCTGCTGCCGTATGAAACTTACATCCCAGCGTACAGTCCGTGTACTTGAAAAGTTCAAGCATAATAGGCAGGGTTTCTTTCTTATATTCCAGTGATGGCTATAATGGAAAAATACTTACGGTTGTGTTTCAAGCACGGCATCTGTTTCAAAGTTGAATTATATCTTCATGAAGTAGGTAGGAGCCCCGGCCCTGTTGAGCGTACAGCAAGGAACGCACACCCGCAAGGGACTGCCAACGTGGCCGGAGCAGAGGAAAGCCCGGAGAAAGCCGGCATTGAAAGTGAACACCTGCCCTCTTTACTAGTCTACCTGTAACTTCCTATTTTTTTTTAATTTACGGAATTATCGATGTAAACCTTAAGAATTTATAAAGGACCTATATTGAGCAACAATTTCATCATTTGACTATCGTGACATGTGCTTGGAGCCTCGAGTAAAGGCGTCTTGTTGTGGCCACATTCGTGATGAGAATAACCGTAATCATGACATCGTGATCACTGAAAAGCACAAAAGAACGGTCGACGATTTTGTAAACAAACCAGAGATTCCATATTTGTTTAATAAAATAGATGTCTATCATATTACACTTGAGATGGTGGGAAATAGATTTCTCGAGAATTTTAATTGATTTCGAAGCAGAGTTAAGTGAACTAGCAGTATCTGACGTATTATGAACACTGTGCAAGCATAAAACTAACGGAACTACATTTCTGAAAGTCAGTATTACAAACACTCACAATATTCGATTTATCCCTACGTATAAGAAAACATCAACACCTTGCATTTCAGATTTTGAATTTTTTGCTTGTTGAAGCGGCTCAAATCGTTCTCCTATCACGTTTGATTAGCCCTCAGGAGAAATCACGGGGCGATCAGTTTCCATCACTGATCACGGTTGACCACAATCAGAATCCACGTCAAAATGTGGTCACAACAACGGAAGGATCAAGCAGAATTATCAGCACGGCGGCCCCAAAATGCACCGTAAGATTCGCTAATATTGGAAACATCCAACATCATGCTGACGCACCATCACATCCAAATTAAATCGCCATGTGTTGGACATGCGATCGTCAGCAGCTGAGCAGCGATCAAGGACTTTGCGTTCTACGATCACAATGCTGGATTCGCAGAATTTTTTTTATTTAGGTTTGAATTGAAATTCCATGATTCCGAGATTGAAAATCGCTAGCGAACTTTTCGTTAGAAGTAATAAATGATTAAATTATTAAGTATTCCCTCAGCACTGTATAGTCATAGTAGTGATTGAACAACAGAGAGAAAAAGCTGGCATATCTATGAATTACAAAACACATCAATAAACTATCTTTCTAATGATAATTCCTTATTCAATAGTTCTTATGCTAACACTAGCCTAAGCTCAGATTTTGCCGTTGCCCTAGCAGACATCTCGTCCTACTCCATTGTATCAACCGAACTCCACGTTCCGTAATGTTACCTATACAAAGATAGCGGAAGTCTCTCAACCAACACTGGATAGGTGTGGTGACTGCTATTGGGCCTACGTACAGCCGAAAGTATGAGCAATTTTATAACAGCTCTGCGGCTAATGGTTATGTGTGAAGTTACGTTGTTAGCACTACGTTGCTTAGTGCTTACGGAAGTTAGTTTCTCGGGGGACGGCGGTAAATACGAAAAAATTGATTTTCAGTAATATTTGGGATCCTGCTTTGAAGAATGTTTCCCAAAACAATTTGTGGTTGCGTAATTAATTCAAATGAATGCAGCTTTTTATTATCGATTTTGGTGGTTCACGATTGCGGAACCGCAGTCTATTAATCCAAAACGCCCGGTACTGATAGTCTGATATATCTACATACATGTACAGTATATCTGAAGCTAAATTTGAACAAAACGCAGATTCGCAGGAACGCGCGCAAGTAAAAACTCTGAACGTTGGTGACCTTCCATGATTAAAGCAAGCGAATGGCTTACGTGTCTCTGCAATGGATATCGCATTAATATTTAGGATACTGAGAATAATTTTTATCGCCTGTAATCAACTGTGAAGCTTCTGCTTCAGCTCTGACGACACGATGTCAGAGTGTTTAGCCACCTATCACAAGGTCACAATTCCGATCAACTCATTTTAGCTTCTCCACTAATTAGGAAAAATGATTCATAAATTGAAATTGTGAAGGTTTCATCCAAAAGCTATCAGTAACACTAGATCTATGTAGGAGAATAGCAAATTACCTAGCGCTTACTTCGATTTTACGTTTTGTGACAGTGATTCATAAATTGTAAACTTTATATAAGAACTACTTGTCTTCAAATACAAACATTGAAATATATCAATTCTTTAATATTGTACTTAAGTTCCGTCCCAGAAGTACCTACTGCAGTAACAATAGCTCACTTGCTGCTCTAAATATGCTCACATAATCATATATTACAAGAAATTAGATTAGATAGGCGGCAGTAGACGAACTAAGAGGCCCATTCCCAAAGAGACTCCGGAACTTACGCCCCAGCCCTCTATGAACAATTGCCATTATGTTAGTAGGATGTAGAGGACTGGGGAAACGAGAGGATAAAAAATGGAACACGAAAGAAAAAGAAAGAAAAAACAAGGGGGAGAGGAATCTCAGTAAGGTAAGATTAAGGTGTACGGGGAATTGCAATTTGTTGGTTATAGGAGTCCCCCGTTTCGTCTTCTATTACTTCCTAAAGAATATTTGTAAGTTCATAAAACGATGACGCTGCTTTCTTTTTCTGACTCTGTAAGAAATGCTCTGTCATAAGTTAATATTTTGCCCAAAGACATGCTTTACTATGTATATGTACGTGCTATGCAAGAGAACTATAGTTGTTGTTTTATTAGCAGACAATTTCCACTGCTTTGACGTAAATGTAATCAGGCAGTGAGATTTTAATTTAGCAATATCATAGATACAGAAAATAAAAAAATCGTTACCCTTCAGCGCCGTATACTGAATGGTTATTGCTTTAAATAACTTAAGACGTTTCTATAATTATTGTAGCGTGCTAACCAAACTGTTTCCCTTGCGATAACCATCCACTTGAACCACGTAACGTACATACGGTACTTATTTCGGCAAATTACAGCATATTACAGGCGTGTTCAATTAGCCCGTTTCGATCGAAACCACTTACTCTAACGCGATTAGATGTGACTTGCCCGAGGAATTAATTCTCAGTGTTGGACTGTGGTTTCTATTTCCGGCATTAATTTCAATATGGCTGCTGTTAACAAGTCCGAAAACTCAATCCAGCTCCGCTACGCTGATCAGATACACATTAATTTGTTTCCATCGAAGTAGAGGGATCGCATATACCCTGAACCGCTCATAGACAAACTCTGGCCGCATCGTTCTTGTACCAAGTCAATTTCGCAAGGTAACGGAAGTAAGTAGTCCAGGTACCATCAAGCGAGGAGCTCCTGAGAGGCAGCGGTGCTGTCGGACCAGCTGGAATGTAGGGCCTCGGGCGGAACACATCTACAGGCTTGGGTCAGCCGCCCACTGTCCACGATTCGTCTGACCTACAAATGGTTCGGTTCGTATGTCCATGTGCCTGCTGTAGTTTGATATAAACTTGAAGTATTTGAGGACAAAACGGATGAATTGAGCTGCCAGAAGTATATTTTATGTTGTAGGATGTTACATGGTGCTGAAAAGTCTCATTCAAGTTAATATTTGAGGCTGCGGGTGCCCAAGATCTCTGAGCGTCAGCGACAGGTCATGCCGATTGGATAGGAGTGCGTGCGTATGTTCAGTGGTTTATAAGGAGAGGCGGTGGCTGGGGCATATTGTCAGATCCTATAGTGCTGTGGTGGTGTGTGTGGCACCCTCTGTTGTACGCTTCTCTCCAGGACGCTGCTTTCGCTCTCATATCCTACAGCAGCGCTACGTTCCTCCTCTCTGGAAGTACGATGTATAGAACTCTTGTAGTTAAGTAGAACTGTTTATATTGCCCTATAAGGACCAACAAAACTGTCGGCCTCCTGCAGGAATAGCAATGTTCGAAACGTCACTTTACCCTTGTCTTAGAAGCCTCAATGACTGACTGGGGCACCAAAAATTTAAAGAAATCCCAAAAATTGAAAATTCCCCAAAATTGAAGGGGCGTTCGTGTCGGCAGCGAGATTAAGCTTGTGAGACTTGACTTGTCCGAATTTTCAGACAGTTGCCCTGGCTTCGACTTCTTGGTTTAGGTTTAAGGTGTTGACTCTTAATCAGTTGCCTGTGACACTTCAATGAACTGAGTCTTGCTCCGTAAAATAGCTGTAAGATTTCAGTCGGCTCGGGATAATGGGGCTGCTGCAATACTATTCAAAATGTCGCAGCCAAAGTTATTGTCAGCATTTTCGGATAAGTAAATTCGCCTGGGCTTGGCTTAATCGACTTTGGTGATCTAATCGAACTCGCCCATGCTGTTAGCCCTGGTAATTGGACGCGTTTCCCGTCTTTACGCATTTGTACACAAAATATGCTACTCTATCTATATCATATCAATGAGAACCAAATGCTCGTAAGCCTGCAGTAACTAGTTGTGCCCACTAGCCCTCAAGGATATATTCTGGCGGGCCCTTTCCCTGCCACAATATATTTGGGCCTCACACACCCAACGGTCCCGAGTGCCTTCTCCGCAGGAGATGTTGCAACTTGCCGCAGTTCCTGCTGACGAGGTTAGTTTTGTAAAGTTTGGTAGGCTCTCAATACTTCCCCTTCTGTTTCGGGAGGTGAGCTGCCGATCGAGGTGGCCGACCTGTTCCCGCTAGACTTCTACCTTCTTGTATTTCGTATCATTCCCTGTGCGGCGTAGCTGAGCGAAAGCGTTCTGCCGTGCCTGGAGGTTGGAGATGCACAACTTGCGCCTTTTTCCTATCAGTAGCGCACTGACCACTCTGAGATCTCCCGGCAGAAAATCATTGATCATTTAAAACGCGTCCCAGTGGCGCCTCAGCCTGTCTTAAACCACAGGAATAGTTCAGCGCGATATAGACATTGTGTCCCTCATGCGCTAGTAAAGTTTTGTACTACATACTACAAGCCAGTTGTGCCCACTAGGAAATTGCCCGACTCCCTGAATATGCGTTGGTTTGACAATATTGTACAACTGCACCAATTCGGATAAAGTTTGTGGAAGCTCGAGCGATACTCCTGCGCTTAAATAATTTAGGACACGTTCAATTGGGTCGTCAAAGTCGACCTAAGCCAAGCCCACTTGGCTTGACTTCTCCGGAAATGCAGACAGGAACTTTAGCTTCATTACTTTGCATCGTGTTACCAGTGCCGGAAGCAGCCCGTTCACGTTGAGCCGACTGCAATATCCATTTACGGATTAAGACTAAGGGCGTGTGCGCTTGGGCGGCGAAGTTAAGCCTTCGAGGCTTGACATGTTCGAAACTTCACGCAGGTGCGCTGGCTTCGACCCGCTGAATTAAGTTTCAGGCATTGACCAAAAATAGATTGTCCCTGGGGCTCTCAGCAATTCAATACCTATTGCTCTTTACTCAGCCGGGCTCAACACCGTCCGGCTGCTTGTTATGCCCGGTTCACACGACATTCATCTCTACGCCTTCACTCATCCACTCGTCCGAAAGTTTTGTAGCGCCGGTGTCAGCACAACTTTGTGTACGCCACAAATAGTGATTAAAATGTTGACCGTCAAATGAGTCTCCTCTGCAAGTGTCACTTTTTGAGTTACAGATATCTTTTCAAATGTAGAGGGAAGTGAAATTCAGAAAATAGTGAAGTTTTCTGCTATTTCTTGGGCACACTAATGCATTCGAACAAGTGGATGGGCGAACGCGTTGAGATCAATGACGTGTGAACTCGCCTATGTTAGGCCGAGTTCACACGTCACTCATTTCAACGCGTGCACTCAAACTGGTGGACGCGGCGCGTTGAGTTGATGGAAGCAGTTGCAGCGAACGTGCGAGACTGAATGACGAAGCATGGCAGTTTTTTTCAACGCGTTGCATGAGTCAATTTCTTTAAACAAAACATATAAAAATAGAATGTATCTTCTGCAGCCTTCACAGATCATGAATAAATCGATGCAAACGTTTTTTCATCGTCACTTTGATGTTCACATTCACTATAATTCCGTATTACGCTAGAAAATGTAAGCAGACAAAAGAAGTCAGGTTTATTTTGAAAAATCAACTGGTTGCAGTGTGAGGATTTCAACTCACTCTGTCGGCTTAAGAAATAGGCTGATGCACTTGAAATCAGACTGTAAGATCATGGAATAGGAGGGAAATTTCCAACAGCCGCAAAATGTAAACGAATATATAAAGAAACGATGTCGTAACTGAACGCACGCCGTCGTTTCACTCGAATGAAAAATGCTTCTACGTGTGGACACCGACAAAAAAAAACCTCAACACTCAGATCATGTTCGTTCAGCTGATCGAACGCGTTGATATGAGTAACGTGTGAACTCGGCTTAACACTTACAGCACGGTACAAAAGTTCAAAGCCAAAGCTTCTGCCTGAAGTTCCGGACAAGTCGAGCCTCGACGGCCTGACTTCGGCACCCAATCGAATTTGCCCCATTAAGTTGGCACAAGTTTAAAGGCTTTAGGAACAGTTAAAGTACAGCAGTGTATTTTGTCCGGAAGATTAGTCATGAGCTTTGGTTTCGCTACTTTGGTTCAATTTTGGGATTACTCTATTTAATATGGTCTAAATGCCTAAAACTCGATTTAATGAGGTAAAACCAACGCTCATGAGTAACGTTCCGAACTTGACAAAACAAACGAGATACGCTCATGTCGGTAGAACTACCCCAATTGACGATACCCTAAAATTTTACAGTAATTTATATCTCAACTGAATGGCAGTAGACTACACACTCTGCTCACCCTAAAGCTGGGCAGCATACCGTTACATTTTGCTCTCAATNTAGAACTACCCCAATTGACGATACCCTAAAATTTTACAGTAATTTATATCTCAACTGAATGGCAGTAGACTACACACTCTGCTCACCCTAAAGCTGGGCAGCATACCGTTACATTTTGCTCTCAATAAAGGCAAATTGCTCATGGCTCAACCTGAAAAATATAAGTTATTGAACAGATGTACATCTATAACTGCAAATATTTTTTTATGCATACAAATAAAATTCATATTACTGCAGTAATGATTTGAAAAGGTTTAATTATTTGTTAGGCTTTCCCCTTCTGATAATAAGGTACTAAGTTTGAACATCCATGGTCGTGTTATTATTGCCTACTTAATTACCTAGGCAGTCGAGAGCTGTGGTACCCTACTCATGTGTGATTTTGTAGGTCCTGTACATTTGCTGGGGACCACCTAGTACTTGGGAAGCTCACTTCCATCAGATATCCATTTATTCACAAGTAAAACACGCAAAAGAACTAACAACACACGACCCCGAAAACGCTTTCGTACCACCTGATAAGCTCCCCCGTACCACCTGTGGTACGCTCACACCACAGGTTGGGAATCATTGATTTAGAGAAGCTCGTCCGCTTAGTATAACTTAAAATAATGGCTGACTCTCGCAGTACAATAAGTGTTCTATTTTGTTATATTTGGGATATTGAGCCCTATTCAAAAGTAAATTAACTGCACAATGCACGGAAGGGCAGTTAGTCAAGCTCCTTTGGAACAGAGATGCGGCATTGGTGCTTAACCCTTTCGATACTGACGGTAGGTGCACGTCCCTCATCAAAATTTTCATTATTAAAACCGGTGCGTTGTTTCCTGCTGTGGAAAGTTGGACAACATATTTAACAACCCGTCTGAAGTCAGTGATAGCATTTTCTTTATGAATCAACTGAACTGTAGGAGAGCTAAAGTGACTACAATGATTGTGTCTTCTAGGAGTTTCTTTTAGAACCTCATAAAAAAAGCAAAGTTTCCTTAGCGAAAGGGTTAAACGTTGTTGATTTTTAATTTATCAAGAGTCCCCAGCAGTGCCGCGTAACTAGTCTACCCTTCACTGCACGTCGCGAACTAGGGATGGTTCATCCTTCCGATGGAATCTCACAGCTGAACTGTATAGCGTTAAGGGGATCGACTGCAATTTTGGCCAAATTCGGCCAAATTCCATATTAGTCACTGGATTTTCATAAAATTTTGATATGACTTACTTCTCGACAAGAACAAGTCATATACCGAATTTCAAAACAATC
>LQNS02000210.1:18303498-18314481 GCA_001587735.2 Parhyale hawaiensis
TCTTTACAGACCTTCTGACAGGTGCGTTTTTTCTCTTAAATCGGGTTTCAGGCGTCAATTTTTAACCGTCTGTTCCTTGAGACTCCCAAAAGTCATTTTTGTTCACAGCATCGAGTTTTCAGACTACTTAATCGTGATTGGGATACTAGTAACACCTGTAACACGATGCAAAGTAGCGAAAGAAAGAAAGAAGAAAACAGAAAGAAAAAAAAGAAAGAAAAGTCATTTATTGTTCTCATTAGGATACTGTGTCGAACAAGGTTAGGGCACAAGGTTAGGGCACAAGGTTAGGGCACAAGGTTAGGGCACAAGGTTAGGGCACAGCACCTGAGGAGTTCACCGACGTTCCAGTCTGAAGTCCGGACAAGTCAAGCCTTTCGGGCTCGACATCGCCGCGCCAATTGATGACGCCTTTGCCACGCATATTATATAAAGGCAGCGTGTTATTTGTTGCTGTGGAAACTCCATTGATCATCGTCACCAATAGCCAGTGCGAAAGCATCAGGAATTACAGAACTTTGAAGTTAGTTATAGATAAGTAATTGTGCCCAGAGAAGGTGGGTTCCAGCGACGGCGAAATGTCGTGTTCTCTCAACTCAGTGAGTGCATATTTTGCTGTGGTCTTATAGTTATACACATCTGTGCGTCTAACAAAAGATTCAGTAACTTTATTAATCGCCGTCAGACGGCTTGGAAAGTGTCTTGGGTAAAGCTTTAGGTCTATCTTGAGCTACCGTTTAACGTCTAGAGCGAGGTCCAGGTGATGTTACTCAAGCAACCCTAAGCATGCTGAGTCACGTCGCTGGTTCTCTCTCTTTGGTCTGCAGCTTGCGACTAGCGGGAGAGCGGCAGCGAGTTATCGCCACAGTGCGTGTAACCGCTGACAGCTGCTTTAGCTGGTATTCTTTTTCAATAAGAGTTTAGAAAATATCAAATTCTATAATTGCATACCCGTGGCATGTTAAGTGTGCCGTCTCATTTTGTAATACAATATTTCTCCCCGCACGGGGCCTATGAAGCTATCAGAATACATTATTGCCATGGCTTTTCCCCCATCACTGCTCGGTAATCATACCTCACAAGTCCTTCTAGACCTTCTTAGTGTTTGGCAACAAACCGTTCATTCACATTCGCAGTAATGCGTTCCAGATATTTAAAAACGCCTATGATAGTGAAATATTTAAATCTACGTTGCAGTGAATACTAATGGCAACGGCCAAGTCGTTTGTGACAGTAGCGGTCTTGTAAGCCTCGTATTTTAGCAGCTCGAACTTTGTTCCATAGAATTCATGTTGTTCTCTATCTACCATTGGAAGATATCTGTCAAATCTAGTTGGACAGTGTGGAGGTCTTTGGCAGATCGTACAGTAGGTAGCTCATGTATTCGTGTGTCATTAGTAAATGAAGACCGGCCTGCATAGCTGCCACCTTTCCCATGTCGTTGATCACGATGAGAAAAAGTATAGATCCAAGCACTGTGCCCTGGGGTACTACCCTGAACACAGACGGTTTTGAAGTTACTTCTTTGCTGACTATCACACTTTGTGCTCTACTTGATAAAAATTATTGAAGCCACTAGAAGACATTTGCCAACCGATATCTCTTTAAATTTGATGTGAATTAGAATTCAGCAACACATCCCGGCACTGAGCTGAGTGAACACTTTCTCTTGACTGATCTGTGAACCGCTATATTTAAAAAGGATGTGGTTGATTGTTAATTACACTTGCGTGTAAAATGACTTAGCCGATATGTCGCACTCCATCTATTCAAGTGTTCGTAGTTGAAGCAAAAACCGTGATGCCGATAAGCTAAATTGTACCCACACTCCCACAGTATGCCTTAGAGTGAACGGGAGCCGGCCCTACAGAGACTGAACTCTCCCCATAAAGCGCTCATTCAATGTTCATAGTGAACGGTGCTGCATGAAAAACACTCAATGTTACCATAGTTCGACTAAGTCGGGTTCTCATGACAGCCAAATGAACGAGTTCTCTCAGCTAATCTTGTGAGTGATTTGTTGAGCATTAGTAAGCCCAGCCGTGCGTCTGCCACAAAGATTGAAAAAATGTTAGCCTTCAAATTAAGGCGCTCAGCAAGTGTCGCTAGTGAAGCTTGAGACATCTCTTCAGATTTGGAGGGATTAGAACTAGGAAAGGTAGGAGCACATTTGTGCCGTTGTGTCCGGACCAGTGATATCTTTCAGGCGACTAGCTCTTTTATAGAAGAAATTGTGTATCATAAGATGTACTGAGAACCTTGCGTTATTGGCATCTAAGTTGTACAGTTTTGGCTGAGGGGAAGCTGTTGTTGCTGTGTAAAATTTGCCATCCGACTTAAAACAAATTCCTGGCGCTTTTCACTATGTGAGGGACCGCCATTAACGATAATGCCTATCATGGAATCACCGCATGATAATTTTTGTGTTGCACTCCTTTTGCGGCAGCAACCCAAACATATGGGAGCGGTAAACCCTATTTATTTTGTCCTTTAACAATCTTTTATAGGTACTTCCTGATTAAGGTGCATGCCAAAATATTTGTTTCCACGCTTAGACATGCTCTATAAAAGTAATTAATATAACTCAAATAAACGCTAAGCTTTGCCTGTAGCTACCAAGGTATAGACTCATACTCAGTCTAACTGTGCAGTGAAAAAGTCCTGTGGAGACACCATTACCCACAACAATACCTACTGGAGCAACCCTGGCCACCCGAACAGCTACGCCACGCCTGGGATGTGTATGTCGGAGATCCGACCTCCTCCTGGAGTAAGTTAGGCCGAGTTGACTTGTCGGACCTATAGATTCGCTGTAGTTCACCTTGTTATTACTATAACAATTCATGCCATATTGTGTATTGCGCTCTTCTTGTTATTCTGCACAAACCACGCATAGTACACACCAAGATCCAGCTTCTTTAGTTTTTCAGAAATAGCTTGTCCCCACCCTATGATGAGGCAGCCGAGTGGATTGAAAATTAACTCAAATGAGAGTAAATATTTTACACCGTTCCTGCAGCAAAACAGCTCTCTTTGATCGTAGCCACATCTTAAGAACCCCTTGCAATGTATTATGACGTTTCATTGGCAGATCGGAATTTTCGTAAATTTCACTAAATAAAAGTACCAATATATGCCTCACACACACACCGATTTACTTATATGTAACTCGTTCTCTTCTAGACGTGCCAAATCTTGCTGGAGTTCATTGCCTTTCACCTGGTGCCTCCAGTCGCTGGTGACTGTAATAACGACACCTTCGTGTTCGTGGGGGGGAACTCTGGAGATAGGATCCCTGTGCTGTGTGGTCACAACGGAGGACAGCACTGTGAGTTCTTTCTATTGCTAATGCTGTCTTGTCAGTTAGATTAGTTTGATCAGCTGATTCTATTTTTCAGTATAATCATTAAGGATACGACTGGGTGACGAAGGTAATCTATGTCAAACTCAGTAGCTTGATACGTAGCAGTCATATGTGTTGCAAGATTTGAGCGGAAGAGGGAAGCGATTTTTTTTTTCACCAGGGTGTAAGTTTTTCACCAGGGTGTAAGTTTTTCACCAGGGTGTAAGTTTATCACCAGGGTGTAAGTTTTTCACCAGGGTGTAAGTTTATCACCAGGGTGTAAGTTTTTCACCAGGGTGTGAGTTTTTCACCAGGATGTAAGTTTTTCACCAGGGTGTAAGTTTTTCACCAGGGTGTAAGTTTTTCACCATGGTGTAAGTTTTTCACAGGGTGTAAGTTTTTCACCAGGGTGTAAGTTTATCACCAGGGTGTAAGTTTTTTCACCATGGTGTAAGTTTTTCACCAGGGTGTAAGTTTTTCACCAGGGTGTAAGTTTTTCACCAGGGTGTAAGTTTATCACCAAGGTGTAAGTTTATCACCAGGGTGTAAGTTTTTCAACAGGGTGTAAGTTTTTCACCAGGGTGTAAGTTTTTCACTAGGGTGTAAGTTTTTCACCAGGGTGTAAGTTTATCACCAAGGTGTAAGTTTTTCACCAGGGTGTAAGTTTTCACCAGGGTGTAAGTTTATCACCAAGGTGTAAGTTTTTCACCAGGGTATAAGTTTTTCACCAGGGTGTAGGTTTTTCACCAGGGTGTAAGTTTATCACCAGGGTGTAAGTTTTTCACCAGGGTGTAAGTTTTTCACCAGGGTGTAAGTTTATCACCAAGGTGTAAGTTTATCACCAAGGTGTAAGTTTTTCTCCAGGGTGCAAGTTTTTCACCAGGGTGTAAGTTTATCACCAAGGTGTAAGTTTTTCACCAGGGTGTAAGTTTTTCACCAAGGTGTAAGTTTTTCACCAGGGTGTAAGTTCTACTCGCGAGTTGCTCTGAAAAGTTTAAGCCGAATGCGCTTGGGAGCTTCTAGACTGTAAACAGCAATTGCCGCAAAAGGGTTATGGGTCTGGTGCCACATTAATGGTAATTTAGGGAAAAACAATGATTACGTTATGTTTTAGTCGGAATTTATCTGTTTATTTGTCTAAAGCGTTATAGACGGGTCATTAATAAATATACAGGGATTATTCTTGTCATCGAAAACGTTGCTGCTATTCGAAAGCCTCATCAAAGCTCACTACTCGGACAACAGCATATTATGGGAGGAGTAGTTGATTACCTTTTGGTGAAGATCCGTCCAACCGGTTGTTTGTTTGCCTGTTTTTTCTTTGTAATACAAATCAAACAATTAGAGCCCTCTGAGAACGCTTATCTCTGCCAAGCAAAACAAAGTTAACGAAAATTTCAAATTGGTTCAGAAACTCTTATTTCCTCTCTATCAGCACCAAAGTCTGTCATCTGTGCCTTTAGACGGTAATAAAAAAAAGGTTCAATAATTTTTTTCACGATCCATTCGTAAGTTCATGAGTTATATTCTGACAAACACTTTGACAAAAATTAGTCAAACACACAAACCGATCATTCACAAAATTTTGTCTTTAGTGTTTCTCAGTATTTTTAACTATTTTTAAAAATTTCGTAAAGATACGTTCGTACCTTTTTGAGTATGCTTCTGACAAAGATTAGTCAAACACACAAACGAAATGAACTGATCATCACCAAAATTTGATCATTTATGTCTATCAACATTTCTAACAGTGCCTATAAATAAAGATCCATTCAAAACTTTTTGAGTTAGTTTACTAATAAACATAGAATCAAACACAGAGGCAAACAAACTAACTAACAGATCACTACAAAAATTTGGTCATTTGCTATTCATGATATACCTTACAACTCGTGTAAATTCCGTAAAAATCCGTTCATAACTTTTTGAGTTATCTTGGTGACAGACAGATAAACTGCAGAGCAAAAATCCATTCATAACTTTTTGAGTTATCTTGGTGACAGACAGATAGACAAACAAACAAACAAAGAAACAGACGAACTCGATGAAAACATAACTTCCTCGGCGGAGGTAATTACAAATGGATCTTCATGAAATTGGTAGGAATAGTTGAGAATGTTACAAAGAGCAATCGAACACCTGTTGGTCCGTTTATCTGTTTGATTTCAAGTTGGTCAGGGCATAACCTATGAAGTTATGTACAGAGCTTCATAAAAATTACATGAATTTTTAATGTTAAACGGCACACCTCACTAAATTTTGGTGATGATCGGTTCGTCAGTTTATGTGCTTGACTATTTGTTTGTCTTGGTATTTGTCAGAACATAGCTCAATAAATTACGGACGGATCTTCAAGAAAAACACAGCGTAATTAATTTCAAGAGGCACAAACGACTAAACTTTGGTAATGATAAAAAGGAAATCGTATTTTGAGACCAATTTCAGTTCTTCGTTAATATTACCTTGCTTGGTGGAGGTATGCGCTCTCAGAGTGCTCTAGTTTTCCATTCTATTAGTTAGACATAGATTAATGTAGCGCTCCAGTGAGTGGATATATTCAGATCTTAGAATTACTACAAATAACCTATAGTCTCTCGGTATTTCAGGAGCGAATTTCCATGAAAACATGGAATGTCGAAAGGTTCCTCCGCTCAAATGATTTTGAGTAATTTGCCTCAAATTGATGGATGAAAGTAAAGTGTAGATTTTAGGTGCTCAAAATTCAGCCAAATAAGCTTGTCTTGTCCGGACCGTCAGACAGGTGCTCTGGCTTCCAACCGCTGAATCGAGTTTCATGTGTTAACTCTTAATCAGTTGCCCTGAGATTAGCGGAGAGTCAACCATGCCCAGTAAAACGGAGTTTCAGCAGTCACCATGGTAATTCATATGGTTGTTGCCAAGGATGATGAGACTACACGAGGTTAGCCCACGGGGCGGGGCCAAGCTGCATTGCAGCACTGGTAATGAGGCGTGTGACGTCACAAAATTCAAGTACGGTAATACGCAGCTATTTTATGTTGTTTCTTCATCATTTCATTTGGGCCTCCAGAGTGTCCCACAATCTTTATAGTTGCACAAACACATGTATCAAAACATCTAGAAAACTTTTTAGCTTTCTGATGGATAAAATTTTATCATTATTATATCGGAGAGTATCTGTAAAATGTCGCCCTAAGCTGTGCCGTCGCGTACGCGTCGTTAACAGATCCTCCGCTCCTAATAGTGAAAACTACAGCATCATTGGAAAAAATTACGGATTTAACATTCGCCAGTTTCAACATCATCGCTCCGTAAGAAGTTTAGAAGTGGAAAATACGGTTAGTTCTTTTTTTTTCAAGTTAGTTAACGCGAGTTGGACGCCACACTACTGTTATACTGCTGTAACGCACGCAGCGTATAAGTAGCTGATGTTTTTTTTTATTATTTTACCGCAGCAATTGTATGTCTTCTGCGTATTACTAATAAACTATTGCTTTCATATTACTTCGCCGGAAGGAAAGTTATTTATTTCTCTGATGCTTTAATGTTTTCCAAACAAATCTTGGTAAAACGTTCTTCTATCTCGGCGTTTACTCATTCGCATCAGAACCATTTCTTGTTGCAGCGGCTTGAAATTACGTATAGAGGATAGCAGGTCATTGGTAGAAGACAAGAATGAAATAAAAATCATGAAGGTTTTCAGTTATAAGATTCTATCTTCAGAATGTCGTATTACTCTCGATAAAACTCACTTGATTGATTGCATTTTAAAGACGATGAATTGGCTCCATAAGTGCTTCTGACACATGCGGGCATTCGCTGGGTTCAACTCATGTGCTGTTTTAACAGCCTTTTAACCATTTTTTTTTTTTCAAAATTGTATCTTTCAGAAAGCTAAAAAAGTTTGTAGATGCTTTGATACGTATTTTTCTGCAACTATAAAGATTGTAGGACGTGTACGACACTCTTGAGGCCCAAATGAAATGATGGAGAAACAATGTAAAATAGCTGCGTATTACCGTAGGCTACTTGAATTTTGTGACGTTACACGCCTCATTACCCAAAGTGCACCGCAGTTTGGCCCCGCCCCGTGGGTTAATAACCTTATGTAGTCTCATCATCCTTGGGTGGTCGCTAACTGCTGCAGCGCAATTCAAATTGGGAAGCCGATACTTCTATCTTAAGTTTGGGACAAGTCAAACCTTGCTTAACCCAATTTTGACAAGCCACGCGATGGCACAGAAGTCAGAGCCAACATATGAACAGGACGCAGATTACATAACCTACAAATTGTTTCTAGTAAAACGACTTTGGCCGAGGCCTCATTGAAGCAAGAAGCGACGTGCGAGGCAATAAATTAGCCGCATGAAAAACTATAACATCGGGTACAACAATTTACTGTCCCCACCGAAGTAACCCAGATCTTGCGATAAACTATTGCTCACAGGCCCCATGTCTCCTGCGAAAACCACATTGCATCGCTTGTTATGTCAGTGGGGCCCCGGCCTTAGGCATACTATGCTAGCTAACCTCCATCAGCCGTGCTGCTAAATAGCTATAGGTACAAAGTAGTTGCGTGGCAGAGTGGTATAGAGCTTAGTTTCGCTCGTCGTCTGAAGGACAGATGTTCGGGTAAAAGCCAAGGCGGTGAATTCGTGATACTTAGCAATGCAGTGTCAGCACTTCTGTCGTTGATAGTCCAGAGCGAGGGTATCGACTTAACCAGCAATGTGAACGGACGGGTCGTCGCTGTTGTGGTACGAGTCTTCTTTCTTTGATGCTGTTGCTCTAACTGTCTGTGATCGACTGCAGCCGTGCATACCTCTAAACCCAAGCAAGAATGTATCTGCTCTAGGAACCAAGGCATGTGGGTTCACTACTGGGAGTGCGCTGTCAATCTGATATTATGTTAACCCGCCGCTGCAGTGGTCACTTGATAGATTCTAACCTTGAAAGCCTTTTCCAAAGGCTGTCTGCGAGGTTATTTTAAGCCCTGACACGTACCATGGATCAACCATCGATTATTATTTGTTGTATGTAATTAACAATAAAAAATTGTATTTTCAAAGACATTTGCTTTCATAAGTTTACAAGCACTAACTATCAGTTTGCCAAGCATTTGACGTAGGGTTATAAATGATAGCTCTCAGTCCAATGGCCAATGCGTATAGCACAGCGCAACATTGAATATATATATTAATGTTACAGCTCAAGCCGGTGGAGCTCACTGTAACTACCACTTATTGTTGTTCATTTCCAGATTATGTGGACGTAGACAACGCAAGTCCTCCCTACAAGCTGGTGATGACGCTGTCTGCCGTGGGCTTCCCCCGCCACTGGAACATCAAGGTGGTCTTTATCGCGCGCGAAGACCCCCAGAAGGCTCCCTTCAACTGCCTGCAGTACCACAGGAAGTCTTCGGGGTCCATTTCGTCCTTCAACTACGGTGGTACAAGCCCGCAGGTCATCAATAATTTGGTGAGTTGCAGCAGCTTCGACTGGCACACTGTGCTTGAGATCATCTAACCCGCTGAGCTTGAACTCATCCGAAACGTTATGCAGTAACGCTTTTTGGAATTACCGGTTTGGATCAAAGTACAGGCAGTTAATGCAAATTGATTGCTCTTGAGACAGCCAAAACTCAGTATTGCTTTCGTATTATTGATGAGAGCTGAATGTCACCATATTCTGGTCATCTCCTATGCCACTTTTTGCTAAATATTCGTCTTATCCCCCACCCGAGTTATAGGATAAGAAAGTGATATTATGAAGGGGTTTATGCCTAACTACCCGACAGTACGGCCCAAAGAGGGGCGAATTTGGCTTTTACGGATACGCATGTAACCTAACCTTAAGCAGCAGCGAGCTCCGACGAGTCAATTAAGAAGCTGAAAAGACGAAAATTTGATAAAACTAAACAGAATTTCCACAAATAAAGAGCTATATATTCTGAATCAGTAATTTTCAACGAATCAAAATATATATTAATATAATTCTGAAGTTCAAGTAGTGGATAAGACGAATATTAGCCCACTTTTTTTCTGTGTTTTTTAGCTTCTTATCTATTGGTATACTTCAATCGAAATTAGCTAACTTCATTAACTTCACTTTTTCTGGAACTTCAGTTTTGAGTGTAGTATTGATCAAGTTTCTGATGTTAATCACAAGCCAATATTCCTTGAGTCGAAACCAATACTTAAGACAAGACTGAAGTTCTGGCAAATGTTTTGAATCCCATGAGATTGTTTGTATCAGTGGAACTGTTCCAATCCATGACATATTTTGTGTTAATGCTTCTTTACTTCGCACGTTAGTAGGCTACAGCTGCTTTACTTAGTCTTCCAGACCTTTCTCTATGCACTGACTGAATCAGCCAAACTATACCAAGTTAATTCCAGTCGTTCAAGTCAAATTTCTTGCAGGTTCTTCATTTCGTTGCTCACTCTTACATTTCTGTCTCTCTATTGCCCCCTTATTTTGTCAGTGAAAATTTATTGCAATAGGCATGTGTTGTTGGTTCATTAAAAGAATTTCCTGAACGAAACTGCAGGCGATTGCGTGTGAAAACTAAACCAGTCGCAAGCTTTAACTAAGCACTGTCAACTGCTCTGTAAATATCTCGTACTGTATTCTCTGATGACCATTTAATCCTTGTCTTTAAGCCCACTCGGCCCAATTGAGAACATAACCGGTTGTGTTAAGTTGTTCCTACAAACATGGCTGTTTAATTCAGGCACAGATCAGGTAACTAGTTACGTTGATAATGTCTGTATGATGCTCATGGTTCAAGCCCAGCTTAGTATTCATTCAGTGACTGATTTTCTTCGGCCTCTCAGAACTACGCAGTTTGCTTCGCCTGCATCCCCGGCTTCTGCGACGTGGGAATTTCGTTCAACCTCTTCGATCTCGGCAACACGAACGGCATCTGCGGGGGCGACTACGTGGCTGCGGGACCAGAGAAATACTGCGGCGAGTTCCCATCTCTTACCGTACAAAGTAAGCTTATTGTCTGATGCTTGGCTGAAGTAATGGTTGCTGGTAATCGTATTTCTTTTATGGTCGTGTCTTTCCTGAGCCGAAATTTATGCCATTTTTTGTTGACCGTATTTGTGGAGACATCAGTTTCGACAGGGAAGTTCCAATTAGCTTGTTCAGTGTTTCGCAGCCATATTTTTTCAAAGGGTCACTTAGTTATTGAAATGATTATTTTAAGACATAAATAAATACATATACTTATAGGAGCATGGAAGTACGAGGCCAAAAATTACCGTACTACTTGCACTTGTATGTACTACGTTGGCAGATGCTCGATATGCTCGCATCTGATGATCTCCCCAGTCATGGGGCGTTTGCTTATCTTAAGTACGGCGTGGTAGCGTAATAAATTCAGTAGGTCAGTACAGAAATGAATTATAAATGCGGGTAATTCAAAAAACATTAGCGTTTATTCACAGTGTGTTGTTCTTTTTTATGTTCCAGTTTTTTTTTAAATACGGTAAAGTTAATTTAATTTCTTTTATTTGCAGTTAATGCGACAGGACCGCTGATTCTGTGGGTCGGTACGGATGGCAGCAACGATAACTTGGAGGCAGGCTTCGCAGGCACATACCTCATGATTGCTTGCTGAGTTGCTGCTGCTGGGGCTCTGTGTGTTGCAGTGG
>LQNS02000210.1:18350414-18367443 GCA_001587735.2 Parhyale hawaiensis
CATAAAGATTGGCATTGCCATGGCCATGATGATATAAAAGATGTAAATATATATTTTTTAATTCCATTGTGCAAACTTACAGAAATTAGCCCAGTTTAGTTTTTGTTTTGGAGAAGTCGACGGCTCGTCGAGATTGTTTTCAGTCGAAATCTCCTGCCACCGCCCAATGGGCCAACGGTGGCGGTAGGGACTAAAATGGCCCAGATGACTCGAGATTAGCTTCAAAAGAGTGATGTGGTGTTTGCACGTTGAAGATCGGATGAAATTTACGGAAAATGGAGATGGGATAAAAAATGTGGAATACTTGCACTTAATTTTGCACGTGGTTTGTGTGATTGATGGCGATGATAATTTTCTGTTCAATATTCTTGGGTGCACATGCAAATGGGACTTGATATCACCTTTAAATACCTGGTATTGATGAGAATTTTCGAAAGAGGTTCAATTATACTACAGTACCCATTGGGCGACACACTAGTTTTTGTTTTAAAAGGGTTTCACCTTTTATCTACTCCTTTTCTCTATTTTCAAAAGAAAACGTTTCGGGATCAACTAAACTTAATTTTCTTGCGATTTCAGTATAATCTTCGGTTTCTTCTTAATTATGGGAAAATATTTATGTTGGTATTAAGGGCGTAATACGCTATGCTATAAGAAAGGTATCTTATAATTCCCATAGCAATATATCAAGTTTTTCATTAGAAAATTCCATTTTAGCCGGTTTTAGCTCTTTTCTGTGTCGTTTTGGCTCCGAATTATTGCTTTCGAGTTGGCAACCCTGATAGTTCAGTTCTTAGGCTTCTGGAATATCTTTACGTCGGTATAGAGGCAGAAACCAGTTTTAAATGACCACAATAGTGCCCAGCCGTTTTTTATTGCCAATCATTAGTGTGTTTTGGTTAATTTTATTCAAATTTCATTGATAATTGTGGGGCATACGACATTAACTTTGAATTTCAATTGTATTTTTGTATAGTTTCACATGTACTGATGATGGACGAAGACCCGAAACGTTAACTGGTTTTAGTATTTTGATGATTTTTGTATTATTTTACAATTGGCTCTTATTTGAGTAAAAATGTTTTCATTTGCGACGGTTCTGGTCGTTATTTTTATCTTAAAACTGCGTAAAAAAGCAGACCCAGACTTCTTGAAGTACAAATTCGTTCTCTGTATTGACATCATTGATTTGATTTAGCTATTCGCTCCAAAGTCTTGCAAAGCTTAGCGGTATGACGTCACTGCATCCATTATTCAGGCAATTTACCAACAAATACGAAAACTTAGCCTACGTTGCAGTGGTTTACTTTAATTGCAGATCGATGCTCAGAAAGAAGTTTACCATTGCACTTTGCTAGTAATGATTTCAGGGAATTATTTTGCTATAATCTGTGCACATCGGAGTCATAGTTAAAAGTTAATGTTGCTAGACAATAAATAACACATGAGCTGCAAAACCACCCACCAGTGGGCCGTTTCTCATGCTAAAGCTTCGGCGAGATAAAGGCCGTCAACAGGGCTTGTGTAGCTCCAGATGACCGTTGCAGGTACAGCCAACAGGAGGGCCCGATAGCATCCTATTGAAATATTATTGCCGTTTATCCGATAAGTTTAAGGAGTGGCGTGCTGTCATATCTGGCAATCGCTCAAAAGTTTCCGATTGGACAGTTGTGTGCAAAGCAGTTAGTCTTTGCATGGAATGAAGCGATCATCTAATGTTGATGCTTTATACCAGCCAGCCTCAGCTGCTATTTCTAATTTTTTATACATTGTCAAGTGAAGAGATAACATTTGTGCATTAAGAAAATCTTCTTTAAGCAGCGGAACGCCCAACTGAGAGTTATGCCTACTGCAAATGGGTCCACATAGAGACTTAGTCGACATCATTGGATTATATTCCTTATGCGTTCAATTTTCCTGCTTCTAACCCTCACGCTATCTGTTTTTTGAGGTTTGCGCTTACATTAAATTACTTTTAACGAATCTTCTGCTGTTGATGCACGTGTTAGCATTCATTTCAAGCAGTGGTTGTTGTCGAGTGTATGCGCGTAGATTTGGCTAAAAATTGTTATTCGTATGTGCGGGAAGTTGTCTTCATACGACGTATTGATACCACGACATATATCATGATGCTGATGTGAAGAAAAATTGCCGGACCGTTAAGCTCACCGCGAAGCCCACTTAGGCTACCGCTCCGCGCGCATGTACGACTATGTGGCCTTCGATTTGAATTCTTTGGATTAAAATCGTTGATAAGTTACATAGTACGAAATCTAAAACTATAAACGTAAAATTTATGTAATCGTTTTGCGATTACAATTCCCATACTACTAACTTGTGACGAATTCTCAATACTTAAGACATCTCATAATGTTACCACAACTAAATGCTGCAGTGTGACTGGTCATAATGCAGTGAATTTCCTGTTTTGTGTGTCATAATGTCCACATTGTGTTTATGGCAAAGTATCGAAAATGGTAAAGTAATCATGCGGCAGTAGTGCATTGGTAACAGTATGAATTAGACTACAACTTGTAACGACGAACAAAATTGGCCTAGCTTGCTTTCGTCCTTAAGGCAGCTTCTTCCCAGAGTCTCCTAAAAGCATTTGTCGTGAGCCTGCGAGTCCGAGCCTCCTGTGTCTCTCGTGTACATTGGGCATTGGTTGACAGCGCAATTAAGTGGCTGCGCTCACAGTTTGTGGGCAAATTGCAGGTGTGGCGCTGATACGATGAAGCCCGGCGCTATGCAGCGTCTCGTCTCGCACTGTACCACCGCTTTATGTGATGCTGAGGCCACACTGTGCTCAGCGTGTGAGCGGAGGTTCGCACTCATGCCGTTCATGCCTTAGCTATGCTACCGACCTTCACTCTTAGTCGACTGGATGACGTCCGAGCTGGACGCCCGATCATCAACTTTAGCGTATGATAGTTCAATGTAACCCCCGCATAAGACAGCTTCTACCTCCACTGTATATATTACATGTCGCCGAAGCTTGAATTTGGCCCATGCTGGCTGCAACGACTGCTGATCACTTTGTGATTTTCGAACGTTGGCACAAGCCAAGAACTAAACGCCAACCCTCTGGTCGCTTGTTTTACGGGAAGCGAAGGCGGTTGCTCATCTTGGAAGTCAGAAGAGATTTTAAAATTTTTGTTGTGACCGTACTCAATCCTTAATATGTATAATATCCAGGCTAGGCGTGAGAAAGGCTGGCCAATATCGGAAGCACGAGATGCTAGTGAATGAGATTAACTGAGAACGCAGATCGGTAGTTCTCACGCCACGCCATGCCCACTCACCATCACGCCGCTCCGAGAACAGCATAGTCATCCCTAACGACAGTAGGTAGGCCTAGCACTACTGGGTCTGTCGCGCTGCCATCTCGTTTTCAGCGCGTAGGCTAACGCCGCCGGATGCGCTACTGCCTGTCATACGTGCTGTGGCTCCCGCCTTTAACTTGCTTGAGTCACCGCTGGAATGTATATTTAACGCTCATGTTTGTTCTCTAGTGTTTTCAACTGTATACGATAGAGACAACTGTTTATCTGTGTAACCTTAACTAGTATTCTCTAAAGTTTATATTTGTATTGTGCTAACAGAGTATTGTTTTTAGAATAAAGTAATATCCTGTATTTGATCATTTGTGGTCCGATACCAGATACGGTGGGAGATCCGATTTTTGCAAGATATCCCGAGATAAAACTAGCAAATAACTTTTTTTTGCTTAACATCTTGCTACGTTTTTCTCGAAGGACGGGTTACGCCTGAGTGGGTAACCGTCAGGAAGACCGCTCTCGCAGTCTGGCAAACGACCAATAACACGAACTGGTTAACAGCGGAGTAAACATGGCGAAGAGAGCACTCCCAGGTCTTCCTAGGATCCCTCCGCTAAAGCCTTAGCGGAACCACACGGCAACGGCTGCACCCTTGGTCTTTCCAGGGTCTGCCATAGTCTGGCGCTTATGGAGAGATCCCCACGCTAGCCAAAGCAGCTAGCCGACAGCTACAGGCCGCTTAGCAAGCCGGACGGCCCGTGCGTATTACCAGGACTGTCCGCACAGGCATCGTATTGCCCCGGCCCGTCAGAGGAGGCCGATTCGCGCAAGCCGGACGGCCCACGAGAGCTACACGGGACCGCTTCTAACGTGCGGTAAAGTGCTACGCGTTATAATTCTGTAAAAACAATAGGTAAATACTGCATCTCTATTTCGCAAAAGAGAGTCTAGCAACGCTCCTTCATACCCAATTTTTGACTGCTTCCGTGTGACCACACTAAATGCTGAGAATATTCGTACAGTATTTATCTACAGCTACTGAAGTTGCTTAGAAGTAAGACAGTCAAACCGTCACTTCCTCAGCAAGGCACCTAACGTTTGGCAACTTGTGTATTATATATATAGCTTTAGTACATTGCAAGTGCAATACACTGGCAGTTACTCACGAGAGTGGTGAGATTCTAAGAAGAATTAATTAGGCAGAGAACAAATTAGGTTGTCTGGCTGTCTGCTGCCGCTAACGTGACCTTTGCCCCTGAGTGGTGCTGCTGCTGCTGGTGCCGTGGGTAACAGGGGGTCAGGTGGGTGACGTGCAGATCGATGGGGCAGCGGGAGTGGGGAAGGTGCGGGTGTGGCCGTGCTGGCGCTGGGTGATGAGTGGAGTGGAGGGGGGGAGGAGGTTTATAACAGAGGAGGGAGGCGCTAGAGTGCCACAACAGTGAAGTGTCAGTGGATGCCGTCAGTAACTGAGAGATGTCACCACTAAGTATTCGTCAATTATCAAGCTACCTCGCCAGCAGCCGCACGTTACTATTAGATGCTTCTTGGTGCAGCAGAGAGGGTTCAGTGCTATATATCTTTCCGCAGTAACTTTTAGGGGCTTGTCAGTGTAACGAACACTTTAAAACTTCATAAGTGCCACCTCATAGCGTATCACCAGTGCCGGTGACATGTTACTGACTGACATAAACAAGAGATGTGCCACTATAAGTGCCACAAGTTATGTGGTGCCAATGACTCCTACTAATTAAAAAAATCTCTGACCGCATCAAGGTGCCACAGATGCAGATCCACATTTTATATTAGCTATTGGTACTACTGACAGCATTGCCCTTACGGGGTTGGTCAATTCATTAAGTTTATGTGAGCGGGTCCAGCATCCAGTCTTTATTCAACGCTAAATGAGCATCTCCATAATGATGATAATGAAACTTTTGGCCATAGACTCTCCTGCAATCGCAAGCCTCTTCAACTTTCATGCCACTAAGGATTGTCTCACATGCCATCTGCACAATCCCCATAATTACCACACCATTCTTGTCAACTAAGATATGTGTGACCAATTCAGATATAAGTAGCTAGCTAATATACTATACGTACTGAACGTTACATTGTGGTAAACTGGAGGTTATAAATTTATCCCTAATATATAAATATATATTCATTTGCGCATGCAACTATATGTGTAAGGTACACAATTTTTTTGTGCTTCGGACACTTTACCGACAAGTTTTGTTAAGAAATTGTCCAAGCTGTTGACTCAGGGCGCTAATGTAGTCAGCGCACTGCAGTCTCAGTGAAATGAGCTCTGCAGTGCTGAGAAAATTTTGCGTCGCTGACGCACCTGCTGTCGAGGGCGAGTATTCGCCCTTAAGACAAACTGGTTGTGATGGAACGCAACTGCGAGTTTGATCAATGACGCAATTCTGCCGTGTGGTGCGTACGCTGTCAGACGCAATGGATTCCCATGACCTGGTAGTTCAGAACTGCATAGCAGCCTGTTGCTTATTTGTGTAGTAAATCACGTACAAATCCAAAAGCAGCTTTATAGCGGCTTAATTAGCCTTGATGGAAAATATTTGGTGGTAACCATCGCACTCAGTATCCGTGAGCCTGCACGAGCTCGGCTATTGCGCTCCGTCGTGCGACCATTGGTGCGGCGACCTGTGTATGTCATTTAGGTATTCTGTTCCACCAATGGTTGCACAAGAGTGTGGTGAACATGCGGTACGCACATTGGGAACGTACGCTGCTTGGGTTAATGTTATCGTGCAGTCGTAAACTGGTGCAGTTTTGGTTACCACGTTGCACAGTAGGAAAACATGTATTGAAGGATTTATTACCAACTTGAGGTGCTGGACATATTCTACTTCGCGATATCACTGCACTTGAATATGAAGTATCGCTCTAGTTCCATATGAAGTAGATCGTACATTTTTGAAGTCGAAGACCGTTCGCTTTCAATCAAATTAAGTTTAATTATTTTATACTGGAAAATTTCTCAAAGAAAACTAAAGCCCTTAGTCCAATTAAATGGACGCCGTAGTGGCTCTCGAACTTGTGCAGGCTGGTGTTCTCTTGGCATCTGTGGTTCCTTCACAAAAGAATATTTGGTTTCTTTTGAATTTGACGTTTATTTGGACTCGTAATATCACCCCATCTAAACACCAGCTCTCCCCCCCCCCAATAAAAAAACATTGCCTCAGCATGCACCCACTCTAGGAATAACTGTATGGGATGCTAGTAGCCAAGTAACTAAAATACTGGGAGGCTCTCCCGTAGAGTTTCATGCATAGCCGTTACAGTAGGTGCAGCCAATCAGACTATGAAGCTCCCCTCAGAACTGCATGCATATCACGTGGTTACTTGCCATTGTTTGCACTATTCCATTTAGTAACTGTGTTATTGCTTGTTATTCACGATTTTTACCATAGCAGTACCGTACATGTCTACTCGTATTCAACAGTATTCTGAAATTTGTTTTCGAGAGTTATTAGAATCTGTGTTGTTCGAGCTCCGCATTTTTTGCTCGTATGTTATCATTTATGACATCGACCTTACGTACGATTTGCTGCCAGTCTCACTCTGTCCATTATTCTGTTGTTTCCCTTCTCTGGTGCCTATCGGGCCGAGGCTCCTCAATCGCCACTATAGCCAACCTCTGACCCAGTTTCGTTCGCTACAGCAGCCGTCCTCGACCTTCTCTCTCTTCCCCCTCTCTCTCTTAATTCGTTCCGCCTGCTTCCTTTGCAGCTGTTCTCATTTGCGAGATAAGCTCGACCTGCCCGAGCAATTTTTTTTTTCACACAATGCTTTATATCTGTCGGCTTGTACCACTGGTGTTACCTGTGTCTTCGCTACATCTACTACTCGTCTGTCACCGCACAGTTGACGGCTTGAGCAGGTATAGAGCTCTGTGTTAGCACATTTTTTTCTGATAATTTCTAGGCTTTGTTTTTTGTATTGTATCTCATGTTCTGTCCCCACATCTCACTGTGCACTGATTACCATCGCCTCGTGTGCCTCACTGTACCTCTTTGTCAGGCTTTGTGTGTTGGCTCGAGGTCCTTGCTCTTCCGTACTCGTAGGTTTCCACGCACCCTCCTGTATGTTAGCTCCCGTGTAAATTAACTAGGTGTATTGAATTCCACCACCCTGCTCTAGGTAGCTATTGACGAAGTGACTACTCAGCTCTACGGTCGTTTTCCATGCCTCGTTATGTTCCTGCCGTCATATTTTGTTCCGGTGGTCCAAAATATATTGATCCGGTGCATATCTATCGTATGTTATTAATTTTAGCGTGTACAGTACATTTCTTATTCTCCTTGCCTTTCTCTACCTGCCTCATCACTTCCAACTCACCCTTTGCCCTCACACCACCCGACCCTCACCCCCACCACCACCTCCCGCCCCCGTGTCTCCTCTGCTCCGTCGTCCCTCCTGTGCAGGCATCGTCTGAAGGTCAGCCTATGGTTGCGTTTTTGCTGCCCATAAATTAGGTGAAATTCTCGGCCCTTGCGTGGCTATATATCCTTTGTTGCGGCCTTGACTGGTGTGAAGAGTGGCTGGTTGTTGTGCAGGTGTGTGCGTGTCTCGTGGCTGCAAGTGTGTGCGTGTCTCGTGGCTGCAAGTGTGTGCGTGTCTCGTGGCTGCAGGTGGGTGGTGGGCGGCGTAGCTCGTAGCTCTTTGTGGGGTCAAGTGTGCGCTTGTGACAGTTACAGACTATATGTGTACATTACATATTCATGGGGTGATAAATGATACTTGGGCTATATAATAGAGAGGTTGTGAACCAGTGAGGAATTGCCACGCTGCTATTGCGGCGATGCTGCACCTAGATGACCTCCTGATATTCCCGGTTCGTGTGCTCTGCATGTGAACGCACGGTGGGCGCCACAGCGTTCCTTTACTGTACTGTCTATACTGTTATTCTCTTACCTGCGCTGAACTCACTACACAGTAACGAGCTGCGCTACGTTTGCTGTTACACTGTCAGCGGTGCCATTACGTACGTACTCTTCCCTGATCGGTACAGCGCATGTCTTGTTTTCCTTCCATGCCGAACACTACACCATTCTATATATATCAGCTACATAAGGTCGTACTGTATACGTTCACAGACACATTTTACTACATTACGTTCTGTTCTTCGCCCGGCAACACAGTGCGGTTGATGTACCGTAACTGTTGACATGTAGTCGCGTTAAACCAGAGTCGCTGCGAATGCATGGAGACAATGCCTTCCTGCTTTAATGCACTACTGCAACCCAACTGGTACGGTAGCGCTTCATATACTGTATTAGTCACCTTTGAATTCTACTAAGAACCAATGTCATCTTTAGCTTAGCAATTCGAGAATCTGATTTGTACCCTGAGAAGCGCAAGTATAGAGTCCGTGTGCGATGCAGTGTACAGAACTTCAATTGTCGCTACAATTCTCCAGCTACTGCCGTACCGTACGATCGATGATGTCCCTGTGTGGGGTGACCCCGTGCACCTTGATCCCCGATAGCTCATCCTGTCTACGACTCTACGTAACAGTTTCATCTTTTCGCTCCTTGGGTAGCGTTAGCTTCGCCCACGCTCTGCTGTATGGAGTCCTGCCCCGAAAGAACTATAGATGGGTTTCCGTACCTTACCCCGCCCACTCCTACGAGACATTTCTCTAGTGCCCACTCTGCTTCCTTCTATTTTCATACTGCTAGTAATGCTTGTCCTGTTTTTGCTCTTCTCTTCCGACGTCCAATTCCTATGCGCATTAATCCACTGTGGAAATCCATCCAGACACGGTTTCCACATTCTTCTCGATACACCATATATACCTCACTCTTCCTCTCCTGGGACGTCTGCGCCGAGGCGAGGGAATCTTAATCTAACTTCCTCACATTTTATATACATATATATACATATATATATATATACATATATATATATGACAATCTCTGCCCTCCCCGCCTAGCAGGTTTCTCTCAGCACTGCTGTCCGGGGTGGTCGGTGTTGGCTGAGATAATAGGTCGTCGTGCTAGCGAGACTCATAACGATCTGGTATTTTCTTAGTTTCACTGTGGCCGGTGGGAAACAGAATAACGAGATAGCTATATAAAAAGTTGTATCTTTAATACACTAGAAGCGGAGTTACTAAATTTAATTATAAATTAGCGCTTTTATTGATTCGTTTAGGTGCAAATACACCGAACTTGGGGCAGTTTGTGTTGCAGTTGTTACATATTCCCCCCCAAAAAGCTTTTAACTTCACGTGTACTATTCCACCACCATAAATTTATGCAACATTTTTGCAATCGTTCTCGGTGCATTTACTTGCTCCATTTATGCAGCTAGTTTAAGATTTATTACCTCCGCCAAAGAGGTTATGTTTTCATCGTGTCTGTCTATTTGTCTGCCTGTCTGTTTGTTTGTCTGTCTGTCACCAAAATAACTCAAAAAGTTAGGAACCGATTTGAACGAAATTTACAGGGATTGTTAGGTATGTTAGGAGGAACAGATGATTAACTTTTTTTGAAGATATGTCCTTCCGTTTGTTTGTTTGCCTCAATTTTCTCAATGTCATAACTCAAAAAGTTATGGATGGATTTTTATGAAATTAACATGAGTTGTTAGGTATATAACACAGAGTAGATGACCGAATTTTGGTAATGATCAGTTTGTTCGTTCGTTTGTCACTGTTTTTAATTCTATACTTCTTAGCACAAAAGCTCAAAAAATAATGAATGGATCTTTATGAAATTTATAGGGGTTATTATATAATGTTAAATTTTGGTGCAGATCGGTTTGTTCGTTTGTATGTTTGACTCATGTTTGTCTGAACGTTTGTTAGCAGTATAACTCAAAAAGTTAAGAACAGATCTTCAAGAAAATTGGACAAGCTGTTATTACTATCAAAAGGCACAAATAATTAGATTTTGGAGTCTATACAAAGAAAATTATGGTTTCAGATCCAGTTTAAATTTTTTCTACTGTTGCCTCGCTTGGCGGAGGTATGCGCCCTGAGAGTGCTCTAGTTGAAACTGTAATTCTTTTCGCAACTGTGCATGTAATTCGGGACTTGGTAGAGCTGCAATCTATGAACAGGAGTCGGGACTGCAGAAGACATAGTCATTCGCCAATGAAAGAAATACAATAACTTCTGTTACCTCTGAACTAGTGCTGCGGACACCCATAGCCCGTAACATAGCAACACGGCGCCTTGTCTTACTCAGCCAAGAGCGAACATTGAACCCGGGGGCGCTGGCACGGGGCATACTGTCACCCGTACATCCTTTGCTTGCCCTTCGCTACAGCGGGCTGGGAAAACAGATATCAATACTCGTATCAGCACTTGGAAGCATAGATAGATCTCCTTGCTCATTGTTTATTTTTTCTAATGAGGCTTCCTCCGACGTACGCGACGCCACATCCCCAGAACTGGCAGCTCTAAAATTTTAGCTCGGTCTCTTTTTCTAGATTTTTCCATTTAATATCTTTCCGAACGCTATGTCTTAATTACATACCTGACATGGTGCATGCTACTTTGCCATCTTTGTGCTATTGATTAGGAAGATCTCATTAACTAGAATACTTGCGTGTATATATCTTCTTGCACTCAAGATTTAGTTGCACGAGTCATACTAATATCATATGTAGCGCAGCACAAAGAGCAATATAATCTATCTCTATGAGAAATGTTCAGTCGTGCAGAAAATAAAGTATTAAGGTGCACGTACTGCTTCGACTATCTTAATTACTCCACTGTGCCTTATAATTACACTTAGCTGGTGCGTCAACAGTTCAGACGGACGAACGAAATGAGCTCAAGGCTATTTTAGTGCTACTCATTTTAGGAATAGCTTCCTTAATTACCTCCTGCCTGCCCTTCAGCTGGTCCAGCATGCTAGTTCTGCAGCAACGTCGCCCTCGGCTCTCTAGCTTCGTAAAGTGCCTGCCACGGCAGGGAACCTTGTCCTGCAACTGGGGTGGGCAAGCCTTTCTGGGCAGGGGCCTCATTTTGATGTTCATAATTTTGATAATTTTGTAAGACCTCGTATTACAAAGGTGTTGTAAGTACGGTACTCCCTCTCTGCTGAAATACTTGTTCCGCAGCCACAAATTTCAAATGCCTCATCTTGGTACCTCAAAATGAGGCAATTGAAATTTGTGGCTGTGGAAGAACTATTTCAGAACAGAGAAAGTAATATTCAAAGCATTAAAGTTTATAATCAGAAACTATTGTAACCAAATAACATTTCTAACTTTGAGTTGCTAGGCCGCCAGAATATACAACTTTGGCCGGGCTGGTAGGACCTCAGACGGCAGAATTTCACTACTCCTGTACCGTCAGCAAACTGCTGTTACTGCAATTTTGCCAAAGTTTCCAACCTGGTGAAGGGCTCATATTGTAACCCAATCAACGAATTTTCTCAGAAATAGTTCAAATGCTCAGTTGAGTACTCGTATACGCGATTTTGTGTCCTTCAATACAGATATCAAAATGTTAACTGTTAAGTCTGTTTGTTAAGTAAGGGTTAGTTGTGGAAATTGTGAAATCTTTTCAAACTTGGTATGAATTATAACTCAAAAAGTCTGCAATTTACTGTATCAAGAGGTGCAGCAACTCATTCGGCCATGGAGCTAAGAGGAAGCTAGTTCATTTCACAGTCGTGCGAACTCGTCTCGTCCTTGCGCGTCAGTGAACTATTACTAGTCAATAAAGAAACAGTGTTGTTTCTTTATTTTTCTTCTTAGTCCTACTACATTTAGCTTCACTTAACTGTGCAATACCAAAGAATCATCATCCCTTGCCATCGATGTAGAAAGTTATCCAACGTCAGCAGGTTTCCCTTTATACCGACAACTTTCGCTGCGAGAGCATTGCGAGACCCAGGAGCATGGGTGGTCGCAGGAGTAGCTTTGGACCTGCCCCAGTTTACCACGGTGGACCCTACATGACTAGATGTTGCATGGGTGGCTGCTGACCCCTCACCAGCCCTCATCTCGAAAGTACCACACGAACAGTCTCTTCGCTATCGACCAAATCTGTCAGTACTTCATTGTTATCAGAACTTTCCATAACTTGCTTCTAAAGCCAACCAGCTTCTTTCTTCACCAATTTACTGAATTACAAATTTTTCATCGTTATCCCTCACAAGCTAAAGGTAACGAACTCCTTAAGTCTCCCTTCTTCTCTACCACCAAAGGTTAAAAATAATTTTATATCAATTCTGTTGCAGTCTGGAATGCTCTGCCGTATTCACTGCCAAGCTTAACAAATATGAATTCTTTCAAAGCTTAAGTGCGGTTATTCATCCTCCTTTCGTCACACTGGGGACCGTGACTGACCTGCTGGGTGCCGCGTCGCGTCGTATGGTTGGCGTTCTTATTGTTTGTGCCTGTACGTCTAGCAAGTCGAACCGAAGTAACGCAATGACGGTCAACGTGGTACATGCCTCCGAAAGTAGCCTATATAACTCGCTCAAAGTGCACAGTTTCGTGCAGCGGGGGATTTCGTATCTGTGAATGGATTGCCTAATCCTTGGTTAGGCCTTCTTTGTGCATTTCATCGTGTTCCCAATTTGCTTCTCTCACTCTTCGTGCGTTACCTGGGGTGGCTAGCTGTGTGTAATGTGCTTGGCTGCCTTATGCTTGTCGCCTTTTCCTCTCCTGGAACCGCGGGGCTGGTGAGGCTGCTTAAACTGACAGTGTATAGATCCTGGATTCTACATTTGTGCAGCTCCCGACGAGATACGAAGCTTGGGGACTGTCCTTTTTCAGCGATATTTAAGTATGTACCGGTATTTTATAAATTATGTTGCCCGAATAGTTCATCAGAACTAATAATGGGCTTGAAAATTTTGTCTTCAAATATTTCTGCTTATTTGATTCTGCAATATATGTTCTCATTGTTTTTTACTTCTATCAACTTAATTTTCAAAAACTAGAGCAGTCTGAGAGCGCATGCCTCCGCCAAGCGAGGCATCGGTAGCAAAAAATTCAAATTGGCCCTGAAACCATAATTTTCTTTGTATAAACTCCTGAATCCAATCATTCTTGTCTTTTGATAGTAATAACAGCTTGTGCAATTTTCTTGAAGATCCATTTATAATTTTTTTAGTTATACTGCTAACAAACGTTATGACAAACATGAGTCAAACATATAAACAAACGAAACCGATCTGCACCAAAATTTAAGCATTTATGTCTCTTAACATTACTAACAACCTCTATAAATTTCATAACGATCCATTCAGTATTTCTTGAGTTATTGTGCTAACAAGCATAAATTAAAAACAGTGACAAACGAACGAATGAAAAACGGATCATTACCAAACTTGGTCATTTACTCTTTATTATATACCTAATAACTCATATTAATTTCACAAAAATCCATCCACAACTTTTTGAGTTATGGCATTAAAAAAATGAGGCAGACGAATAAACAAACGGATGGACATATCTTCACCAAAAGTTAATCATCTGTTTTTCCTAACATACCTAACAATCCCTGTAAATTTCGTCCAAATCGGTTCAGAACTTTTTGAGTTATCATTGTGACAGACAGAAAATCAACCAGATAGAAAGACAGAGAGACAAACACGACGAAAACATAATCTCTTTGGCGGAGGTAAATATTGTTATTTTGAGCTGTTGAGGTATCTTACGACATACCCCAATGACCACTATGGGCACCAGAAGACCAGGTGTAGCCTCAGGATTTAGACCTGCCCCAGTTTACCACGGTGGGCACCACAAGGTCAGCTGGAGCGTCAGAAGCATGGGTACCTGCAGGAGTATCTTAAGACCTGCCCTAATGACCACTGTGGGCACCCCAAGGTCAGGTGTAGCCCCAGGAGCAGGGGCGGCAGCACAGGACCATCAATATGTCTCAACAGTGCCCGCTGGCACGCCACGGACCCCTGTGACGTGACCGCGCCCTCATGACGCCATGGTTGTGACGTCATAATGTTGTGACGTGGTGCTTATGTCCATTTTTCTTTTTGCTCGTGAGTTGTTTGCATCGACCTGTGGCACTTGCGCGTAATTATGGCCAGGATTAGATGGGGCCTACGAGGAGCGTCTCGTGCCTGCAAAATGCAGTCACGCTTATTCGTAAGAACCTGTGTTACGTCAATTAGTCTATTTTCCTGTTATTGGTTCTTTTATTAAGAAAAAGTAACAAAATAAAATTATTTTCTGAATGTCTAACGTACGCATGTAGCCTAATTTTCAACCTCCCAAATGAGGTTTCGTTCGATCAGCAGTAAATTCATTTCGGAGTATTTTGCAACGTTGAACACGGTAATTTATTGTAGTTTTTGTACGACTGTCATTCGGCATTTACGCGCACTAGCATTTTATGGACGTTGCCAGTCAGAGTCTGCAGATATACTGGGTCTGTGCCTCTCTCCTTTGTTGTTCTTATTACGGTTATTGCCCTGTGAGAGTGTTGGCTCCGATCGAGTACAGTGGCGGTGTTGTGAAATGAATACCTGGATTACCTGCGAAAAGAATACTTGGAAATAAATATTCAGACACGTTACGTGTTTGTATCAGTGGGACCATAATTCGAGGACTTAGAGTCAGAAGTCCTTATGTCCATTTTTGGCGAAATAAGGTTTTACTCACAAAGTGGGTGCTTGTGAGGTATATTTTTAGTGTCACAAGTGTCTATGCCAAAATACTTTCCATTAAGTTACCTACCTTAATGAAGAGATATGGCATAGACATAACCATGGACATAACCACTTCTGGCTCTAAGCCCTCGATATTCAAGTAGGCTATATCATTGTCGTAAACTCTCGCCACTTTTGGTTGTAGTACTAGTGTATGCATGTACTAGGTACTTTGATTTATATTTTATGGGTGCAGAATGTAGGTCTGTCGCTACAACTGCATTTCTTTGTGTTGTCGCTGCGCAGAATTAAGTCGTAGTTTTTTACTGGCCCAGCATACGATGTATGTAGTCTGTTGAAGTGTTGTGCAAGTATAGCGTGCCATCTGTGTGCATACGTTTGTCTGGTGTCTAGCTTGATGAGAGGCGTTATCAGAGTATCAGTTGATTGACGTTTACCTAGGTGGCTATAAGAGTAAGTACCGCCGCATTGTTTGTATCCTGACACTGCTAGTTACAATTAAAAATAACTTCTCCCCTGGATTACCATATATTGTTATGTTTATTCCATTGGACGTATTTTAATGGCATTAGTTTGTTAGCAATAAAATTGCGAACTAATTTCCCACTCATCATTAGTCATGTTGTTAAGTACGTGATGCTCGAAATTTGATATATAGCTTTAACTCGTATTCCAAGTTAGCTCAAAAGTTTCTATATATGAATAAGAACTACTAGGTACTTCATTTATATCTACCTTAGCAGATGCTTATAAGCTTTCTTTTTGTTTGCCAGTATTTATTCACGCCGTAGCTTTGTAAGATTATTTGCACTGGTCTTGCTTTATCAGACGCGAGGGCCATTACTAGGAACCATTTGGCAGTTATCTGTCCATCTGCCCCCCCTGCTGCCCGCCAGTAATTGTTTTCTTCTGCTTGTTATCAGGCCGCAGCAGCCACGCCCTCATGGATGTGAAGCAGAACGGTGAGTGCTCCGGCTACGAGGGTGAGAGGGTATGCCTAGGTATAGGTATGGCGAGTGGAGCCATAAGGTTTAGGTAGGTTTAGTGAGTGGAGCCAGAGGGTATAGGTAGGTGTAGTGAGTGGAGCTAGAGGGTATAGGTAGGTTTGGTGAGTGGTGCCAGAGGGTATAGGTAGGTGTAGTGAGTGGAGCCAGAGGGTATAGGTAGGTGTAGTGAGTGGAGCCAGAGGGTATAGGTAGGTGTAGTGAGTGGAGTTAGAGGGTATAGGTAGGTTTGGTGAGTGGTGCCAGAGGGTATAGGTAGGTGTAGTGAGTGGAGCTAGAGGGTATAGGTAGGTGTAGTGAGTGGAGCCAGAGGGTATAGGTACAGTAGGTATAGCGAAGGGAGTCATACCTACTTGTTGGTTTGCGTGGAGTTACACATCGGTTCATTTCAAAACCCTAACAATTCTTTGCCGTCGTGAAACAACTTCTGATTGTTTTTACTAACTGTTCTTCTTCCTTAGTTAACATCTTCCATTACCTTGTATTATATTGTTAAAATTGCTTTATCTTGTTTATTTACATATGTTCCTATTCATTTTGTACATCACACTAGTTTCTCACTGTAAATTTGTGCTAAATTTAGGGACAGCCTTCGTTGATGTAACGCAGACAGTTACTTGCTTGCTATTTTAGTGTGCAGCAATGTCTTTCTTCGTATGCATGTATGTACCAGTACCTATTCTACTTGTAATTTTTTCAGATAGTCATGTCACTTTGTTAATATTCCAGTAATCGTATATGCCAAAATTAGTTGAGCAAAGAATAAATAGATCAGTGGAAAATTCATATATTATTATTGAACCAGAGTACTCTGTAACTTATGTGACAGTCAGTCTCTTTTGTTAGAATACTGTGTTCACTAGCTGGACCCGTGAAACTTTCAAGGCTTTGCAAGGCCTTTCAGATAGACTCGTGAAACGTTAATATTTTAGCATGGTAACACTACACCACACTCCCTCCCTAAAAAGTTACACTCACCCTTCATTGAAAATGAGGCCTTGAAAAAAAAAAAACATGTACTGCTTAAGGCCTAGCTTTTGTGTCTCGCTGCCCCCCCCCCCCCCCCCCCCCCTTGAATTTTGCTAGCACTCATAGTGCTACCCAAATATGGAAATTTTCCAGG
>LQNS02000210.1:18376976-18388399 GCA_001587735.2 Parhyale hawaiensis
TCGTCCGCTCTTTGTGCAGGACAGACTTTTTTCCCCCATGACTGTACATGTTCTTTCTCTTCCCGCCCTATATGACGACTACAACTGTACCACTCGTCACAACCATGGCTGACTCTTTTTCCTCCGACTGCACTCGCCCGTTTTTCCTCCGCTTCCCGTGCCGCTCGACGCTTATATGAGGACTCCATAGCGCACCGTGGTCATTCGCCCTCTAGGTCCCACCCTGCTAGCACCACTTCTTAAATAAAAAAAATAAACTTTTATTGTTAGGTATCCTTAGAAGATTTTACTAGGTTTTGAAACTGGGATAAAATTTCCGAAACGTCAAATTTTAACATTAGTTCGTGTCGACTTTTACTTCAATTATATATATTTGTATATATATTTGTCTGTCCACCCAATAAGTGGTCGAAGGAGTTGAGAAATCTTCATATTTTTTTGCAGGGAGTTTGGTGGGTTGCCCTCAATGTGACCCATGCCAAAAAAACTGGGAATAGCTGGCCATAAAAAATGACGGCGATGAAATTTGTTCCCCACCCAAAAACAGGTAGAAGGAATGGAGCTGTGTTCATGATGTTTTGCAGGGAGTTTGGTGGGCTGTCCTCAATGTCACCCATGCAAAAAGAAACTAAAAATAGAATTAGCTGGCCATAAAAAATGACGGCAATGAAATTTGCTTTCCACCCAGAAACAGGTAGAAGGAGTTGAGCTATGTTCATGATTTTGCTGGGAGTCTGGTGAGCTGGCCTCGATGTGACACATGCCACAAACCTAGGATTAGCTGGCCGTAAAAAATGACGGCGATGAAATTTGCTCCCAACGCGGGTGATGGTCTTACGCCACGAGGCTTTCTAGTTTAAGCACTAGGCCTATGTCCGGTAGATGAGAGGCCAGTTATTTAGTGTAACATGGGAAGTGGCCCACTTTTTTCTGATGTATGTAGGAGCTGAACCAGTTATTTATGGGTATAGAAATACTGACCCGCTCTTTGCGAGATGTATGTAAGTCCTCAACCAGTTAGCAGTGGTTGTATGAGTGCTGGTCCAGTTATTTCATGTGCGACATCAGCACCTACTGACCCGGTCATGCTGTGCGCAGGAGGACTGGCGCCACTGGTGATCGGTGGAGGTCCAGGTATGGATGACGAGAGAGGGGAAGCCATGGAGCTCACCCCCACAGCCCTCCCCTACTCCCCACCAATCGACACCCCCGCACCTGTTATATTCTTCTTAGGTGAGTGACTTCGCTTTACTGCCCTCGTATTTGTAGATCTATCACTGGTGCTTCTGCGCAGGCTACACCTCCCTTACTTATACTCATACCGATATTGTCTCCGCCAATGTGGTTATGTTTTTACTGGGTTTTGTCAATTAACGACATAGTCTATCTTGATAAGTTATGGACGGATCTTCATGAAATTCGCAGAAACTATGAGGAATGTCCCAAGCAACTTACCAAACTTTAATGATGATCTGCCAGTCCGTTTGCGAGTCTAAATTCCAGTATTGTTTTAGCTTTGGGGCCGAGACTGACCAAGTTGGGATGACAAAAATGGCCGGGGCAGGGCGGGGCGTTGCTTTGCCTAAGTTTTGAAGTCGAGGGACGGAAAACGACTGAAGTACCTCTACGTGGTAACCTAGATATAGATAGGACCTAGACTGTACTATCCACTGCAAATATATAGATGTATACAGTATTTCGTTGATCAGGCGCAAATCAAGGAGATCAGCGAAGGGAAAGGAACATATTCCTCAGAGTAGGACAACGAAGAATAGCGAGGAAAGCTGGGCCTTGTCAAAGTAATTATTTCCTACTCGTCATTTGACGGCTGCCAGGCGGCTAGTCGATTATTAACTCAAAAAGCCATTTTTTTGCTGACTTTATGTTTTCAGGCTGCTCTGTCGATCTGATTTCATCAAGTCGCTTGGCTGGATTTTTCCTTTTAATCCCCACAGGAACTATTGGTCGGATCTCAAAGAAAAGTCGTTGTATCAAATTTAGTTTTCATCTTACATATTATCATAGAGTTAACATACTAAATTGTACTGAGAAACGAAAAACATAATGAATCATACCTATTGAGTAATAAGGGAGCTGCATTTGGTGAGTTCCCCTAATGTTTACCCGAGTCGAGCTGTGGGCTTATGCATTGAGGAAAATCTCGTCCCAGAATCAGCAGGCCTTCTCGTTCGCCAACGGGAAAGGCTTACCTTGGCGAGCTCGTCCAATAACAACAACAACAAAAATTTATTAAAATTATCTCATTACAAGAAAGTAAAAACATAATAAAACAAGCAAGGCTTGCTGGTTATACCTCAACAAACAGAAGAAATGATTCAAGCCAGCTAGTTAGTCCTGCAGTAACGGGGCAGTAACACACAATAGTGTTATTTTGACACATCCACTCCATACAATTTATCGTAATCACATCAATACATATCCAATTTAACCTCGTGGAACGTTTAGCTGGGAAACTACTAGTTGTAGTACTAGTAGTACTCAGCATTTTTCAGTATATCGCGTTTGTTTGTACTTTGATGCTTATTGAAACTCTCTTTCGTACGCGCCTAGTAAGTAATTCCCTGAGCCGTACGTGTTGCTGACACGTAAGTACTTAACATTGCACGCGTTACCGTGCGCAGGAGGTCCCGGTAGCGGCAAGACGACACACGCACAAAACCTCGCCGACATCCACGACCGCTACAGACACATCAACATGCCGCTCGTCATCAGCCAGCACGTTAAGGAGAACGGTGGGTGTGCGTCAGAGTGCTGCTTGTGCAGTAACGGTAGAAACTCAACCGTAGGATGAACGGCAATAAGAGTATTTGCACCGATCAAAACTGTGAAAATTAACTTGTGCGATGCGTTCGGTCAAATGTGCAGAAGTTTGTGTTACTTGAAACCTTCTTGTAGGAGCTTTCATTAGGTACATAGTTTCTCGAACTGTTTTTTTTTTTTATCATTTGTGTTGCATGTTTTCTTCTACCTTGTGTTCCTTGACAGTCTTCGCACGAAGTCCAGGGGACGTTGCACACATCACCTCACGTGTGTGGAGTCACGACGCTGGGTTACTTCCGTTAGGTCGCAGTCAGGACAGAGTAACTGCAGTCCACTGATTTCACTTGTCACTTTACTGACGCAAAAGTAATGAAACTAGCAGGCCCCGTATGCGTATATGTTGATATAAATTCAATGTATGAGGTCAGTCTCTGCGCGCTCACCATCCTGCGTACTGACACCCAACTGCACAGTGTATGTAGTACCGTACCTATTCCGTTGGTACTGAAGTGCGACCAAAAAATATACCTAATGAACTGCGCTTTTGCCGGCACGTATGGTATTGGTCTAACCAAACCTCTTCGCTACTGACCAGAGCTCTGTATACAAGCATCATTTTAAGAGTATTTCAATAGGCAGTCCTTAATTTTCCCTGGTTTTGGTAGAGTTTATGAGTTTTTTTTATTCACTAAGCCAGCTGTGGCCCCAGTCACCGCTCACAAGGCAATTACCGTCCACCACAGAACCAAGTCTCAGACATTCTCTCTTTCTTTCTCAGGGTGCTTCTTTCAGGGTGTTGTGGCGGCTTACAAACGCTGCACTTCAGCGTTCATTGCAGAATTTTCTGTGCTGGAGCTCACATCCTCCTAGGAATATTTGCACAGTATAGACTCTTGTTATGTGACTACCTAGCCTGCTAGTGCCTAAATGAAGGAGAGAGAAAGCCTCAGTGAATGAGCTGCTCAATACGCCCAGCTTAGGACACAGTCACGGTGATAGTGGTCCTGTGCTGAGTATCCTGCATTGTCACTAAGCGTCTCACCAAAGGTGACTTGACATAAGGTACTAGGCTACTGTCATATTGTGTCGAAGCTCTAGACGTAGCTAATGGAGACTTTTCTTTGGACTACTAGAAGTTGCGAGACGTCCAGCATAAGTTTCTGTCCAGCGAATATAGTTTGCGCTTACATTATAGTAGCTGTTTCTATACGTGGATCTCTCAAGACGCTCCCTGTGTCTGCCTCGGCACCGTGGGGGTGTTTACCGTAAGCTCAGCATCAGTTGAGGTGTTGTATCCATTTGTATGTATAGACACGCGCTCGCATATGAACGAGTCACTGGGTAGTCTGCGGCAATATCTATATCTTAAGACTGAACAAGGACTTGTCTGTAATCTTTTGGAGATTTCAATACTTACTAACCTGCTCTGAAAGTACCAAATGTGTCTCTTACTGTCTCCGTTAGTCTACTTGACAGTGAAATAGTCTGTGTGTCCAATATCTATATGGAGCTTGGTCTGTGCATGAATCACTAATAAGGAAGTACTTGTCTGCGCATTCTTTGATTCGTATGCCTTTTTAATACGTTCTAACATTTTTTCTCATATATTATTCCAGTAACCACATGTATGAAGCTGTTTCTTTTCCATCGTATCTTATATTCCGTGTTATTTTATGCCTTGATTCTTGTACGACCAATTCTATGCATCTTGAGCGAGCAATGCGGCGTGCCTCGCGCTACTGCTGGTGGTCCGTTGTGGCTCCCATGTGTAGCAGCTGCTACTTCCCAGTCTAATGTTACGGCTCTCTTCGCTGCTACGTTGTGGCTCCCGTGTGTAGCAGCTGCTACTTCCCAGTCAAATGTTACGGCTCTCTTCGCTGTTACATTGTGGCTCCCATGTGTAGCAGCTGCTACTTCCCAGTCTAATGTTACGGCTCTCTTCGCTGCTACGTTGTGGTAGGGTACACATCGTCGACGATGAAGGGTCAGATTACAATGCCGAGACTTCGCTGTTACGTTGTGGTTCCCATGTGTAGCAGCTGCTACTTCCCAGTCTATTGTTACGGCGCTCTTCGCTGCTACGTTGTGGCTCCCGTGTGTAGCAGCTGCTACTTCTCAGTCTATTGTTACGGCTCTCTTCGCTGCTACGTTGTGGCTCCCGTGTGTAGCAGCTGCTACTTCCCAGTCTAATGTTAGGGCTCTCTTCGCTGCTACGTTGTGGCTCCCGTGTGTAGCAGCTGTTACTTCTCAGTCTAATGTTACGGCTCTCTTCGCTGTTACGTTGTGGCTCCCGTGTGTAGCAGGTGCTACTTCCCAGTCTAATGTTACGGCTCTCTTCGCTGTTACGTTGTGGCTCCCGTGTGTAGCAGCTGCTACTTCTCAGTCTAATGTTACGGCTCTCTTCGCTGTTACGTTGTGGCTCCCGTGTGTAGCAGCTGCTACTTCCCAGTCTAATGTCGGGCTCTCTTCGCTGCTACGTTGTGGCTCCCGTGTGTAGCAGCTGCTACTTCTCAGTCTAATGTTACGGCTCTCTTCGCTGTTACGTTGTGGCTCCCGTGTGTAGCAGCTGCTACTTCCCAGTCTAATGTTACGGCTCTCTTCGCTGTTACGTTGTGGCTCCCGTGTGTAGCAGCTGCTACTTCTCAGTCTAATATATGTTACGGCTCTCTTCGCTGTTACGTTGTGGCTCCCGTGTGTAGCAGCTGCTACTTCCCAGTCTAATGTTACGGCTCTCTTCGCTGCTACGTTGTGGCTCCCATGTGTAGCAGCTGCTACTTCCCAGTCTAATGTTACGGCTCTCTTCGCTGTTACCACCGACCTCAGTGAGCCGTGTAGTGGTGTAAACAGGCACCACCAATGCACGTACACAATGTTCCCCACTGACGTTTTGTGTAACTTTTGAGGCTCTTACCTAACGTAGCACTCACCGATCTCCCGTCAGGTTGATCGCGTCCACATTCAGTGACTGGACGGCATCGTGGATTGGTATTATTTCATATCATATAATATATTGAGTTGGAAATTAAGTTCTTGCCGTTCTTTAACATTTTGGAATGCACTGTGTTTTGCAATTATGGAATATATTGTTTTTTATTATATTTTCAAAATATTTGCAGTGTATTTCTTTGTTTTCGGGTATTCTTAGTTAACTAGAGTATCCGCACTGTGAAAAATGACAGCGTATAATAACTGAAGACCCTCTTTCATTTAATATGCTTTTATTATTAATATGTTTCTGAAAGATACGCTGCAACAGCCGCCTCAAATTATCATAAAAGATAAGTGCTCTCCTTTTTAATTCATCTAAGCATCACAATTGTTCCCCACCCTAGGTGGAGCAGCAAAACATTATTGAATTTAATTTAATTCCCCGCGGCGTATCGTAGATTCCGAAGAATTAGCCTTCAGTGCATACATCTAAAAAGAAATTTCTCTTGGAGCGAAAACTCCTCCGTCAAAGAAAGACAGCAAGCTAGAAGAAATAATTGTATCTACTGGCTCGTGAAAAATCATGGCTTCGTGTGGGCTTCATTGATTATCTACTGAATTTTATACGTCGTGAACTGAGAGCAACCATATGTTTTGTTGTGTGGAGAAAGTTATAAAATCAGACTCCATTGCAGCGCCATGAGAAGCTGCACATATCTTTATTGTTTCGATTTCAAAAAGTGTTTCAAGCAAGAAGTGCATTCATATAAAGGGATAAGATTCCCACTTTCGCCGTCTTCTGCCACCTGGTCATCGATCTCTGAGAAAACACAACTTAATTACTAGATCTTCAACCTGGCCTATTTTTCGTCTACTTCATTGAGAAGCGAGCACGAAATAAATAAATGAATAAAACACAAAGCGTTTTATTATATTAGGATTTTGTTTATTTCCAGCCTTCCAAAAGGGAATGTCAAGTGGAGAAAATTTGAGCATTTTCGACATCTTCTTTTGCTCTCAACCAAGGTTCTAAGGATGCCATTATTGAAAGGACCGCTCGTTATTGTTATGCAGAGTTGAAAAATGCAATTGTTAACTTCAAAAACTCACCTCGTCCTTGTCGTCCAATTGTGATCGATGGAAAACATTATACCATCTTTATCAGAAAATCCTCGGCAAACGATAAGGGGGCTGGCCGTTTGCATGGGATGCAGGCCAAAAGCTACTGCCCCGTCAGTGCGAATATATTAAGGGCTACAGAGTTAAGAGTTACTCCCTAGAAGTTGCTTTTGTAAACCACACTTTTTATAGTACTGCGTTTTAAAAATAGCCGACAATTTCAAACAAGTGTTCGCTGATGAGCTCTGTTTCAGATTCGGGCACAGTACGACTGAAACTCTGAGTGAACTTCAGAAGGGCCCTGGAGCCGGTGGTTTATCAAGGGTTCACTGCACTGTGTCTTTGAACTAAGGCATTTTCAACAGGCCGAGACTCGATTAAGGATGAAACTCGCCGCAGAAAACCTTTTTTAAGGGTACTTGTGCCATCGGATCGGCGCTGGACAGAATGATGGGACCAGCTGAATTTTGCGGAAAAACCCGGAACACTTTCGTGTAGAGAAAAGGACAGCAGGACAGCAGGGGATAAAAAAAAACCCTCGCTCGTTCATGTCCTTACAGGTTCTAATCCCATTTTGCCTGAGTCTAAAACGAAGCTTGATGCGTAACGTTGCTCAAAGTTGTTACCATTCTTTTTCAAACTCAAATCCAAAAACACCGGTTTATGAAACCAATTGCTATGGCCCACGTGCTGATTCTACTAAATTCAAATTCGCCCTCATGGTGCATCAGACGTTAGCCTGCGACTCGCCCTAACTGCAAGCCACAAGTGTTGAAGGATCCAATATACCGCTACCAGTCTCATTCTTTTATTTAAACCCTTCGTATGTAATGTGAAGGTATGAGTCGAGATCCTGCTGAGTTTTCCGGTTGTAGTTAATTACCTCCGCCAAGAAGGTTATGTTTTCGTCGGGTTTGTCTGCCTGTCTGTCATCAAGATAACTCAAACAATTATGGACGGATTTTGACGAAATTTACAGGAATTGTTAGGTATGTTATGTGGAACAGATGATAACTTTTGGTGAAAATCCGCTCATCCATTTGTTTGTGTGTTTGTTGTCTGCCTCATTTTTCTCAATACCATAGCTCAAACAGTTATGGACGGATTTTTATGAAATTTACATGAGTCATTAGGTATATCACGAAGTGTAAATGACCAAATTTTTGTAACGAACCGTCTTTTCGTTCATTCGTTTGTCACTGTTTTTTATTTTATGCTTGTTAGCACGATAACTCGAAAAATAATGAATGGATATTTATGAAGTTTATGGTAGTTGTTAGTAATGTTAAAGGACATAAGTGATTAAATTTTGGTGCAGACCGGTTGATTCGTTTCTATGTTTGACCCATGTTTGTCATCATGTTTGTTAGCATCATAACTCAAAATTTTATGAACGGATCTTCAAAAATATTACTGAAGCTGTTAACACCCTTGAACAGCACAGATAATTAGCATTTGGTGCTCATAGAAAGAAAATCATGGTCTCAGTGCCAATTTTAATTTTCCGTAACCGCTGCCTTGCTTGGCGGAGGTATGCGCTCTCAGAGTGCTCTAGTTATTAAATAGTATACTCGTATCAGCATCCAGCGACTGCTGGCAACATTAGACTGGGAAGTAGATCGAGTTGATGTTTTCTTGTTGTTTCGATGTCTCGTATATACCGAACCCTTTGCAAGTTTTTCTGTTCCAGAGTTTCTCAATATCTGTCACAGTCTTTTTCGATATGATTTTTTCCCTTGACTTGCAACAGCCGAATTTTTTGCTCTACCTCTATGTATTTCTTCTTCTTTTTGCACCTTTTATCCGAAAATTGACTTGAAATTGCAGGCTTCTATAGAATTGACCGTCTTGCCTCTCTGTGCACTACAGCTGCCGCTACCAATGTCCGTAAAAAATTAGCTTGAAATAATAGGCTTATTATGATATTGAGTGGCCGAACGTTTTTTTATTTTATCTTATGCTGTAAACGTCAGAGTGGATGTCCATAGGACTGAGTTTTCGGTGATCTGCACCGTAATTGGCTTGCGGTTCACACCTGAAACTCGATCCGAGCTACTGACGTATCGAATACTCAAGACTGAAGTTTCGAACCAGTTTGAGCTAAGCATGTTAAATTATCTTGACTGCAGCGGTTAAATCGAAGACACCCTAATTGACCTATTGGCAGTACAGGCTCAAGGACACAGAAAAATTGTAATTTTCCGGATCATCAGTGACGTCATGAATAGGTATAATACAATTTAGTCCAAGAAAGTACATTAGCGGCCAAGAATTAGGCGCGTAGCTGTAGAAGGAACCAATGCATATCTTTACCCAACTATTCGGTAATTTTCGATAACATTGCAATGCAACCTGTAATAACTAGTGAGAAATTTACCAGTTCTGTTGTTTATTAAGGTATCTTATTTAATTAATTTCGCAAGAAAGTGTACCCTTTTCACATTGTGACGCTGACGTTTTTCACAAGGAAGGGAGAGGGAGCTTCATTTTGCTAGCTTGAGAGAAAATGTCACCACGTGTTGACATCCTAACACCGGACACGATTTGGCCAGTGAGACGCTTCACACGCACGGGCTTTAATTTCTGAAACATTGGGAGGGAAATCTAACTACGAATTTGGGTGTTGAGTTTTACCTTGTGATCGACTTTCACTGCCCATTTCACGGGAATGAGGAGACTGGCATCACCTAAGGATAACTGACTTCTTTGCCAACATAGAAAATTTTCGGTATAGGTACTACTGCTGCTAGGTGTGACGCACGGATGATGATGATGGTTCTAGGAATTTTCTTACGGCCAATTTTCCTGCGGCGAATTTTCTTGCGGCGAAAGTTCTGGACACGGGATGATGATACGGAATAGGTTAGCGCACTGCCGTACACGGTGGACGTACTTTGGAGCAGTGACGTCATAAGGTCATTCGATCGTAGCATACCTAGTCGAAGAATAGCAATTGTCTATCATAATTTAAATATGAATTATGAATACCACAGTTTAGAAAAGGCAATGATCAATGTGATACTGTTCTCCAAATTGTTGTTATATTTAATAATGTTGACCTAAGCTGTGCTGTCGTAAAGAGATCCAGTCCTCCTCTCCTAACTGTAAAAACTACACTATCATTGGAAAAAATGCTAGATTTATCAGTCACCAGTATCAACGACATTGTTCCGTAAGACAGTATAGATGTGGGGTACTGGTTAAGTAATTATTGTTATTATTTTTCCTGTTCGTTACCACGAGTCGGAAGCGACACTTACTTAAACAGTTTCATATGCTGCTGTATGAGCTCAGCGTGTAGTAGCTGACTTTTTTTTCTAATTTTACCGCAGCAATTGTATGGCTTCTGCGTATTATGTATAGACTTTTGCTTTCATATTGCTTCGCTGGAAGGAAATTTAATTTGTTTCTCTGATGCTTTAATGTTTTCCCAACAAATCTTGATAAAACGTTTTTCTAGCCCGACCTATACTCATACGCATCTGAACCAAATTTTTCTGGAGCGGTTTGAAATTATTAACGGCAGCAGCTCATTGGTAGAAGACGAAAATAAATCGAAATCATTAAGATATTCACTCATATGATTCCATCTCCAGAATGTCATTTACTCTGGATAAAACTTTATTGATTTATTGCATTTTAATGAAACTAAACTTGACTCCAAAAGTGCTTCTGACACATGCGCACTTTTGTCAGACTGAATTCATCTGCTGTTTACAAGCCTTAAGACAATGCTTTTTCAATATTTTATCCTCCAGATGCTCTGAATCGTATTTCTGTGCAACCATAAAGACTGTTGGACTTTCCAAAGGTGCAACTGGGATAATGAAGAAACAATGGAAAATAGCTATTTATCAACGTACAATAACTTATGACGTCACAAGCTTATTACCCGGAGTGTACAGCAGCTTGGGCACTCCGCGTGCTCTAACCTGTTCCGTTTCATCATCTTTGGGTGTGACGTATTCCTGCAGTGGCGGTATTCTAGGTACTCGGCTTATGTTGCATTTACAAGCTGTAGGCCACGCGTTCGCCTCCGCACCAGGTACGTGAGTTCCTACGATACTCGGATAGCAGCGTCAGCGTTTTGACCTCACTGCGAGGTCACTGACCTAACCAAATGTATGGTAGTCTGGAGGCTGCAGTTATCACATAAGCCTTCCCTCGTGACGCCAAGGCTCTGACAATCCTTGATTGCCCGCAGCTGTGCACTGTAACAGTGCTGTGGTGCATGTGGATTTCCCACTTGTGGTTTGTGGTTAAGATAAGTTAGCTTTGCCTTTAGTAATAAATTTGATTAGACAGCTGGCAGTAGACGGACCAACGGGCCCATTCCTGGAAAGCCGGTGGGAATTACGCTCCATGCCTCTAAGAGCTATTGCCATATCAGGAGCATTTAGATATTTCACGACAAAAAGGAGAAAAAGAAGAGAATATATTCAGCCAAAGAGTTGATCGGGTTTGCATAATTAAATACTCCTACTGATCTTACTGTTGTCTGTTCTTCCTCTTCTTTCCCGACTTGCTGTTCCCATGCGCGTTGATCCTGTGTGGGAACACCTTCGTGCATGGGTTCCCCGTTTTTCTGTCGACAT
>LQNS02000210.1:18404693-18418826 GCA_001587735.2 Parhyale hawaiensis
AGATGTGCAATTAATTACATTAAAATCCAACAACAAGCATACCGGTAGAAGGAAATTTTCCAAACACTCAAAATAAAGTTGGTAAACCGTGAAAATTTTCACGGGTCCAGCTAGTTACAAATAATCATCATAACCTAATTCAATTTATCCCTAAATACAAGAAAACATCACGACCTTGCATTTCAAATTTTGAATTTTTACTTGTCCAACGGCTGGAATCACTCTTTCATCACGCATGATTACCCTGCGAAGGAAATCAGGCTGCGTTCAAGTCTCACCACTGATCACGGTTGATTGCTATCAGAATCACGTCACAAAAACGCACGGATCATTCGCAATCAGGCAGAATCATCCGCAAAGTGGTCACAAAAATACGCCTTATGTGGCCACAGAAGTAGACACTGGTGGTCCCTTATTTTTCTTCTCTCTGCATCACCGTGGTCATGAGACTTGAGTGCTCAATATAATGTAACTGAGCTGTTATTTTTTCAACCATGACTTTCATGGATTTGTTATAGCAGTGCTGCTATACTGGAGTGAGATTACCGTTCGTGTTGGGAGCCTATGTCTGCTCAAATAATATGACTAATATCATTATATTAAGCGTAGAATTATTACTGCTGTAGGAAGACTCGCACTACTGTCTTGTGTTCCTCATACGCCGTACACAAAGTGTTCGAAGGGCTTGTTGTTTCCTGTCAACACCTCTGCTTGTATGTTGCCCAGAGTCATTGCTGCAGTGCTAAGCATCACGTCAGGTGGATTTTAGTAACTGCCACTAGTGAAGTTTCGCGTATCTATTTAAATTTGATGACAATTAGAACTCAAAGAGCCGTGTACTTTGCTGTTGCTTACAACGAGCAACAGTGCATCCCAACGCGTAACGGTCTCTGACGGCATCAAAAGATTATAGTGTGAACCCGCCTTAAGCTGCATTGTGTGGCGTGCAGAAGTGGAACCATTTAGTATGCGCAGCACGGTAAGAATTGTTGTGCTGCACAACTATTAATGGAATAACGAACAACGTCCTTTTGGACTGAAGTGTTTTATCTGCCCTAGGCTGATACTTGTCGTCTTGTCTTAAAAGTGTTCTTGTTATAAATAGGTGTTTCGTTCCTAGCCCTGTCTAACAAATGGACACTGAGAGGGTCTATACAGTATAGGCTTTGGTCTAGCCAGAGATAACGGTTTTAAATAAACGAAAACTACACTCTTCACAATGGTGAATACTCTCATGAACTCATCAATATCTTTTGTCCATTCATGTGGATGCATTTCGAGTGATGGTAGTGTGCAGGTAGAATAATCTTAGTTGAGGGAAATTCATACTTTTTCAACTACGATAGCTAATTAGCTCTTCGCACTGTCATTGCAGACGATTTGTACAATTATATGCAAACTAAAGTAGTGGTAGTATTCTACTATTTTTCACTGATTTAGTTACGAAGGTAGTTACAGTACATAGTGGTAGAGTTTCAGAAGACTTAAGTTACAAAGCTACAGTAGTTGAACAGTGCTGTAATTTTCAGCGCTCTGAAGTGACGATGGTAGTTGAAGATTGGTACGATTTTCAGAAGGCGAAAGTAAAGAGCAAGTAAAGCATTGGTGAAGTTTTCAGCAGCCTAAACTAGCAATGGTAGTTGCATATCGGTACAATTTTTACCTGACCTAGTAACTAAGTACTGCAAGTTAAACATTAGCAATGTTTTTAGCAGATTTAAGTAACTAGGCTAGTTAAACTTTGGTACTTCTTTAGTTGACTACAGTAACAAAGGTAGTTAAGCAGTGGTACCATTACCGCAAACCAAAGTATTAGATAGTGGTACAATTTTTCGCAGATTAAAGAGACAAACGAACGTAGTGAAATGTTTATAGTATTTCAGCAGGCGAAAGTAGGTAACGAAAGTAGTTAAATATTGATATTATTGTCTGCAGGTGATAGTATAGTAACAAAGTTAAACATAGGTACTATCTTCTGTTGACTAACTAAAGCAACAGAGTTAGTTAAACATACGTACTATGATCCGTAGAGTACAGTAACATAGGTAAGCACTTGTACTATTTTATGGTGAGTAAAGTAGCAGACCTAGTGAACCAGACTAATTTAGTTAAGGAAACTAGTAAAACATGGTGGTATTTTCAACTGACTAAAGTAACGGAAGTAGTTAACATTGGTACTATTTCCGCAGACAAAAGTAAATAGCTAAAGAAAATTGTTAGACATTCGTACTATTTTCTGCAGACTGAAGTAATTAACAATAGTAGCTAAACATTTGTACTAGTCCGCAGGCTAAAGTAACGAACGAAAGTAGTTAATCGTTGCTAGTATTTTCGGCAGATTAAAGTCACGAAAGTAATTCCGCCCTGTCATTTGCTGCGCTGTTTGCCGTATTAACTTCCTACGTCTTCCATCATGCCGACAATACTATTATAGTATTTCATATCTTGAACATAGGGCAAAGCATCTCCTAATCGCCACTACGAAGTTGACTGTATTACGGCTTGAAAAAAGAGCGAAAACAAAATTGTCTTGCTTGAGTACCTACATCGTGTCGACTTAAGCAGTATGGCTGAATGCTGCTCTTAACGTATATTAAGTAAAACTTATTGCATAAAATAATTTTTTTAGGATTGTCAGTGTGTTTGGAATAGGAAATCGCGCCACGAGGGTAGTTCCGAGCCCCACATGTTTCCTGAAGATTGGGGGTATGCTTATGCACGTTTTTTCGTGTCCAATTCTTTATTTTTCCTACTTCTGCTAGCTCCCTTCAGTGTGTTCTTCCTCTTCTTTCCGAGTTGCTGTTCCTTCCCTAGATGCTCCTTTGTGTACGGGTTTCCTGTTTTCCTCGCCATACTCTCCCCTTGTTCCCTGTATCTCCTCTTGAAACACCGTGCAGCATATACAGTACAGTATATACATATATATATACAGATAGATTTCTCCAACTGACGTCTAATCTGATTTGTGATTGTGAAAGCCTATTTCGCAGCGCTGTAATGGATGGCAACGCTTAGATTATCTGCACCTCAAGAATATCTGTTGCAGCTACTAGCGTCTCATAAGATGGTTATATTGTTGACACTTACAGCTGGGCCGGCCAGCTGGTGCTGTGCTCATCGAGTGGCACCGTCTGGCTCTCATCCGCAACATTGAGGTGACCATCTGTTTGTAACTTCCTGTCCAGTGTAAGAGAGGCCATAAAATGACCGGCTGAGCCGCGCCGCATTTATTCAGTTGTAATTATTTCCCTTCATACAAGCACTGCCGGAAAATCTTCATTAGAAATCATCTCTACTCTGAGATCCGTTTAAAAAATTCATCATGACGTACTAGTCATGTGAAGTCCTTTCAAGAACTTTTACATCAAATAATATCTCAATGCTTCATTATTTGTTCGATAACAGTAGGAAAAAAAAACAGGGCAGTAGCTTCCCAGGCAACATGAACTTGTTGATGGAAGGTTCCCTCGGCATACCAACCTTCCCTGAGGGTCGAATATTAAAAATGATTCACAGGGAACATTACATGGAGTTAAGAAAATGACCATATCAAANTGTTGACACTTACAGCTGGGCCGGCCAGCTGGTGCTGTGCTCATCGAGTGGCACCGTCTGGCTCTCATCCGCAACATTGAGGTGACCATCTGTTTGTAACTTCCTGTCCAGTGTAAGAGAGGCCATAGAATGACCAGCTGAGCTGCGCCGCAGTTATTCATTTCTAATTATTTCTCTTCATACAAGCACTGCCGGAAAATCTTCCTTAGAAATCATCTCTACTCTGAGATCCGTTTAAAAAATTCATCGTGACGTACTAGTTGATGAAGTTATTTCTGTTTTGGATGTGAAGTCCTTTCAAGAACTTCTACATCAAATAATATCTCAATGCTTCATTATTTGTTCGATAACAGTAGAAAAAAAAACAGGGCAGTAGCTTGGGCCGTGTCTGTATAACTTCCAGTAGCCTGCTTGACGATAATGACGATGCTCGGTAAGTGTGTATCTTATCAGTGACTAGCTGCAGCGCCTGGTCGGGATGGTTATTTTATTGCCCCTCTGTTGGTGTGCTGCTCATTGCGTACCTTATCTCTAACTAATACATCTTTTACAGTTGTGGCCATTTTGCACGTGATACTCTTCACTTTGCAGCTGAAGCTGTGTTGTGGGTGTGTTACTCGTGTGTACATTTATTGAGTGTGGGTTGACAAGTTTAGGTACTGACAAAAATTTGACGTCTGCATGACCCTCAGCATGTAGCTATCTGCGTTCTTCACCGATGCATTGAAGCAGCGCGACGCCGATGGACGGAGCGTCACACTTGGCTCTGTAAGCACAACCGACACTTCAAGCAACGCAACCGACCTATCAGTTCTTATATGGTTCACCCAAAGCGCTGAGCTAAAACACGACTGCTTTGAAACGTTAAGCAATTGATATGGGGCGCCGTTGGGTCAAATACGATATTGCCAGCAGCGCGTCTTTGTCAGTCCACGAGCTTTTCAGCCCACCTTCGTTATATTGAACGAAATACCTCATATGGTGTACGGGACATGCGCATAGGCGGAGCGTAGCGGTGATACGGGCATCTCTGCTGCACACGATGTACTGCGTGTATGTACAGTGCACTTGTGTTCTGTAAGGATCAGCTTTTGAGCTTCTTAAAAAAGGTAGTAGATTCCTCAAGTAAATTCTTTGTTTTAGGAAGCCATTACGCAGCATCTTCACAGCTCTGAAAGCGTTAGTATTGATTTCATGCCTAATCAGTATTTGATGATCTGGATAGCTCTTTATGAATCTTATGAAGCTGTTTTTGAAATTATTTAGAAATTGTTTCATTTTCTGCGTATCATGCTTATCTTCTGAGCTAGAGATGCCCAGAAACTCTGCCCTCATCCTCCTCCGTCCTTCATTCAATAACTACTACATTTTTTACTGGAAATAAAACAACTACTACATGTTCGTACAGTCATGACTCCACTTTACGTGGACGGAAGTTATTCTTAAATTTTTTGTTCTATGTATCACTCCACCATTTGTCAGGGTGGTATTTCTTGCCCCCAGTTTTGTGTGCCTGAAAAGGTGCATCCCAAATACGGACACGGGGAAGCTCGACCGCCCTGGCCACGTGTGGTCCCAATTCTCCCTCTGACACCTTGCAATTACCTCCTTGTTGAGGACCAAGCATCTGGTCATTGCTGATATAGCTGGAGCTCATTCTGTCCTTTGTACAATATATGGTACAGCTCTCTGTACATTGAAGTGGTAGCACATTGACACTGACTGTACATATCGTCGTTTCCAGTGGCCGTAGCGTTCCTATGACTTTACGAACTAATTATATCATGTGAGCACAATCTCTACGAGCTGACGCAATTCTTCTCGATATTCCAATATATCGTGGGGAAAAGTCGCCATGTCAGGAATTCTTACTGGTCCTGTTCTCTTTCGATTGAAACTGCTCTAATTTTGAGATCACCTTCGATTTTTTCGATCTGACGCTGTGTCGACTGCCCAAGGACGTTAATCGGCACAGGAGTTTTTGAAAAAATACGCAGAACAGCGGCAATACCTTAGCGCTGTACGGCAGCTCTGCAACCCTTTATGGTGCCGTAGCCTTTTGAGCGTTTCTTTCTGTGCTATTTTCAGCTTTTTCACTTGCTCTTTCGTTCTCTATTGGACATATGAAGCGAATCCTTAGCAGTTTAGGAACTTCCTTGGTTCCATTTTTGTCGTTAAGACTCCACATTTTGCGTTCGTAACACGTGGAATAGGATTTCTTTCATCCTCTGCAAACTTGAAATATCTTCGAAATAAATCGGCAAGACTGCAGCTTGGCGTTGTGCTTGCAATGCTGTTGTCTCGTAATATTTCCAAAATGACCTATGGGAGCTAATAGGTATAAGCAGGGGGGCTACTCCTATGCAGTGTAGGCCTGGGTCGAACTCCGCATCCCAAACCACGCCTGTTGTAAGCCCACTTTGTAATGATACGGCTCAGCTAATTGAGGCTGTAAGCATGATACGTCAAACGGTGGTAGGCTTCTCCTCTAATTTCTTATATCATAAAACGCTTCATGTATTTATTTCGTGTCCACTTCTTTAGAAACATGTGCCAAAATTTCAGCACTTCAATCAAGTGAGCTTGAAAGGTAATATCATGACTACGGTACGCTCACACTGCATATAAGCTGACTGGAGTTGCATTCAAATTTATTGCAGTGTTTTACTCAAGACAAGATTTTACTTGTGCCTTTCACTATCTAAGCCGCACATGAATGAATCAGGAGACTGGATTGGGAACGTAAACGAAGAACGAGACTACTACAGTCTCAAGAAGAAAGACGTGCTACCAATGAAGAGAGAAGTCGCATCTATGCTACACAGTGGCCACCCGCACAGGTCCGGGGCCGCCGCCCAACCCTTCCGACTCCTTCCACACCGGCCTATGTTAAGCAAACATATCGATTATCGCGTGAATTTTGTCACGCACGGGTCCACTTTTATCACAATAATAACAAATAATGAAACGTAGTTCAGTCAGCAGAATGGTTATATGTTCAGTAATCAATTAAGTTTCAGCAGAAAAAATATTGGAGCTGTTTTTATTTCATAGACCGTATCGTGACTGTCCTATCATATTATCTGCCGTACAGTGCCCATTTTTTCTGTAGCTCTAGCTCTACACATTTGTTCTTGCTGCACGTAAATATAAATATTTTGCTATTCCAGGACAGATGTGACGTTTTTTATGCCATGAAGTATTTTTATATGACAATCTCACAAAATTTATATTATCTGTAATTATTACACTTGTAATAATTACGTTTATGCTTTTATTATCGAATATGTACCTCTCCCGCTGGCACATGCCTTCTTTCTCTTTCTTCACTGGTCTTTTTATATATATACAGTACAGTATTCGTTACCATTATGTTCCGTTACAGTTCATGAAAATATTTCAGTATTTTTGAAGTTCGTTTCCCCCAGCGATTTTTTCATATGCTATGGACTCCCGACAGTAATTTTTTTGATACGCTGGTGGTGGAGTTTGGGGCTGCACGTTCAGTTCCTATGTTTACCGGGGCATTTTGTAGTTTTTTTTTAGGTTTAAAAACACATGTTTTTGTTATACATATCGGTAGTCCTGTTTTACGTAGTTGGTTCTGTAGCCGTATGTATTTTTCGCCAATAGAAAGTTTATCGTTTTTTTTTGCAGAAAATGAAACTTGGTCCGAAGTTTTGCGCAAATTTCGCAATTATTATACAATGGCGTGGACTGCTCTGGACTAGAATATCACCTCATGAGCTGCGGCAGCGGGGCGTGAGCCCCCTCTCAGACTGTGCTGTCCCAGAACATTTTATGCTTACTTATGTATGTTCAACACTACCTTACTCGGGCTATGCTACCTTGCTATACAGGCTTTTTCACCCGTAGAAATGCAATAGGAGAAAAAACCCTTGTAACTTGACTGCATAGCGTGAGTAAGGTAGTGTTAGCAAACTCTTATTATTATAATACTCTCCATTTAATCGCCGCACCTGTTGACACACTTAATTGTTTCACTTAGAAGCTAATCTTTATTCTCCAACTTTTGAAGTCAAACAAACATCACCGCGGTTAGAAGCTCAACGCACATCGAGCATTGCTGAATACGGCAGTAATAGAATCAACAGTTGTGTCCCAAACCGCCCACCGTTGGGTCATGCGAGCTGGTAAACTTGGGGACAGCCATATAGGCCCGCCCGCTTGTTGGATAACTTTGCAGGCCTATTCCGCGGTTGAGTCTCTCCATTGTTTCCAGGAACTTACTGTCTATGCTAGTGATTGACTTTCTTTTATCCGACGATGCGATTAAATGTGCATGATTCTCTCTGTTTTTAACAATACCAAAATTATATCTTTTTTACTTCTCGTACTGTCACATAACCTTGTTTTGTACGTTCACACTTAGCATTAACAGTTTTTATTCTAATCACTTATCGATGGCGATATTACTGTATTTTTCCTGATTGACCTCTCTAACTTTGAACACGGAAAGTTTGTTTCCCCAATTTGGACTAACTGTTCTATCTCACAACAAGACTTGCAGCAATGGCATGGCATGCACACCTCTGTTACTGAACGCACTGTAATCTGTATTTGCAACACCCCAGATATTGGGCATGACTGAGTAATTTTATGATAAATTCTGCGACCCAATTTTGACTTGGTTAACTTATATTTACTATAATTCGACTCTCACTGCATGAGTATCTGGCTTCATGTCTGCTGTAGTATTGGAATATCCTTCTGTTCTTATTCTTTTCGTCAGATCTTCATTGGATCCGCGTACCGCGCAGTCCTAGAGATATCACACAATCATACTACCATCTTAATCCAAAATTAAGTGTCTCATATTCAACACAGGAACATTATATTAATTATATATTCTAATGAGAGTTTTCATTGTAGCGTTCCCTTTTAATATACGGTATATAGGAGTATTTCTAATATGTACTAGCAACTGAATTTATCGACGTATCACCGTCAAGTTTCATCAGGTGTTTTTCAACGTCTTTTCTCACGAACCCCCCCTGCAGACGTTCCCCTAGTCTGGGAAACACCATCAAAGTCCTACCAAATATCTAATGCATGGTGTAATATGGCAGTGATAATAGATCAGATATTTCAGTGATGAGTACAGACTCATAGAAACATCTCACGCTCTACTCCGTTAAAGTTTTTGTAGTGCAGGGGGGACCCTTGTGTTACATTGCTGATATGCTTACGTAACGGAGAAGGCTACAGCGCTTAACATTGTTGATGTGAGTCGAAGACCCCATGTGAAGTAACAATGTTGTGCAATTGTGCCTTGTAGTCGAAAAATCGCGTTGCTTTTTTGCCCGTAAGTTAATTAGGTATTCAATGAGAATGTTTTTCTTGCTCTCCTGTGTCATAAGTCGTACTAGTTGCTACGCAGAACTACAGTGTAACGTTGTATTCAGTAAGCCCTTGGCTTAGCTAAGTCAGGAAAATTTGTAAATCAAAGAGATAAAATGAATTAAGCTGTCCGAACAATGAATAAAATCATTGAAACTGCTTAAAAGCGTTGGTAAGCTGTGCAAATGCATATAATATACATTCGAAGCATAGAATAATGGATACGGTATACAATTTTGGCATTAGCCATATACTTACGGTTATGCTAGTTATGTCTTTTTGTTCTTTACTAAGGCGTCGTCGGATACTTTAGAGACAATCGTATTACAAAAGTGTATTATTGTTGATTCACTTTACAATTTTGAGAAAGTATAAAGCAGAAAATCTTAGTCCTAGTCTCCTGTTGTATCATACTGCGCCGTGAAACAAAGCGACTGCAGTGTTACAGCTACCTAACTGTGCGTTTACTAACTGTACGTGTAATAACTGTACGAATACTTTGACAAGATACTAGACCCTTGGACGTCGACCCCTTTTATCTTCCCCGGTAGGATGACCTGACCCTCTGGTGGCGGTGGCACGCCGGGGTCGGCGACTCGCCCGGACGGAGCGACGTCCTGGGGGGCCTCCAGTCTGAGGACCAGGTCAATAAGGCCATCGCTGAGGCTGCCCGGCGAGAGCTCACGGAGTTCCAGGCGCGGGTCCTGCCTGTGTGTGAGAAGCTCGACAATATGGGAGTGTTGTATGTGGTAAGTTAGAGTGCAAGCCAGAGTGCTTTGGGCCTCACGCCTCCGGGGCTTCCTGAGTGACTTTCCCGCAGGCGCAGTTGCATCTGACCGTATTTCCTGCTGATAAGGTTAGTTCGTAAAGTGAAGAAGGTCTCTATACTTCCCCTTCTGCTGCTTGGGTGGGCCGCTGAATGGTGATGAGCGACTCATCTCATGAGACTCCTACCTGCTCCCGTGTGGGCGGCCACGGAAGGGACTCTCCGTACAGGTGTTTCTTCCTTCTGTATTCTCTTTTCGTGTTTCGTCTCTTAGAAATAATGCTGTGCTCCTAATTTCCACTTTCAGTAGTAACGCAATGGTTCACCTGAACTTAACTTCCGGTCGGAATGTCGAGATAAAACATTCTTACTAACGCGGCAAAACAGACTGAGCCTCACTGCTTGGATCGCATCGTATGACGTGGTTGCGGTGACAGAACCAGAATATAATGATTATAGTTGTCACTGACTGCTTCCAGGCTTGAGTACTAACTGATAATTTTGTAATTCTCTCAAAGACTCGCACCATCGTCATTGTATGTCACCACAAACCCTATTGTCTAAACTGATTTTTATATATGTAGTGTGTTGCCCAATACAATTCAGGATGACATGTTACACTGCAATCATCTAGCAGCATTTCTCTAGTCAGCTGTGTGATCAGCAAACTATTGTCCCAACCCTGCACGCGCTGTACGGCAACTGAAGCTGCTTGCTGGATAAGCTTGTTATTGTTCTTCCTCTTCTTTCTTGCCTCTCTGAGCTCATGCTCTGTGTACCTCCGTGCAGGAGCTCCACGCTTCCATCGACAGACTCTATGTCCCGATTCATCTTTGAATTATTAATAATAATAATAATAATCTTCATTAAGTTGATTGTTGATATGTTATATGGTACCTACACAAGGGAATGTATCTTATTTCTAGGTTACACACAGCACATATCGCAGTGGTCTTACATACTAGACATCATTACGCCCCACTGCTTGGCCTCCATCAGCTAAGAGTATGTGCTACCATCGTATATATATTTACATATTAGATCGTTTGTAGCCAGGGCCATAAAGGATTGTTTTTATTAATGAGTTGGTGGAGTTTTTAATCCTGTGTTTTAGGCTCCATACGCATTTCCTGGTCCTGACTTTGAGACAATCAGTGTATTTTTGAGCAAATGTCATACTTGCGCTATTAGACCTTGGCACAATCATTAATCTGCGGAATATGTCATTATAAGCTACGCGCAAACGCTGAATAGATTTCCTTTTGAAGTTACCCCAAAGTGTGCAGTATAGGGTACCATTAGGTCCGGAGTAACTGACATTTGACCTCTTCAGAGCAGTGTCCGAATTTTCTAATTAACATGTTGCCAACTCCATCATCCATGGAGCTTCCGCATTTCTTTCTCTATATCCTGGTTGCCGTGAAAATCATCAGCAATTTTGTAACTTATAGTACGTATGTTGCATCAAAGGAGGCCTTAGTAATAATAATTCTCCAGGTCTCCTCTTCGCAAAACACCGTCCCAGTTGCGTGGGAAGCCTGGTGTAAGATACACGATAACAATCATGATGCCCTGTCACCACCTGTCTCGTGCCCCACAGTGCTGTGTTATCCTTGTGTGCACATATAAGGAGCCTCTATCGCTCCCATAAGCTAAACTAAGAACTGCATGGCAGGTGTCGGGAGAGCGGCCACAAGAACTGGTGTTCAAGGACGTGCAGAAGAGTCACGACAAGATCATGAGAACCGTCGCCCTACACCCTTCAGTGCAGCCTGAGGACAGAAAAGGTACGTTGTGCGAAGCAAAACTATGCATACTGTTCCACTACCGTGACAGTTATAGCACTCATTTCTTATATCAAGTTGTATATTACCTTCTTATTTCACCATTAGTTGGCTGTCTATAGTCTGTAGCGGGTTGGGAATATATTGTGCAAGAGGGAATATTCTAATTTACCACATTCAGGAAAATATGCATTCAAAAATCTTCCGAGTCATTTAATTCTCGAATGATTTCTCTCCAATTTGCTGATGTCTTACTCGACGTAACCACGCTTAGCTCTAACTGCTGAATGTGACGTTTAGACTAACCGCGGCACGTGAGTACATTTGTCTCAACATACGAGTGGATATCTGCCGCACGAGCAAGCTAAATTTGTCCTAGCTGCCACTGGCCGGCGCTGAACCTGCCAGTATTGCTACAGTTGCTGCTGCCAGTATTGTTACAGTTGCTGCTGCCAGTATTGCTACAGTTGCTGCTGCCAGTATTGCTACAGTTGCTGCTGCCAGTATTGTTACAGTTGCTGCTGCCAGTATTGCTACAGTTGCTGCTGCCAGTATTGCTACAGTTGCTGCTGCCAGTATTGCTACAGTTGCTGCTGCCAGTATTGTTACAGTTGCTGCTGCCAGTATTGCTACAGTTGCTGCTGCCAGTATTGTTACAGTTGCTGCTGCCAGGATTGCTACAGTTGCTGCTGTCAGACAAGCTGGCACTGTTAGAAGTGTTACTTATTGAAGAATTCGTCGAACGAGCTTGGTCGTGCAACGAAACAAACTCACTGTGAGAATCTACTGTGCGGTGTACGGTATGTTACACCTATGGACGTGGCAGACTGAAGGGGGAAGGAGGGATGAGGAGGAAACAAGGCTGTCAGCGCTGTGTCCATGTTTTATTTAATCAATTCGATACAGTCATGTATACAGCCTGTTGTTAATTTAGTAGAGCAAGTATTTGTAGATTTTGTGGGTTACTACATAAAAGTTTCAGGTAATGCGGTCGCAGCATATTGTGTTTCTGACATATTTAATTAGCAGGACTCCAGCATGTTCAGAATCTGAGGCGAGGAAAATGAGCTTGCAGCGCAGCATGATGGGCGGTGTTAGGTACGGCTGCAATATGCCAGCATCAGCACGCGCTCGAGTCGCGTGCTGCCATCGCAAGAAACTTATATGCTGAGCTTTAACTTGCTCATCACTTCACTTCAATCTTTGGAGCCCGGGTCACCGCTTTCGATCGAGTTGCAGCCGTTAGTCGTACAATGAATACACGTGAAGAATTTCCAAACTCAGTTTGATGCCATTTAAACGTGTTCGGTTTCTTACATAATAATACCTGAAACTCATTCCAAAGTTGTGAATCAAACGCTCTAGATGGAAGTTCCAAACATGTTAAAGCTCAGTCTAAATTGGCGAGTCGACGCTTGCTTTGGGTAACACCTCGACATCCCCGAGTGTGTCGGGGGCCGAAAAAAGAGCTGCAGCTCTGCATGCAATAACGTCCTGTTGACACGCCACGTGGCCACAGCTGCAGCTCTGCATACAATAAAGTCCTGTTGACACGCCACGTGGCCACAGCTGCAGCTCTGCATACAATAAAGTCCTCTTGACACGCCACGTGGCCACAGCTGCAGCTCTGCATACAATCAAGTCCTGTTGACACGCCACGTGGCCACAGCTGCAGCTCTGCATACAATAAAGTCCTCTTGACGCGCCACGTGGCCACAGCTGCAGCTCTGCATACAATAAAGTCCTGTTGACGCGCCACGTTGCCACCACAGGGTCCTACAGAGAGTACAGGAGGGAGGTGCCCTTCGCTGCTGCCCACCACTTCACATTTTCTGCCACCGGCATCAGATCGAAAAACGCCAAGCACAAGCTCCTGCCGCCCATGCTCTTTGTTTTGGGTGAGTGAGGCAGTTATACCTTCATCGACTGGCCCGGTAAGGGTCAGTTGAGTTAAACTCATTAGTTTGTACTCATTCGGAACTTCAGTACCGAGAGTTGGTTTCATTACATCGATTTTCGGTTTTGGTAGTAAACCGTAGTTGATTATCCTGGAGAAGGCCGGATAGTACTGCTCATTTAAATCAATTTTTCGGCTGTCAAGCGTACTCGGGTGACGATTAACTTTTGCAACACGATCCAGTGTAGTGAAACCAATTCTCTCGTCAAGTTGATGCTAATAATTTTAGTTGAAGCAGCCCTTCTGTGCTGATCGATGGCATCTTTAGCTAGAGGGATTCTAAACCGTTTTGCCTCATGCTTTCTTTTGACCAGAATAAAAGTCCCGCATGCCCAGCTTATGTGCTTAGTGTTAAGCATTGCTGCTAACTCCTCATTGTGTTGAAAATCTTTGAATTTAAAGGTGCCAAGTGTCCTTTCGGAACCCTACATACATCTCCTTGACATTACCGCGGCATTATACATCACTCAGGGCGCTAAACTCCTTTGACCCGTTTTCATATAGGTTTATTTTATAGAGGAGTAAGTAATTTTATCTTCGTGTACATTTGCTCAAGTAATTGTATCATGCACCAAAATATATCGAGATGCAATAAGTTATCTTGTTGATACATATTTGTTTAGACAAATGTTGTAGCTCTTCTCGCCATAGACTTTGTGAGCGTGAAGTCAGTTATATCGACTCGTCGTATACCGTAGTTGGTCTAACAG
>LQNS02000210.1:18434009-18455210 GCA_001587735.2 Parhyale hawaiensis
AATTATTTGGACATGTTTAATGTTTACATCAAATATCTACTTGTGGGACCAAGGAGTCTGAGTCGGAAGTCGGAGTCGGAAAATCTTGAGGGCCAGGAGTCGGAGTCAGAGTTGGAGTCGGAAATTCTGGAGGACCAGGAGTCGGACCTTGAACCATCCGACTCCTCAACCCTGGTATGAACAGTAAAAGCGCTCAAATTTTATTCAAAACTTTGTTTAATTTATATAGTGCACTAGAGGCTTGCACCGTTTTAAAATGATGGCACAGCAGTTCACTTTTTGTTATATATACAAAACGGTGCGTCTTTGTAAGCTCACTTCAGCAAAGCTGGCTTCCATACAGTCTTGTTAGCTCTGATCGCTAAACGTAATTATTTTCGATACAAGCAGCCAAGTATTACGTCAAAATCGAAGCTCACTACAGAAGCTACCATTTACATATCCAGCAACAAGTACATCTATAAGAAGTTACGTGTTAAAATATGCAAGCATATCTTTGACGGCGTATAACCAGGCCCATTTACAAATCGCGCCATTGGAGCTTCAAGATATGGTGTAATCTGTGTCACAATCAATGTGTGTTTATTTCTTTATTTATCTGTTGCCCCATTTTCTGAATCGGTTCAAGAACATGTGCGAAAATATCAAATGTATTTGACGGTTTTGGAGATCGTACCGCGCTCCCTTGATGCTGATAAGCAGAAATGTGCGGATTTATCATACGTAAGAAAGTAGTGCTCAGTATAATTACGGAGATTTCGTCTTTGCTTCAGCTTTTCATGGTGCTCTTAGTAAATCAGGTACGGTGACAGGATGGCTAGGAGGTAGAACCCTAATGTGGCCTTTTGATATAGTCTCTTGTTTTACTTTAACTGCTAACAAATTTTTTTTTCACGCTCAACTTAGCTCTGTAACGCCTGCTGTGCTCAGTTGGACGCCATGCAAGTAGTATAATTCTCACGAAAAATCGATATTGAGACACTGGGAATGGGTCTGTTGGTCAGTCTATTGCCTACTATATATTTTAAATGCTCATTGTGTTCTCTTCAAATCCTGAAAGCTACTTAGTTCAGGCGTTTCATAAAGCGAACAACCCAAATTGCTTAATTTTCTAAGCGTAAGCAACAAGCCGCCGGAGGAATTTTTCCCGACTCTATTGGAATTGACTGACTATTTACATCCGAGCGTTTCTGTCGCTGTATTAGAGCGCATGCCAGCGAAACATGAATATACCGAGTGTTCCTTATTGCCGTTACAAGTTATTGCACAGGCGCTTGGTCCACCCAACGACCCACAATAGCATCTAATCCACCTTGTTGTTGATTAGGCTCGATACTGACTATATTGCAGTTGTGAATGCTGGTAGTTGCTGCAAGTCACTCGTAATTACAACCAATGTATACGTTGCGAATCTGTGGTTATTCCGTAAGTATGTTACGATACTTACACCAGTTTGTTCAAATGCACATTTAGTGTGAATCCCAAGTCTTCTGTCGACAACATTGCCACTGAACGACTGATAGGCTTAAGCGGAACGTAAGTCTCTAGTGTGAAGCCGTCTTTACGCAGCCATGGGGCCACCAGCCTGGGAAAGCTTGGGACCACTTATTGAGTGTCAGGGCTGTTCTATGGTTCGTGTCGCCGTCTTCCGTAAACTAGGCGAAGTCAGTGTCTATTGAACGACCCTGCATTATTTTGTGTTGGTTTTATATTATCTAAGCCCGATTCTCTATGAAAAGTCATGTGCACAATAGGTGTGTCTGTAAAATATTTTAAAATTTATGCTCTTCAGAAAAAAGCACAAAGATGAGGCAGCAGAAACACAAAATTGCGGAGGCCGAAAAGATTACTCTGAGATGGACCCGCACTACATCACTGACGACCCGCCGGACACGGGGTCGGGCGACAGCTCCGGCACTAAGACGAAAGAGGCGTGGAAGACGAAGGAGGGTCAAGCGAACGGCACCAATGGCGCCGGGACAGATGACCGTAGCCTGTCGCACGAGTTCGACGAGGACTTCGACGCCAAGGAGTTCGCATCAGACTAAAGCTCTGGTAACCTCCACCTGTGGACGGCCGCCTTACCTTTGAGGTCCAAACTCCCTCTAATTGAAACACTTAAGTGCTTATCCCGCTGTATAGTTGACTCGTCTTGGCTGCAGGACCAATTTCTTTGGACTGAATAACTAGAACCGTGTTTTTCTGCTGTTAAGTACCTACTATGGTAGTTTGTGGACCAATTTTTCTGTAGCGCTGAAACATTACAACAAACTGGTACTATATGTGCTTTTCGTGATGGGCAACTATTTTTTATGTGCTATTCTCTTCGATGCCCACAGTTCCTCTAACTCCGTAACCACGGATTATTTCCTCTTCTGTTGGAAGTTCTCTTCTGTAGTCATGCAGTGAACGGATACATTTAGGACTAGCTATAGCTTCATCTCATGTTCTTTTACTAAATTAGGCTAATTTTTATATCCTTTCAATATATTCCAGAACTGAGTTGCCTCAGCGTATCGTTATATCTCCTATATGGATGTCGTCCCTCCAGTGTAACTTCACAGAATACAGTCATCGCATTCTCAATAACATTGTACAAAAGCAAAATAAAATCTTCTGTGCCTTTGAGAAGCAGAGCAGAGATCTGCTAATTAAGCCTTTTAACATTGTTCTTAAATGTATAATTGCGTGCCTTCATTGACCAAACCATCTCATAGGTGGTCGTGGTCTGCACGACAGTAGGTCCTGTTGTGATCCTCGCACTGATGATATCGTGTTCTCAAGTCCGGTGTCTACTTGACGACTTTTTTTGGTGCCAGCAGCCTAGCTCTAAGTCAACTAATCCAACTGCATAGTCGTGGCCGTGACTTCAGCCTGACGTCTATCAACATCGTGCTCTAATTTTAAAATATCAATCGTTCAGGATTTAAACTGCCAGTTGTTAGAAGCAGTCGTTGAAAATTCACCATTGGCATCTCCTTTATAAAAATTACAGGAGCGGTTGGGATTTTCAGCAATTTTTTTACAGTTAAATGCTGCGCAAGCTGAATGAAATCCCGGCAACGTGAACAGATCAGTTGAGTGAGCACTAGGCTGCTAGCCCCAACGTAAACTGTTAACTGGACACCGAGCTTAAGATTTAGCCGAAAGCTCCTCCAATTCCGGCCGTCTCCTTAACAGTTTTCTGTACGATGTGATGTCATCAGTTCCAGGCTTTGTCCTCGCTATAATTTACATCAGTGGCTTAACGTCTACCACGTCTCAGTGCTGGCCTGTAGAGAGTGTATTGCATGTCTACTGCAATATCTTGCAACTTCTTTATTAGCATTATATATATTTGTATGTATGCTTTCTTGTTATTTAATTTCTAAGAATTACGGTGCCTTCCTAGGTGCTCAGTGCTTGGACTATATGTTGCCAAGAAGTAATTCAATTTGAGTGAGATAAGGGTCTTTTGTAACCTGATTTTGTCTGCGTCATTGACTCAAAGCTGCAACGTCTCGGCAGATGCAAGATTCTTGCAGTAATATTTTCTGCAGTACATAAGTAAGCTGAGGCTGCTGACCATCCTGGTGCCTTGCCGCCGCTGCTATACGCGGCTCGTACCACAGTGGCTCGTACCTCTTCTTACGTGCCCTCAAGATGCTCTCTTTTATGCGTAACTTCGAAGTTCATCAGTCGAAACACCGAAGAGTTCGTTTCCTACGAGTTGGTTGTTACTTACACTGTGTTACAAAAGAATCTGCTCTGTGGAGATTTACTTGTAACATGATGAACAATCAAGACTGTCGCTATATTGCCGGCCAAATTGATACGATATGCCCCTCCAAGTTTTATAGCTTTTGTCATAGTTTTCTTTCACTGTTAGTTGAAATATATTTCAAGGGTAAATATACAACTACAGTTCTTTGATGCGAGAAATTTTCTGAGTTGGGGGTTTTTCCATAATTTATTACACAATCGGCGCAGTTCGCACGGCAGCGAGGGCAGGTCCGGTTTCATCCAAAGGAAACCAGTCAGGCGAGTGGCGCCTTTTCCTTTCCGTATGCGCCAGCGTCAGGCCTGAGCAGGACGAGGGAGCAATGTGAGCGTTATGCGTATCCATTTATTACCCTGCATAAGCGAGCGGTTGAAGGCAGAAGTAGAAAGTTATGTTTATTTGTGTACTTAATGTTACCTGAGATGGGGTACTTATTGGTGCTGAGCTAGTCCGTGGCTGACTTGTGCCTTCAAATCCTCCTAACTTTTACTATAGGTTTTTTTTTCACCGTGTGCCTGATGGCTGTTGCGATCTCTCGTCCTCCTTGTGTATGTATATCTGCGCCTGTTCTTTACACGGCGAAGACCTACACTGCAATTGCTTCGCCGGCCAACATTGCTTAACTCCTTTGACTGCAACCATGTTAACATGAAGGAATTCTGACTGGTGAGCGGAGTTAAAAATTCTCTTAACCTTTAGGTTTCCATATTAATTGCTACACATGGGGGCAGAAAATAGTTTCCTGTTGTTTGTGTCGCTATTGTACAGTATTTCCGACCTGACTAGGTACAGAATTGCTCGTAAGTTATCTCTCTACCGTACAGTATTGCTTCACTTGATTGTGTTTCGCTGTAAGTTCTTTTTATAGTGTATCATATCCAATGCGATTTTGTTTCACTGTTGTTTCTGTATCGACTGCAAAATAATGCTCGCATGGTTATGTTGCTCTCTAAACTCTTCCAGTACCGAAAGGTATTTCCTCACGCGATGGGGCATAATTCCTACCTTATCATCATTCTATGCAGTGCATTCAAAGTACTGCTTTTCCTCTATAATTTAATTAATAATATGCAATGGTCAATAGACAAGAAACATTTCGATTATATTTCATCGCCGACGATTTTGTTGTTGTTGGTTGCCTCCAAGAAGGCGGAGCTTGAGAACCACCCTCTTTGACCTCTTCGAGGAATTCCGTTGAAGCTTTTCGATCCTGCAGGCCAGTGCTGGAGGCCCCGTTCCACGTTAGGTACTACCAAAGAGGGGCCGCGCATCAGTCGNTTCATCGCCGACGATTTTGTTGTTGTTTGCCTCCAAGAAGGCGGAGCTTGAGAACCACCCTCTTTGACCTCTTCGAGGAATTCCGTTGAAGCTTTTCGATCCTGCAGGCCAGTGCTGGAGGCCCCGTTCCACGTTAGGTACTACCTAAGAGGGGCCTTGCATCAGTCGGACCAAAGTCCTGAAGGAACCAAATAGGGAAGGGTTTGAGTGAAGTGCAGTGGGTTACACTGCACCATTCCTTGCTGCATTTGAGGGAACTTTAGTAGCACCTCAGTGCTTCCGGCGATCAGTGCAGCAAGTTATGTAACGTTGCTGATCAAATTCTCAAGGAAAGTGACCGTAAAGCAAGTAACGTTTGCTCTAGCCCTTGGGAGGTGAGGCTTGAAAACAGAAATTACACGCCCATCATGTTCCCGGGGCAGAAACTGACTGCAGTTCCCTCTATAGAGCGTATCCGTGTTCCTTGTGCATTTCCTCACATGAGGGCTCTCAGAAACCCAACCTTCAAGTGCCACATTCGACCACGAAGAGGCGGCCGGTGGCCAATAAAAATGGAGTTTGTTTTGTCGCTTGTGGTCGACAGTCGCTGACGATGATGTTGAACAGCAAATGGTGGCTTCGCCCAGCACGTCATCCTTGTAATTCCGCACTGCTGTTCAGTGCCCCTGAGAGAACACTGCTCCTTGCCAAAGCTCCCTGTTGCTTCTGCGCCAAAGTTACTTTCTTGTGACGAATTCGTCGCATTGCAATATCATTTAAGTCAACGGCCTTCAGCCGTTGCTACGAGCAACCGAAATTTTATTTGATCGTTAAACTCCTAATGGAGTTGAGAATATATTTGTAGTTGCTGTAAATAACGTGACCTATTGAGTGCACGCTCAAGTTATAGCTGTGCTATGGATTGTTCTAGTGGGGCCAGTTACTGAGCGGCAGAACAGTTCGACATGGCGGTTGCGACACGCAAACGAGCTCCGAGACACCTCGCTGTTTTTAATTTTTTTTTTTCAGCCTATTCTGTTGAGCATTGCCCACTTACTCTGCCACACGCACTTGATAACTCTTTGGTGCGCCATATTGTGGCGGAAATGTCCTAGCCTTTTTGACATCCCTCCTTGGTACTGTCCTGTCACTTGGGCTGCGGACAGAGGCGGTGTACAATCACAGGTCATTAGCTTCATACGGTAATTCTATTATCATGTATATATCCAAGACTTTTTGTACTTTGTAAAATAATCCGTATTAATTTACTCCTTATTGTCTTGTAGTTTCCTCCTAATGACGTCTTTCTTCCACCACTGTCATACAACGGTTCCTCTATGAAGTAGTATTATTACTGCGTTAGCGTATGACAGTTTCACGGAGATAAGCTAAGCCTATAGCTTTAACTTGCGCAGAAGCGTACTCTTAAGAACTTCGGTTTCACTACTTTGGATCTAGTTTCAGGCATTTTTCTCAAACCGATTATACTTCAGACAGCCGCAAACTCAATCTAGTACAGCAGGATTGAGCTTGAGGCATCTCCAGCTAATGAAGTTAGATTTTCTCTATTGGAGCTGCTTCTGTCGATGACACTTTTGACTTATTTTCTACTCAATGTAACGTGCCCATGCTACGCTTGAGGCTGCTTAATATGAGAGTTATGCACATCTAACTTCATATCGATAGGCTTTCTGCTAATACACTGTACTCTATATTGCAGCAACTCATCTACACAACGGCAGGGACAGTAGAATTATGCCGTGGATGTTGCATATTACGGAAGTATTCTTCTCTGTGTTGTAACGGGATCTATATCGCCGAACTTTCATGACACTTCCTAAATGATGTCTCATCCACAGTTGTGACTCATGCAGTTGCAGAACTGCGACCGTTGGCTCCGTCTGCAGCTGCACCTTTGCTTCCATTGATTTCTCTGTCTCCTGAGCTGCAGCTTTGCGTTTCCTGCTGGTATTGGTGTAGCCTTGACCATGCGTCGAAGTAACAACTTATGCACGGATATCTTTCGGTAATTTACTTAGATTATCGTTGAGGTCTAAGCTGTGAAACTTTTGTACACTGTGTCCGCGCTTTTTGATGATTTTTGCAGTAACTGACGAGTTTAATTAATGTACTGAAGAGGTTCACTGCTGTGCCGGGTCATGCACGGGTGCACTGCTTCTCGTACCTCCTCATCTTCGACTCTTCGCTCATTAAAAGATCAATTCACTCACCAGTTTTCACCTGTTCTGGGAGAAGGGCAAGAAAATAATATAACTGTCTCGAATGTTTCTTTGCGACGCAAAAGTCTATTCTCCAAAAGTTTCCACAGGAATAAGCAGGCGTATAGTGTAGTGAAACAGCAATACTTCAAAATAAAGCTTATGTCAAAGGCACTTACTGAGCATGCACTGCTGGCTGGAGCCTGTGAGTCTGCTACCACTTGTTTACACGCCGTTTGATACTAACTATATAAATGTGAGTGCTGCCAAAGTGCACAAAGCTCTGGCAACAGCTAGTGCGCACAGTTGTCAATTTCTGCCGTCTAGAGTAACTCTTTTTACATCAGTTCCTTCTCACAACTGTTGCACTTTCGGATGCCGTCTGATACGCTTCGCCTTCTGGTTGAGGCATTTCAACTATAGCGGTAATTGCTTTATTCTACGACTCGTCACGTTATCTTCCCTAATTCATTCCATTTCTTGCTTAATTCTTAGAGTCTCACATGAATCAACTTTTAGAATAACTGGTCTTACGTGATAGTATTATTTCTGTACTTTAAATATGAACTGATAAGTCTAAAAGTAAGCGATTTAATTTTAGGAGATAGAAACATTCGCCTGATGAAGTCAAGCATCACGTACGTCACTCGCGCCTCGAAACTGCGTCTTGAGTGCACATTTCAGTAGGCGTTCCTCATCTTGCAACTTGTCCATTTGTTAAGTAAGCTGTGTACTGTATTAAATCAATTATGCAACCGGCTGCTAACGTACGGAGGTTATCGATTACGACGGCGAAGACACGATAATCCGAGTTCGTTAGCTATTTGGCTGTAACCTGTCCCGGTGTTGCATGCGTTTGTCACGACCCGATTACGTTTGAGCCGGCCAGAATCAACAATTTGCTGATCAAAATCGAGTTTTCGCTATCTCAGGTGCAAATGATTTGTGTTTTACACTTAAAACTTGACCCAGAGGGGGGGGGGGGAACGAAGCCCTAGACTGGAGCCCGACTCAAGTTCCAGCAACTATTGGGCTGACGTCAATTCCCTCTCGCCGAGCCAGCCTTTGGACTTCCTTCATTTGTTGCCTGCAGAAATATTGACAGAGCCAAGAGACACCTTTTGTATTGCTCAATTGCTCTGTATTTGCAATTTAAAATCATTAAAGTCATTTTTAACAACAAGTTATGGGCATCATTTGAAGAAGAATTTCCTTTCAGCAAGTCTTAGATTTACTATGCATTAAATTTTACTCATGAGATTCGGCATTCCTGCCCTGCTACACCAGTATCAATTACAGTAAGGAAGAATGTGTAACGAGATTTCATTGACGCGGGAATACTCCATGCAGTTACGGCCAAACATATACTCCTACACCAGAGCTCGTGTCCTACTAGATTCTGACTCTGTCAGAGAATCAGAGAAAAGTGTTTCAGGTTTATACAGTAACTCCCTGTTAGTTTTCCATTTCATCAGTAAGTTTTGCCGAGCTGTCCTTGAATATCGCTCTACGAATTAAACTTTTCTTTCAGGTTTGTTGACTGAAGCATTTCGAAATTCGTCTATTAACATCGGCGAGACGTTTTTCAGAAAGCTTTGAATTCTGCATCAAGGACCATGGGCCGGAACCTTGATGAAATTTTGCTGCTCTCGTTGATGAAAACTTGTGTTTATATCTCTGTACCATAGGCTATTGTCTGTTTTATTTTTACTTTCAAATAATATTAGACTGTTTGCTTCTTTGATTGCGTCATTTGGACTTACAATGCAACTTAGTGAAATATATCAATTAGTTTAATTTCGTTATTCAGACGTACAGTATAAGCTAAGGACGCATGAAGCAATTCGGAAAAAAACAGTAGTCTTAGTTCACCTCAAAACTGTATATTGAGTCTCATATATTCTTTCTCCTGTTTCCGTAGTTGATGTTGTAATGCGTCGCGTAGGCTTGCAGCAGTGTCGCACTCGGGGTCTCCGGTTTATCGCTGCAACTTCATTTCTTTCTTCCTCTACTACTTGTGTTAGCTGCTACTGGAGAGTGAGGTACTAACAGTTACTGTTTCGTTTTTGTGTACCTATGTATTCATCAAAGCTGGACGCGGCACTTGGGCAGAAAGTTATTTTCTAGTTCGTCTTGTTCCGCAGCCCATTCGTGGGGCTGGCTTTACGGCCACTTGTCCTCACCCCTTTTTCTAAAGGTTTTACGATGAGCATCCATGCGACCTTTTCAGTTCTTAAAGTAGTGATATAATTTATGGTTTCAGCCTTGACCACGGAGCCGTAAATTTTCCATCATTGTCTTTTTATTATTCTAAACCTTTTAAGAAGTTGTTGGTCAAAACTAACGGCATAAAGATGGCCGTTGGGTTTGTGATCACAAAACTCCAATTAAAGGATTCAGGGCGCGGTATAAGCAAGAGATTGTTGGCACAATAGCAGCGCTTAGCTCTTGAGTTCATGCAGGGTTTGTTGTGGTTACCTACACAGTGACGCTGCTTAGCCTGTTGCGCCTATAGTGCGGCTTATGTTTTCTGCTGTTGCTACTTGGTACAGTATAGACACAATCTTCTGCCTCATTTTAGCCATATCCATATTAGTGATAAGTTCCGACCGACATGCACGCTTGACGCTGGGCTTAAGCCCATGCCTAGAAGTGCACAAGGCTCGTCAAAGTCGATCTAAGCCACCCGACTTGCTCCCAGACCTCAGACATGTACTTTGGTTTCGTCCCACTGAATCGATTATAGGCGTTAAGCTTAATTTAATTAGGTACCCGTGAGACATCCGAAAATTCAATAATGTTCCGTAAAATGGAGTTTGTAGCCATCTCATTCGTACATGGGTTACTTCTTTGCGCAACCAGGAAGGGTAGCGGTGGGACTCAACTGTACTAAAATGAAAATCAGCCCTGACCGCATGTGGGTGATTGACGTCAACTCGACGAATCGGATTATTGGAGGGTGAGACCTCAAGTTCTCGTTGGTTGAGCTCTTAATCCTAACGAAAAATATAGTTTTATCATCGACCGCAGGGAAACCATAAGAACAGTTATTGCTCAGACTTCCTGTAGTTGATGACAGTCACTCTACCATGTTGTGTGTAAGGGTGCAGGTAAAATAGCGAACCAGTAATGAAGGAGCGCGGGAAGTCGAATAGCTTAAATCGAAAGATACGGTGATATCACAAAAAATCTTGTGAAAAGCAGTATGAGTTGAATATAGGTGTAAATAAAGCTTTATTTCAAACAAGTTAAAGCTAGGGTGCCATCCCAGCCCAAAATTTACCTCTGATGCTAGAAAAGCCTCCGCTGCAATTTTATATTATTACTGTTGATGATTAGGTTTATTGGTGAATTAGTATATGCTCATTTAATTTTGTATTTAATGGCTTGGAGCTTACAATTAACCACTTTGGCGATATTATGCAAAATGCTCATAGGTTCTAGTTCTACAGCTGTACCGTTCGTTGATGTGACGTCAATGATGACGTCACACTTCGATGCTCATTTCACGCGATCCATCCCATTACGCTCTTTGCTTCCTCGGAGAAACTAACGCCTTTGCCTGAGATTTCGGTCAAGTGACAGTGGCTCAGGTCAACTGTGACGAGCCAGTCGGACGACCCCTGCTGAAAACAATATTTTCTGCACTGTTTTTTCTTCGTAAGGCTGGTACACACGCTAGTCGAGGAGGGTACCTACGAGCGAGTTTACTCAGCTAATTGTCCGTACATTTTGTTGAGTCCTCATGAACGAAGCTTGCAATTTACCAAAATTGTTAAAATGCCAACTGTCATGTTCAGCTTGCTCTGCAAGTGCCGCCAGTAAAGTTTTAGACGCCTTTTCGAACTTTGAGGAAATTCTAACGTAAAATTAATTCATTGCACTTCCGTAGCATTTCAGTGGACACAGCAAAGCATTCGAACGCGGCGAAGAAACTCGTTCATTTGACTTGTGTGCGTTACGCCGTTTAACAGACGAATCACGACCTTGAGCTATTTTTTTTATTAATTGAGTCCCTAAAATGTTTCTCAACCTCTGTAGAATCAGCAAAAAAAATTTTGTTTCACTACGTATCGCTAGTTCTTTCAAGATGCAATGGAAAAAATACGGCAGATGTCTTACAAATAAAAAAAACATGCAAATGCCTATTAGAGACTGTGCAACAACCACAAAAAAAAACTAGATGTAAATGCAGGCAAAAGCGCTGTGCGATATCACATATTTGAACCTATCTGTCTATTTGTATAATATTCATGCTTAAATTTTCATAATGGTCTTTTTAAAATAACACCTTCAACGTAGCTGCAGGGTAATGGCGTAAAATTTTAGCATTTTACTCAGTGGCGGCTCGTGCCGTTAAGTGGGGCCCGTCATATTTTTTTATTTGTTATTTTTTTTCAAAGCCATTAGCTGGAAAAGCTACTTTCTATGCTGAATTCAAGTCTTGAATGTGAGAAGACCTAAATTCAGCATAGCAAATTGCTTTTCCACCTAATGGCTTCAAATATATATGTATATATACGACGGGCCCCACCTAACACAGAGCACGAGCCAGCACTGATTATACTATTCAATATTATAGCCTGCAGGCCATGGCTGCCTTAAGGGGTCTGCCCACTTACTACTTTCGTCGCCGCTACGAGCCTATCGACGACGGAATTGCTGCTATCGACGATGCGATGTCGGTCTCAGGGCCGATTTCCTTGTTCCTAGCAACAACGCTCCTTGCCAGATTTTCGTTGCCGCTACGAACAACAACAACACGGGATGGCGATTGAAATTGTTTCATCATAGAGCAGGATTCAAATCAGGGACCGTTACATCGATTTTCAGTACTTGATTTACTATTATATGAGTAAGTTAGTGGTAGCACATAGGTTTTTATTCAGGTATTTCATCGTATTGCGTGCTGACAGTGAAATTTTAGATTTTTTTCTGTGGTCGGCTATCAAGCTGTGTTGGTGCAAGGCCTGGGAACTGACCAAACTTACAAACGCGTCGGTTTTGTGGCCGTCCGCGCAGCGGTTTTCCGTCGCTCTGATACGATTGTTGGATAAATCTATGGGCTGTTTGCATTTCCACAGTTTTCAACCGATTTTAACGGTTGCAAGTTCGGTCGGGAGCTGGCTCTTCGAAAGTTGAAGTAGGCACATATGCCAATAGCGTATGTATTGATGCTAAATTATCAATTTTAGGAGTTATGTGTCTGCAGGAAGTATGATATGATGCAATAATTTTCTATCATTTCTCCTTGGAAATGAGGTTTTAGGTGAGCTTCCTCCATCAATAATTCTCAAATGTTAATATAGGTAGCTAACTAGGGCCTACCCCTGCTTAGGTATTTCGTGTGTGATGATACTTCTATAGTGATTCAAATGATTTTGTGCAGGAATGAGCTATAAACCGCGGTGCACAGCAGCCTAATATCATAGGCTAGACCTACTTAATTAAGTTTTATCCGCATGTCACTAGAAATTTCTATTTTAACTTATAAATTAGCCGAAGTTACAGGGAAAATATACAAACTCAGGGCTTTGTGGAGCTCAAAAATGTTTGACAAAATTTGAACGCCTTTCTGTAACTCTACAGGATGTATGCTAGGCAGCTATAGGCCAGCTAGACATATTTATTGGTTATCATTAATTAACAAGACTAGCTATCAAATGCATAGGGTAGGCCTATCTTTACCATCAACTTAAAAAGAAATTGGTGATTGTTTACGTTGACTAAAAGGCGCTACGAACAACTCGCGGCGAAACGGTGTGGGAAGCAAAAAGTTGGTTGGCGTTGTCTCTTACGACAACGCGCGTTAATTGGCGCTGGGGCTGACGAAAGTTGTTAATGGTGAGCCGGCCTTAGCTGTTCTCTACAGTGTTGTGTGGACTTCAGTCGTTTGACTCGATAAAAGTAAAATTGTATTGTTTTACTGCTGTAATATAAATAATGGTAATAATGAAACCGCCGTTTTCAAATAGACAAAGCCAATAATTGGTCTATGCTCCACCCTTTTAGGTCATATAATATTTTGCAGTGGCTTTAATAGCAGCGGCGGAGAGATGCAACGGAGAATGGCTATATCTCTTGACTGTGAGAATTCACCCGTTGTAAGCAAATTATTCCATTCTTTTCTTCTTGTCCGTTTCATAAATAACCTGAACACTATTTTTACACGGCTGCATTCGTGGTCTCAACTCATCACTGTATGTGTCCATTATATATTACTTGACAAAACATGCTTTCGGCCCTCCTACTGGCCGCCAAAAATTTCTAAGCATGAGTTTTTATGTACTAGGTTACGTTTAACATTGTACTACTCATAGTTTATTAATTCATTGCTGTAGATATTTTAAGATACATATGTACATTTATTGCAATACAATCTAGATAATTTTTCACTGCAGTTGTTTTATTTTCATAACACTGAACCTTCGCCTGACGAACATAGTTCTGGAAGCAGTATCTGCTTAAAAACTAGACTGCTTTACGCTCATATTCGGCACTATAATAAAAAATAATGAGCCAATCATAATGGATCAACATATATGGTATTCTTGTTGCCCATACTAACGTAGCCTTGCTTGCAAGCAGTGGTGCAAGTACGTTCAAATGCTAGCAGACTCTTCTCAGAAATGTATGACTCATGTTCGATAAGGCAGCTCACTAAAGTGAACATCATGCTAACAATTTCATCAAATTCTTTGGTGAAATAACAACGGTTTTTGCTTTCACTCTGCATATATGATATTGCTAGTCATTCAACTTTCATCAAATAGAAGATCGGTTAAAGTCAGGTGTCTGACTGATGTTAAATCGCACGTATTGCATTCATTCTATTTGATTAATTTTGCTTTCTTGAACTACATTTTTGTCATAAATTCTGGACCTGTTAGATTCAATTGGGATAACTTTACAATATACAAACATTATTCCTTCCATCACAAAGCTTTGCAAGTTATTTCAAACATTATACATAGAAAGTAATGCTTTTGCAAAAAATTATTCACATCGTGGTTGTAATATAAATAGATAATTTAGTTGTACTGAGCATCTAGAACTTTTGCAATTTATTCATGCAACAATCGATTTATCGTAGGTTTTCGAATGCCGATAAATTCTGAAGTAAAATAGGGTGAAGGGGTTTTTTAGGGTAAAAGTTATCACAGCTGACCTAAATGGTGTTGACCAGCGGCTGACAAGCGAGTCGTTGCAAGCGAGAACAACAACAGTAATCTAGTGCTAGTGTGATCATGGCAGAGTTGGGAGGGTTTCGCCAAGTACAAGCTGTACGCCCTAGAGAAAATGTTCAAGGATCACCCAGTACTGGCAGTGACGAAGGAGCTGAACAAAATTTTGCTGATGATTTTGACCCATTCCACGGTGATCCTGATGAGCCAGACGAAGTGGATAGCTCTCTAGCTGCACCGCCCGAAGAGAGGTATGATAACGAGCCTTCTTACTCATCCTGTCGGAAATGTGTCTACATCGTAAAGTCATTTCGACTGCACGATGTTTGTTCTTTTATGTATGTTAGTGTGTACTTATATAGAATGTTGGTTTGCTGAGTTCCCTGATTTTAACCATTACTCTGCAGCTGAAGTGGACGTCCAAATATTTTGAGAATTGTGGACTTTATTTTTAACTTCAGACCCCCACTTAGGTCTTAGGCTACCCATTACCAGTGTTGCTGTGTTGAAGAATTTGAGTGAGTTGGAAACCCACTTGTTATTGTAGGTTTGGAGTTGTAATTTAGATCATGACTCCAGAAAATCACTCTACAATATATGTAAAGGTTTTATTGAATAAATAGCAGAAATGCCCCTTCTTTAATAGCTATTATTTTAAGTCTAGGCTTAATTATTGGTCATCGGTGACAGAAAGGGCTTCTGTATTATGGCTTTTATAGCGCTTTTTTCAATGATAATTCCATTTAATAAAGGTACTAATAAGTGTATTTAAGGCTGTGCATAATCATTTGTAAAGTTATTAATAATAAGATAACTAAAATAAAGCTCTAGGAATGAAATAACCTGAGCATCTTTGCTCAAACAACACTCCGGCAATGGCAGCTTTGTTTACATCATGGCAGTCAACAGGCAGTAGACTGTGATACTAATATCGCTGTACACTTTTTATATGTATGTTTTTGCTGTGGTTCGCTGCAATAACCAAACCGAATCTTATGCGATGTCTGGTCCGATTCACGCAGAATTTCTTTTTCCACTGGACCGATCCATTGGAGTGTCTACCACAAAAATGTTCAGACATTGAGAGCCTCTGTTGTATGTCATCTATGTAGGGGAGTAGTAAGTCAATATACAGAGAAAATATGAGAATTCTGTATTGATTCTTTTTCCATTGCTGATACCAAAACCGAATCACCCGACTGTGCCGGTCCAATTCACACGACCGCGCTGGTCCGATTCACCTGGATTAACGCGATGCACTCGGACCACATATTTTCAACTGTGCCACTGCAAGTACCAACATATTTCAAAGTTTCTGTATACTGTAGTAGCTAGTGCATACATAAAATAAGTGCATGCATGTGTATTTGTAGCTCCTAACTCTGGCAGGTCTCTCAGCAGCAACAAAGTATCCAGATTGCCAGTCAGACGCTACAAAAGTTCTAAACTCTGGGTTGTTGTAAACTGATGTTGGTAGTTCAGCAGTTATCCACCAGATTTTGTGTGATGTATGCTGAGGGAATTCCTTCTAATTACATTGTATTGCCCTCTTTGCTCCTCCCTACTTAAACACTTCACATCAGTGGACATCCTCTTCCTTAATTTATAGTTAATAATAATCATAAGAAGAAGCTTGGGTAGCTATTTGCTGGTTTGACCATATACTGTGCCATACCATTATTCTCACAGCATAGGCTACTCTATATGCATCATCTAAGAAATATGTGCAGTAACCTGTATCATGTTTCAGCTGGTATCATGGTCGGCTGGATCGAGCTCAATCCGAAGAACGACTAAGGATATATGGAAAGCTGGGAGCCTATCTTGTGCGGCAGTCTGACAGACGGCCAGACTCTTATGTTCTCTCTTACTATGGACGATCTGGAATATCTCATTTCAAGTGAGTACTGTAATGTCTCATATGCATTGTATTTTTCATTATCATGTATGCAGCTAAATCATATTAGCTGCCATGAAAATTCTCAATAATAGAGATTGGTTATATATTGTGCCATAGAGTGCACAGAATGATAACTAGCAGCTAGCCTATGTATGAGCAAGTTCATACTGTAGCTATATTGCTCTACAATTTAGACAGCTCTATTACATAATAAAGAAGTGCAACTTTACAGAGAATTAAACTTATTATGCTTCTGAGTGTACAACCACACCACTAGTATGATCCAAGCTGTGAGGCTGATGAGTATTACCATAGCTTCTGATATACATCATTTGTATGTAACCTATAGCTACTCATAGATACCTAATAGTAGTTACTGTATTGTCACTCAGTTGACAGTTAGTGGATACCTACTCGAGAGAAGCACCTTGTATGTATCACTTTTTGACACAGCGTGAATAAAATAAGTCAGCGTGTAGGCCTTTTCATCTCAGCACTGTTGCTGAGTTGGTAAAGTTTTGAGTCTAGAAGCTGAGTTGAAAATTAGCTAGCTAGAACCAGCAGTCAGTGTCAGCTGAAGTTGGTCTGTTTTTATTAAGAAAAAATCAGAGTTGGTCACTTTTGGAGTAGGAAACTGTCAATACCGTGTGAGTTGGAGCTTGTTCAATGTCCACCCATCTCTGCTACCCTGTATCTTAGGAAAATGCATTATCTTTATGGTCCCATCTTGGCCTGAACCTACACTGGATTCATCTCTCCTGAAGGTAACACATTTCTTGTAGTGTGACCCACCTGTAGGTCACTTTTACTACTAAAGCTACGGTGAAAGGAAGGCAATTGCAAGAAATGTGTTAATTAATGTAGTGGCTTAATAAGTCTTTCTAATTCTGCTACACTATTTGTACATTGGAGACCTAGGCTTATTGAACTTACTTTTACTGACTTGTGAAGTGGATTGGCAATGGTCGGAAGTGACCCATCCCACCAAAATTCTAACTGGTTCTTTGTGTAAAGGCCGTCTAGAGGAGTTCATTCCTACCTCTTAGGAGCATAGAAGGGCCATTGAGTTATTTTAGTTGTTTGCCCATCCTATGTGGAGTTGTTTAGTAGTTATATGATAATAAAATTCTACCTAATAAATTAAGAGAAACTGCTTCTAATCCTGTCACAGTGTCAATTTTTTGGCATAGCTAGTTGTTGTTTTGCATGGCTTTGACTCATGTCCTGAATCTTGTTTGGCATAACCCCTGAAATTGCATTTGGGTTCTGTGGGACCTGTAGCCTAATATACAGTATTCACTGCTTCATATGTGTTTTGTGTGTAAGGTCTGCCAGGGTTCCAGAGGCTGGTACCTTATCAAGAATACAGGCTATGGAGCCTTGTACAGTAGAAGTGTGGTGGCTAAAACTGACCATTAGGCTGGAGCGTTGTTCAACTTTTTTGATTTTCCTTTCTGGCTAGTTCAGAAAAGTTGCCAAATGGGGGAAAAATTGTGTTAAAAGTTTATTTTTTTTCGAGAAGGATATGTTCTACCACCTCAAGACCCCTAAAGTTAAAAAAAGTGCTGTTAAGAGGACCGTCCGCCGAAGAATAAAATTTGTTCAATTTTTCTTTTCATTAAGCAGTGGCTATACATCAGACAAACACGCAATTGAAGTTTCAGGCAGCCAGTGCAATGCCAAGTGGGTAGAACGGGGATGAAGGAGGACCGGTCTCTCATGAGCAGTTTTTTTTTTTTAATTTCAACAAAGTTTTTTATTATCGGGTCAATCTTCATGAAATTTACTATTTCTATGTAAAGTTGAAAAATAATGTAAGTTAGACTCTTGTACTATTCACATTTTTGACATAGAAAACGAGTTATTCAAAGACTGGGTAAAAAGGAGATCCGTTTCTTTAAATAACTAGTTTTCTATGAGGAAAACGTGAAAAAGTAGGTACGTAAGTCTAACCCACATTTTTTTTATTTTACTTAGTATCTATAGTAATTTTCATGAAGATTGGCCCAATAATAAACTTTTTTGAAATAAAAAAATGCACTGCTCATGAGAGACCGGCCCTCCTTTTTCATCCCTCTGTACTACCCACTTGGCATTGCACTGGCTGCCTGCATGTTCATCTGGTGTAGCTATAGCTACTGTTTAGCAACAGTAAAAAAGAAATTTGAAAAAATTTCATTAGTTACTGGACGGTTATCTTAAGAGCACTTATTTCCTACTTCAGTGGGCTTGGGTGGTAGGTAGTACTAGATATCCATCTAAAAAAATGCTTTTAACACAATTTTTTCTCCCCATATGGCAACTTTTCCAAACTATCCATAAAGGAAAATAAAAACTAATTGAAAAACGCTTCACCCTACTGACCATGCTCTTGACCTGGCCTGAGTAGTTACTTGTATGCTGTAACTCTTTGAGGGCAATTAGAAGTAGCGTCAGTTGGGGCAAATCGTGCGCATTTTTTTGTTTTTCATTTGTTGTCACACTCTTACTATCGATCTTTGAGAAATGGCTAGTTTACTGTGAGGGCAGTGTTACATGTAGTTACGATACATATAAAGTTCAAAGCAATAAGTGTCGCAGTAAAAATTTGAAAAAATAAAGACCAACATTCTTCTGCACCCCCGCAAATGGGGCAAATCGTGCGCGGTCCTGGGGCAAAGCGTGCGAAATAATAATCGTAGATAAAAATTTATGTCACCATCGTAAAGAGCATCATTTTTTACCCAAGAAACGATACTAAACATTAGGCTATGTATAAAACTTATTACGTTTGCATCGCGCACGATGTGCATCACCTGTAATTTTGTGGCTAAATGGGAAAAATCGAGCGCTTCTTTTGCATCAATTCGTTGTCACACTGTTATTATCGATCTTTGGGAAACGGCTATTTCACTGTAAGAGCAGTGTTACATGTAGTTGCGATACTTATAACGGCCAACGCAATATGTGGCAGTAAATACTGCAAAAAATGAAAACTAGTGTTTCACTGAAAACCGTGCGTTTTATTTCAGTTCACTGTCGCACAGTTGCTAGGTATCGATCTTTAGGAAACTGCTATTTCATTAAAAGAGAAGTGTTATATGTAGCTACGGTACATATAACGGCCAAAGCCGTATGTGGTAGTAAAAACGGGAGGAAAACAGCATTTTGTGCCAGTCTGCCAGTGGGAAAATCGTACGCAATTTTATTGTAATTTTTTTGTCATACTGTTACTATCGATCTTTGGGAAACGGCTAGTTTATTGTAAGAGCAGTGTTAGATGTAGCTAGTACGGTACACATAACAGCCAAAGCAATATGTGGCAGTAAAAATTGGAAAAAAATATAAACCAGCATTTTGCTGCTGGTCTGCCAATGGGAAAATGTACCTACGCATTTTTATTTCAATTAGTTGTCATACTGTTACTATCGATCTTTGGTGAGTAGGTATTTCATTGAAAGAGCAGTGTTTCATGCAGTTACAGTACATATAACGGCCAAAGCAATAGCTAGCTATGTGGCAGTAAAAACTAAAAAATGAATAAAAACCAGCATTTTACTGCCAGCCTGCCAATGAGAAACATAGTGTGCATTTTTATTTCAATTCGTTGTTGTCACACTGTTACTATCGATCTTTCGGAAACTGTTATTTTATTGTAAGAGCAGTGTTACATGTAGTTACAGAACATATAGCTGCCAAAGCAATTATGTGGCAGCAAAAACTTGAAAAAATAAAAACCAGCATTTTGCTGCCAATCTGCAAATTCTCTACAATTGCAAGGGCATGGTCGTAACTTGCAAAATAATCATTGTAGGTAAAAATTGATGTCACCATCGTAAAGAGTATAATTTTTTATCCAAGAAACGATACTAAACATTAGGCTATGGATAAAACTTATTACGTTTGCATCACGCACGATGTGCATTCACCTGTAATTTTGTGGCTAAATGGGAAAAATCGAGAGTTTCTTTTACTTCGATTCGTTGTCACACTGTTATTATCGATCTTTGGGAAACGGCTATTTCACTCTAAAAGCAGTGTTACATGTAGTTACAAGACATATAACGGCCAACGCAATATGTGGCAGTAAATACTGGAAAAAAAAAAACGAAAAGATGCGATTTGCTGCCAAGTATGAAAACCGTGCGTTTTACTTCAGTTCACTGTCGCACCCTTGCTATCGATCTTTGGGAAACTGCTATTTCATTGAAAGAACAGTGTTACATGGAGTTACGGTACATATAACGGCCAAAGCCGTATGTGTCAGTAAAAACTGGATAAAATAAAAGCCAGCATTTTGCTGCCCATCTGCAAATTCTCCACAATTGCAAGGCCATGGTCGTGGCTTGCAAAATAATCATTGTAGGCAAAAAAAGATGTTATCGTAAACAGCATAATTTTTAACCTTAGAAACGATACTCAACATGATTTAATGAACAATTGTTCGCTATGTTGGCGTCGCGCACGATTTACCCCGCCTGAAATTTTGTAAATGGGGCAAATCGTGCGCACCTCTGCACAAATTCGTCTTTTGAAATTCAGCTAAATGCTTTTTTTTTGTCATCTTTACCGTCTATTAGAAGCACGCTTGCAAATTTTCAGGGCCGGTGCGCACCTTTTGGGTCATTAAAAAAATGAAAAACTGTTTTGTGGACATGTAAAATGCCGTTTAAAGAGCTCTACGTGAGTTCTACTTACATATAAATTTTTCTAGTGTACACCATTGTACAGAGCACCCCTGAAACCTATAGAGAACATACTTTATCAACACCGATATATCACCTGGTAGTCTGTAGGGCGCGCACGTTTTGCCCCAGGTTGTAAAATAATCTGGGGCAAATCGTGCGCATTTATAAACCATTAAAAAGCAGGACATGTGTATCACAGCATTACCAAACACTA
>LQNS02000210.1:18458520-18475563 GCA_001587735.2 Parhyale hawaiensis
GCCTTCTGAACAGTAATAAGCACAGGAGACAGCGGGGGTTCTCCTGAAGGGCTAACTTACTGGCATCATTTATCGAACACGTGCACCAGTCAATAATAACCACATATGCCGTCATTTACAATGACGGCTCGGGACACTAGTAAATAAATAAAACACGAAGTGTTTTATTATATTAGGATTTTGTTTATTTTCAGCCCTCCAAAAGGGAATGATAAGTGGAGAAAATTGAGCATTTTCGACATCTTCTTTTGCTCTCAACCAAGGTTCTAAGGCCACAAAAGCTGCTCGCGCTCTAATTGAGCTGTTTACGGAGAGGGTGCCATGGCTGAGAGGACCGCTCGTTATTGGTTTGGAGAGATGAAAAATGAAAATTTTAACTTCAAAAACTCACCTCGTCCTGGTCGTCCAATTGTGATCGATGGGAAACATTATACCATCTTTTTCACAAAAATCCTCGGCAAACGATAAGGGGGCTGGCCGTTTGAATGGGATGCAGGCCAAAAGCTACTACCCCGTCAGTGCGAATATATTAAGGGCTACAGAGTTAAGAGTTACTTCTTAGAAGTTGCTTTTGTAAACCACATTTTTTATAGTACTGCGTTTTAAAAATAGCCGACAATTTCAAACAAAGGTTCGCTGTTGAGCTCTGTTTCAGACTCAGGCATGGTACGACTGAAACTCTGAGTGAACTTCAGCAGGGCCCTGAAGCCGGTGGTTTATCAAGGGTCTACTGAACTAAGGCATTTTCAACAGGCCGACACTCGATTAAGGATGAAACTCGCTAAAGAAAACCTTTAAGGGTACTTGTGCCATGGGATAGGTGCTGGGCAGTCCGAATGATGGGACCAGCTGAATTTTGCGGAAAAAACCGAAACACTTTCGTGTAGAAAAAAGGACAGGGGATAAAACTAACCTTCGCTCGGTCATGTCCTTACAGGATTCAATCACATTTGGCCTGAGTCAAAAACGAAGCTTGATAGCGTACCGTTGCTCGAAGTGATTACCATTCTTTTTCAAACCCCAATTCAAAACACCGGATTACGAAACCAATGGCTATGGCCCACGTGCTGATTTTTTCTCAATTCAAATTCGCACTGATAGTGCATCAGACGTTAGCCTGCAACTCGTCCTAACGGCAAGCCACAAGTGCTGAAGGATCCAATCTACCGCTACCAGTCTCATTCTTTTATTTTAACCCCTCGTAAGTAATGTAAAGGTATGAGTCAAGCTCCTGCTGAGTTTTCCGGTTGCAATTAATTGCCTCCGCCGAAGAGGTTATGTTTTCGTCGGGTTTGTCTGTCTGTCTGTCTGTCATCAAGATAACTCAAACAGTTATGGACAGATTTTGACGAAATTTGCAAGAATTGTTTGTTATGTTAGGTGGGACAGATGATAACTTTTGTTGAAAATCCGCCCATCCGCTTGTTTGTGTGTTTGTTGTCTGCCTCATTTTTCTCAATACCATAGCTCAAAAAGTTATGAACGGACTTTTATGAAATTTACATGAGTTATTGAGTATATCACGAAGAGTAAATGACCAAATTTTTTTAATAAAGCGTCTGTTCATTCATTCGTTTGTCACTGTTTTTAATTTTATGCTTGTTAGTCCGATAATTCACAAAATAATGAATGGATCTTTATGCAGTTTATAGGAGCTGTTAGTAATGTTAAAGGACATAAATGATTAAATTTTAGCTCTGATCGGTTGGTTCGTTTGTATGTTTGACCCATGTTTGTCATAATGTTTGCTAGCAGCATAACTCAAAATGTTATGAAAGGATCTTCAAAAATATTAATGAAGTTCTTAACACCCTTGAAGACTGAAGAACACAAATAATTAGCATTTGGTGTTGATACAAAGAAAATCATGGTCACAGTGCCAATGTTACTTTTCCGTAACTGTTGCTTTGCTTGGCGGAAGTAGGCGCTCTCAGAGTGCTCTAGTTATTGAATAGTATACTCGTATCAGCATCCAGCGACTGCTGGCAACATTAGACTGGGAATTAGATTGAGTTGATGTTTTCTTGTTGTTTCGATGTCTCGTATATACCGAACTTTGTGCAAGTTTTTCTGTTCCAGAGTTTCTCAATATCTGTCGCGGTTTTTTTCGATATGATTTTTTCCCTTGACTTACAACAGCCGAATATTTTGCTGTACTTCAATGTATTCCTTTTTTTGCTCCTTTTATCCGGAAATTGACTTGAAATTGCTGGCTTCTATAGAATTGACCGTTTTGCCTCTCTGTGAATTATAGCTTACGCTACCAATATCCGTGTGCTGCTGCTGTTTACTTCCTGTAAAAAATAACTTGAAATAATAGGCTGATTATGATATTCAATGGCCGAGCGTTTTTTACCTCCGTCAAAGAGGTTTTCGTCGTGTTTGTCTGTCACCAAGATAAATCAAAAAGTTGTGAACCGATTTGGACGAAATTTGCAGGGATTGTTAGTTATGTTAAGAGAAACAGATGATTAACTTTTGGTAAAGATATGTTTTCATCCGTTTGTTTGTCTGCCTCATTTTTCTCAATGCCATAACTCAAAAAGTTATGGATTGATTTTTGTAAACTCAACATGAGTTGTTGAGTATATAACAAAGAGTAAATGACCAAATTTTGGCAATGATCCGTTTGTTTGTCCGTTCGTTCCTTTGTCACTGTTTCTAATTTTATGCTTGTTAGCACAATAACTCAAAAAATAAAGAATGGATCTTCATGAAATTGATAGGGGTTATTAATAATGTTAAAAGACATAGATGATTAAATTTTGATACAGATCGGTTTGTTCGTTTGTATGTTTGACTCATGTTTGCCTTAACGTTTGTTAGCAGTATAACTCAAAAAGTAATGAACGGATCTTGAAGAAAATTGCACAAGCTGTTAGCTATTACTGTTAAAAGGCACAAATGGTTTTATATTTTTGGAGTTTATACAATGAAAATTGTGGTTTCAAAGCCAATTTGAATTTTTTGCTACCGTTGCCTGGTTTGACGGAGGTAAGCGCTCTCAGAGTGCTCTAGTTATTTTATCTTATGCTGTAAACGTCAGAGTGGATTTCCATAGGATTGAGTTTTCGGTGTTCTGCACCGTAATTGACTTGCGGTTCACACCTGATACTCGATCCGAGCTGACGGATCGAATGCTCAGGACTGAAGTTTCGAACCAGTTTGAGCTAAGCATGTTAAATTATCTTGACTGCAGCTGTTAAATCGAAGGCACCCTAATTGACCTATTGGCAGTACAGGCTCAAGGACACAGAAAAATTGTAATTTTCCGGATCATCAGTGACGTAATGAATAGTTATAGTACAATTTAGTCCATCAAAGTAAATTAGCGGCCAAGGATTAAGCGCGTGGCTGTAGAAGAAACTCATGCATATCTTTGCCAAGGGAGAAATTTAACCGATTCTGTCGTTGATTAAAGTATCTTATTAATTAATTTTGCAAGAAAGTGTACCCTTTTCACATTGTGACGTTAACGTTTTTCACAAGGAATGGAGGAGGAGGAGGGAGCTTCATTTTGCTAGCTTGAGAGATAATGTCACCGCGTGTTGACATTCTAACACCGGACACGATTTGGCCAGCGAAACGCTTCACACGCACGGGCTTTAATTTTTGAAACATTGGGCGGGAATCAAAATACGAATTTGGATGCTGACTTTTACCCTGTGATCGACTTTCACTGCCCATTTCACGGAAATGAGGAGACTGGCATCACCTAATGATAACTGTCTTCTTTTGCCAACACAGAAATTGCTACTAGGCGTGACGCAAGGATGATGTTACGGAACAGGTTAGCGCACTGCCCGTACACGGTGGACGTACTTAGGAGCAGTAACGTCATAAGGTCATTCGATCGAAGCATACCTAGTCGAAGAGTAGCAATTGTCTATCATAAATTGAATATGAATTATGAATACCACAGTTAGTTTAGAAACGGCAATGATCACTGTGATACTGTTCGCCAAATTGTTGTAATATTTAATAATGTTGACCTAAGCTGCGCCGTCGTTAAGAGATCCAGTCCTCCTCTCCTAACTGTAAAAACTACACTATCATTGGAAAAAGATGGATTTATCATTCACCAGTATCAACGATACTGTTCCGTAAGACAGAGTAGATGTGGGGTACTTATTAAGTAATTATTGTGATTATTTTTCAAGTTCGTTACCACGAGTCGGACGCAACACTTACTTAAACAGTTACATATGCTGCTGTACCGCGCTCAGCGTGCAGTAGCTGATTTTTTTCAAATTTTACCGAGCAATTGTTTGGCTTCTGCGTATTATGTATAGACTTTTGCTTTTATATTACTTCGCTGGGAGGAAATTTGCTTTAATGTTTTCCAAACAAATCTTGATAAAACGTTCTTCTATCCCGGCGTATACTCATACGCATCTGAACCAAATCTCCAGAATGGGTAAAGATGCATCTGAACCCCATCTCCAGAATGTCATTTACTCTGGATAAAACTCACTTGATTTAGTGCATTTTAAAGACGATAAAGTGCTTCTGACACATGCGCACGTTTGTCGGACTGAATTCATCTGCTGTTTACAAGCCTTAAGCCAACGCTTTTTCAATATTTTATCCTCCAGAGAGCTGAAAAAGGTTGTAGATGCTCTGATATGTGTTTTTGTGCAACCATAAAGACTGTTGGACTTTCCGAAGGTGCAACTGGGATAATGAAGAAACAATGGAAAATAGCTATTTATCAATGTACAATAACTTCTGACGCCACTTATGACCCGTAGTGTACGGCAGCTTGGGCCCTCGGCGTGCTCTAACCTGTTCCGTTTCATCATCTTTGGGTGTGACGTATTCCTGCAGTGGCGGTAGTCTAGGTACTCGTACAATGTTGCATTTACAAGCTGTAGGCCACACGTTCGCTTCCGCACCAGGTACGTGAGTTCTACGATACTCGGATAGCAGCGTCAGCGTTTTGACCTCACTGCGAGGTCACTGACCTATATAACCAAATATATGGCTGTCAGGAGGTTGCAGTCATCACATAAGCCTTCCCTCGTGACGCAAAGGCTCTGACAATCCTTGATTGCCCGCAGCTGTGCACTGTAACACTGCAGTGGTACATGTGGATTTCCCACTTGTGGATTTTGGTTAAGTTAACTTTGCCTTTGCCTTTAGTAATAAATTTGATTAGACATCTAGCAGTAGACAGACCAACGGGCCCATTCCTAGAAAGCGGGAGGGACTTACGCTCCATGCTTCTAAGAGCTATTGCCATTATATCAGAAGCATTTAGATATTTCACGACAAAAAAAAAAGAAAGGAATATGTTCAGCCAAAGAGTTGATGGAGCTTGCATAATTAAATGCTGTAGATCCGGAGAGATGGGAGACGTTAAGTTAGTTGGGGCTTGAGAGACAATGGATTACAGTGACCTCCAACGCATTGGCCAGTAACAACTTGTGACTCTTGTAGCGGTTCGTAGCTGTGGAGGGTGTTTCACCCAATGTTTGTCAATACGATGTTTAAATGTATGCACGGTTTCTTCACCGACAAATGTTCACTATGGAAAACGGAGAAAACTATTGGCTTTGAGTAGTTCTTCTTAAATCATCAATGCCGTAGTTGTATTGTACGACCGCTTTGATTTATTTGGGAGCAAACAGTCCAGATGTTTGAACTGACTTTTATAGCACATGAATTTTCGCACAGGTATTTAATGATACAGTATCAATGATGTGTTTGTACTGTACGATAGCTTCTATTATTACTAGCGAGCGAACAGATTCCATTTCTTAAACCGATGGGAATTTATATCCTGACTTTGCCATTAATAAGTGTGCTTGAATGCTTCACGAACGTTATTTGCACGAAGGCATTTATATTCTCCACATTATATTTACTTAGACTGAAGCAAAGTAGAGCGTCCTCTTGGCATCATAAGTTCAGCAAGTGATGGCTATAAGGCGCTATGCGACCATTGATCGGTCACGCGGAAGTGTCTGTACCCACGAACTATCGCGTGAACTGCACTCGTGCGTCCGCTTATGCGGAAGTTTCTTGAGATGATAAACTTGACTCTTATCTGCAGGACATGCTAGTCGAGCGCATTTATTCTTATATTTTTAGCTGCCGGATCCGGATTTATGGTCCTAAGCACCGGCGTAACTGCATTGGCTTAGAAAGGTAGTGGAAATTTACCTTCCTAGCTTGGATGCAGCGCGAGGCCACGATACGTGGAGTGCCACTTGAGGGATATTTTCTTAAAGTTTAATGAGGATTGTTTACAATAGTATAATGCGCTTAAGGCTCATGCAGCTAGGATTTGGTACGCTCTCATTTCAATAATGACAGACGTGACGCTGCATCCTTGGAAGTCAGATCTACTCCAAGGCTAAATACCTAACTCACACGATCCCCATTATTGTGAACAGCATTATCACTTCAGCGGAACGTAGCCTTTGAAACCTAAGCAAAAAAAATTCTTAGCTAGCTTGATGTGAGGAGCCGTGGGTCTCTACGTAAAGCTTATTTTTCCCCTCAGGGGTATATTCTGGCAGGCCCTTTGCCTGCCACAATATATCACAAACCCAAGGGTCCCGAGTGACTTCTATGCAGGGGATGTTGCAGCTAGCCGAAGTTCCTGCTGAGAAGGTGATCTCGAGAGGAGATGAACAGGCTGGTGCCATAGCTGGGAACTCAGTCTTCTGCAGTCTGCTCCTCTCTCGCTTCCGGCAGGTTATACCACCTGATGCTCTTTTCCTTTTCTTTCTCTTCTTCCTCTTTCCGGCCAAAGCCCGTACTGGTGATGGCAGGGTCTGGGGCGCGTGGATAGCTGGCCGCTTTCGTAGCTATCATGTCTGTCCATTTGTTTTGTCTCGCAAGTTTTTAATGATTTCCTCTGTTTATGGTGTCTGTTTATTAATTGTTTTTGGCGTGGCTCATAGTTCGATATCCAGACGTGGAAGTAAGCCCCGGTCATCGTGGTTCTGGATCTCCCTCCTACCGTATCTTATGTACTAATGTTCGAGGTCTCTATGGTAATTTGGCTGAGCTCGCCGTAGCCTCTTCCAATTATGATCTGGTGCTATCTTCGGAGACGCTTGTCTTAAGTCATCGTCATGTTTCTGAGCTGATGATCCCGAACTTTGAAAAGCCAGTGCTGCGGTTGCGAAACTCATGCCCTGGATTTAGGGGTCTGGCTGCTTACGTTCTGAAGGGTGTTGTTGCGTCTAGGCAGAGTGAATATGAGTGTCCATGTTAATTGTGAGCTGATGGTACTTCCAGTCTGTGGCTCATTCCGGAACTTATATTTGTTTTCAGTGGATCGCAGCCCGTCGGCTGATGATAGGGTCTTTGATTGTCTCTTCGATGCAATGTCTAGGATTCAGTCATCGGATAGGCGTTTTGCTTTTACAGTATCTTGTGGGCGATTTTAATTGTCACCATGTGGAATGGTTAGGCTCTGGGAGGACCGATTGTCATGGCCATGCAGCCTTCGATTTCGCGAGTGCCTCTGGTTGTGAGCAGTTGGTTTGAGGGTCCCACTCATTTGATGGGAGGTGTTCTTTACCTACTGATGACTGATAATCCTGATTCGGTTGGAGTCTCAGTGGTGTCTCCCATTGGTTCCTTGGACCATGGTGCCCTCTCTGCGACGCTGCAAGTTCATCAGCGTGTCTTCAGAGTCACTGTTAGGCGTGAAATATTTTTGAAGTCCAAAGTGAATTAGGACGTCGTCTCTGGCGCCATCCTTTCGCTTCCTTGAGGTGTTGTGAGAGAGTCTCCTGATCCTGGGTCTACTTTCGATCGGTATTCTCTGACATGGTGCGCGCCTATGTCCCTTCCCGCTTCATTACGGTTCAGGACAGGCGATGGGCCCTGGTTTGATAATGCCTGTAGGAGGGTGTACCAGTTGAAGCGGGAGGCATATGCCCGTTGGCGTATTAGCCGGTTTACTGTTGACTTTCAGCGTTTCAGGGAACTGCAGCGTCGTGCTGGTGCTACTTATGGGGAAGCTGAGAGGGAGCATAATTTGAGTACAAGGAGTTGTTAGCTTCGTCTGTGAGCGCGCATAAGTGGTGGTCCACCTTGAAGAGCGCTGTGCTTGGTGTGAGCTCTTCTGTCCCCCCTTTAATTAGTGCTGGAGGTGATCTTGTTGCGGACCTCGCTGCCAAGGCGGACCATCTGTTGCGCTACTTTGATGGGAAGCAGAGCCGGGACCGAGTGTGCATTCATTTAGCGTGGGATCCTGAGCCGAGGTTATCCGGTTTTGTTTTCAGATCTTCTGAAGTGTACCGCCTTCTTCTTGACTTGGACCCCTATGGTGGCACTGATCCATCGGGTATGTTTCCTCTCTTTCTTCGGTGGGTGGTTGGTGTGCTCGCAGCCCCGCTTGCTTCCGTGTTCCGTCGGATGTTACGGCTCGGCTGTTTTCCGGAATGCAGGCATGTTGCTCATGTGAAGCCTGTTCCGAAGGGCTCGTTTCATCCCGAACCTCCGCGACTATAGACCCATTTCGATCACACCCATTTTGTCCAAAGTTTATGAGAGGTTGGTTGCGTAGAAGTTGAGTCATTTTCTTGAGAAGCAGGGGGTCCTTCCCCTAACACAGTATGGTTTTCTTAAGGGCCTGGGAGCTTGTGATGCTCTGCTTCATAAATCTCATGTGTTGCAGCTGGCTCTTGATGGGGGTTATGAGGCAAGGTTGGTACAGCTTGCTTGACTTTAGTGCTGCTTTTGATCGCGTGAATTACCTTGGGCTGCTCTATAAGCTGAGATTGATTGGTAATGGTCGTTCAGTTTTTGCGGTAATTAGTCAGCTTTTATCTGACAGACGTTAATGTGGTTATTGATGGGAAGAGGAGTGAGTTTTGGGTTCGTGGTTGCTGGTGTCTTACAGGGTAGTGTTCTAGGCCCTTTGTTATTCATTGTATATACAGCGGACCTGTTTGATCTTGTTAATAATTTACTTGTAGGTTACGCTGATGATGTTACTTTGCTAGCTGTTTGCGATAAGCAAAGTGATGGGGTGGAGGTTTCAGAACCTATTCAGCATGATTTGAAAGTGATTGATTCCTGCTGTTCTAGGTGGGAGATGAGTCTAGAAGCGGGCAAGACTAACACCATGCTCGTGTCAAGGTCACGTTCAGTGAGACCTCCTTTCCCTGCGCTCATTCTTGATGGTGTGTCACTTCCTGTGGATGATGACTTGGTAATTTTGTGTGTCAATTTTGATCCAAAGTTTACGTTTGAGCCCCAAATTCGTTCAGTCGCCTCACGTGCATCGCAGAAAATTGGTCTGATGATGCGTGCTTGCAGGGTGTTTCGCTCGGTAGAATTGACACGTCGCTGCTTCAGTTGCTATGTCCTCCCTCTGGAATTACTGCTCCATAGTCTGGGGTTCTGCTGCCGATTGACATCTGTGTTTGCTTGACAAAGTGGTTCGTCGATGTGCGTTCATGCTGGATGGTGTTGTGCCTTGTGATCTGGCGCATCGGCGCAGAGATGGTGGGGTCTGCTTTTTCTATAAAATTTATAACTGCTCTAGTCATCCACTGTCTGATTTTCTACCGGAGCCATTTGTTCGTTTGAGCTATACTCGGCGTACTGGTGCTTTTCTTGAGTTTGCCTTGGAACCGTTACGATGCCATACGGGCCAATATTCTCGTTCGTTTTTTTAATCGTGTGTGGATGTTTGGAATGGTTTTGATGGCTCTGTCTTTGCTGGTGCGGGTGCTTTAAACGATCTGTACACAGAGCTATTCAATGATCTCGGTTCTTCTCTTTCTTTTTTTTCCCTTTTTTTCTTCACTCACTGGGCTGGTTGCGTGGGGCTTTGTCAACCTCACGGAGTTTCTCCATTCCCACGTCTCCAGTCTCGTATGATTTAATAATAATAATGATAGTAAGGAGCCTGTCGTGGGCTGATACATAAACTGGATCTGGAGGGAGGAGATACTGTTGTGTAGCCACTTAGACTCATGATGGCAGGCTTTCTTGAACAACTGACGTAGCATACCGTTCTCATACTGCTTGAGCTTATCGATTCTTCCTTTATACACACATGGCACGAGGACGAGTAACCGGCAAGAACCTGAACCCGATATTCATCAGCTGCGTTATTTTGTTACCAGGAGTCTTTGTTCTGTTGTATTTATTGACAATTTGTCGTTTGACGATTTTGTTCTATTCTTTCTTTTGTTTCCCAACACGTTTTTTCCCCGAGTGCGGCGTTTTTTCACACCTGGGTTTCCGATATTGCTTAACCCACTACGTACAACTTCCTCTTCTTCTCATTATGAAACATCATAGTAGTGGCTAGAGTAGAGGAGCTCAAACTATCATGACATCTAAAGTGCAATGTGCGAAGTGTTCTGCCTCTGAAGTTAGACATTAAACGTCGAAAATACAAACCTCGATTGACACAGGCTGTGAGACACTTGGGTTGGGGCCGCAGCATCGGTATCGTTCTGTGGATCTTCCAAGTACAGCTGCTGTATGCCACATAGCGTGGTGCCGGATCCCTGCGGCCATATGCTAGCGCCTTATGCAGTCTCCTCGAGTGAGACTTGACGTGTTTAATAGAATACCCTTCATAGCTATTGTAAAATGTTGCCGAGAAGTTCCAAATTATGGAACTTTCGTAGAAACGATTGGTGTAGAGTAAAGCTAAAACTGGCGCTATGATCATGTTAACCATGTTGGGGAAAGTTTTCACTGTGGCCTTTCCTCAAACCTTGCTGTCAATAGTAACACGTTGCCCTAGTAAGATGGCGGTTTATGTAGGCAACACAGTGTAAGAAGGGCTTGTAAATGACCCGCTGCCCACAGCAACGGAGACAGCCCGCTCCCGCAGTCGCTCGTACAAAGGGCGGCGCCGATCATTCAGTGAGAAGCTCAAGAGAAGTCTCTTGTCTTCTCCTACCGCCACCTCCCCTCCACCCAAAGATGATATCCTCCCTACCATCGCTGCTGTAGATCTCATCGATAAAAACAGTTAGTCTTACGGCCTTTGTAGCTCCTTAACAGTCAAGTGGTAGTGCTGCTTACGTCTTGATATGCAAAAAATAGTGTCCAGTTTGTTACTGCTGTTGTCGCTTGTCGGCTCACATTTTTTGGCTGTAGTGGCAATAGTGGCGTTAGTGGCCAATTTTTTACTTCTATTACCGCTTGTCGGCTCACATTTTTGCCTGTAGTGGCAATACTGGCAGTTTGTTACTGCCATTAACGCTTCCCGGCTGCACTGTCATCAAACTCGCCAGTCTGTGTACGTTCATCACTGTGCGTGCGTTCAAGCAAGCTTTCTTGCCGCGCCACAACCACAAGAAGCACTACAATAAGCACTACCTAACCTAGCCTAAACTAACCTTACCTAACGTAACCTAACCATACGTAACCTTACCTAACTTTACATAACCTTACCTAACCTAATCTGCGCTACAGCGAGCAGCACAGCTCACGAGCTTGAACACCGCCTGCACGCACATCGATGCACCTACACAGAATCGCCGCAAGCGTACATAGCACACGGCGAGTTTGGCGCCTGTGCTTCCCGGCTCACATTTTTGGCTGTAGTGGCATAAGTGGTCAATTTGTTACTGCCATTATCGCTTGTTGGCACAGTTCATATATGTTTAACTAAATGGCTGCTATTTAGTAGTCCTAGCGTAGCCATATTAATACAGTGCAACCATCTCATTTGATGGCTCACAATTACGTTTGTACTCTGGCGTCCGTGGTTTTTTCGTATGTAGCCTAGCTGTACACACTTCAGCTCGGTGAGTTTTGTTTTTCAAAAGCTAAACGTTTTTATTCTTTCGCCCTTGCATCTCATATTCTGATGCAACTTCTTCGATTGCCCATGCATTTACGATGACGTCCATGTGGCAGACTTTGCGTATTTTCAGTTTTGGATTTGCTACGGTCAGTTTCCAATGATCAGTTCATTATTTATAAATCAACTGATGCTACTGTATACAGTCACTGAAGGATCTGTGCGCTTCACCCAACACAGCAGCTGCTCCGTCCCTATAGCCTGCAGTTAACAGGTCACGCTTTTAGCTGTAGTGTTAAGTAGTGCTTCGTATTTTATCTAGTGAAATAATGTGCTTTGTAGCTCATCACTAAATATGCTCCGGCATAGTCGATACATCTTTAACATTACTGTGTTGTGCAGTATATGCGTTAGCTTGCTGTGTTCTTCCTTAGTTTTTGCAGTCTCTGTCGCCGTCAGTTTCAATTACCGATGGGTTGCGACCAGCGTCCCATCACTCTCTTGCTTTTCCTCGCTGTATCCTTCCATAGGTTTACCGTCCTTGTCTACAGTGGCGCCCCGTGCAATGGCTCTCAGTTTTCAATATTCAAAAGCGGGAATTACTCACATTTTCATACTAATCGTCCTTGTCGGTAATATTCATTTTAAAAATTACTTATAGTGCCAGCACACGGGTATCATACGGGTAGCCCTTGGAACTGCATTTAAGTTCACAGCTGCCCGTGCTTATTCTTACTTGCCTGTATCGCATACTGGCATATCCAGAGTACTGCCCTGCGCGCTCTCGTATCCTATCAAGTTTTCCTTACCAACCTCTCTTCTTTTCCCATAAAGGCTTTAGGTTTGCGAGATTGTAATTTATTTTGTCTGAGCATAGTCAGTGTGTTATAACACTAATTGTAATGAGTTGGTTACATATGTTTTATTGCCGTTGCAAAGGAGATATAGTGATAATAAGGACAGGTAAATCGGAAAACGCGCCTTCCTCGAGTCACCATCAACCCAGCCACCGCTACATTTTAGGAGAACGAAAAGCTGGTTTGTGTAAGGTTAGGAAAGGCAAGGTTGGATTCAGTTAACGTTCTGATAACCCAATTTCCAAAGGATGTTCATTTACAACGTTAGCTCAACCAGTCCTAGCTTCACCTACGTTTGCACGGGGGTATATAATACCGTGGTAAGGGTACAAGTGTTGCCCTATAACTACTATTAGTCGTTTATACTCTCTATATTACACGATATATATCCCTTAGTTGGAAACGGGATTTTGTTTCCTGTTGGCTCGGCTACTTTGTCCTAATATTATGTCTGCGGATTGTTTTTAACATACAAAGCAGTACATGTGAGGAAGCCAGATACATAAATAGTATTTTGCTGACAGACTTCACGATGAAGCGGCTCTGTGTACATCAGTGTGCAAAAGGCAGTTGGAGGCGTAATTAAGTCAATTGTCTTGCGCTGTATCTGAAACAAAGGCCACATCGTATTGACTGGTCTCTTTTATTGCTGCGCCTTCTCTCAAAGTAACAAGAATTAGTCGTTATGGAGTATACATATCCAACGCTGAAATTTATACTATTAGTAAAGCGTCTTGTCAATGTAGATTGAGAACTTTTTCACTGATTTTCGTCTGCAGTTAGAAGTTAGAACGATTGTCAAGGTATAAACAATGATCTATTTGACCTTACTTGTCCCATGACTGGCGCATAGCTTTGCAGTAGTTTCGGTGGCAGAAAATTTAATTAGGGCATTGTCAGTTGCGAATTCTGCGAGTGGGCTTTGATAAGACATGCAGGATGTGAACTGCTGGGCAATATGAGGTGGTATTCAGTGCCGTGAGTTCAGTAGCAAAAAAGACAGTTGCTTGCTTGTCTTCCGAGGCTTGATTATTTATAGCAACTACTATAGTGACTGCAGCTGGTCCTGTACTCCAATGTCGTTTGCCGGTACGCATTTCCTTTGCGTTTTACTTTTGCTTATTGTAGTGCATGAGCTGCGCTGCGTGTGTTGGCTTGCAGTAGGTCAGAAACTGCTTTGCTGAATGATGTGTATTTTTGTGGAGAACTTAGTAGTACATGCAATAAAACTTCCGTTAGCTTTATTAAATCCCTGTGTGCATAAATTGTGAACTCATTTGCTAAACCTTCGTAGATTCAATGATGCAGTGTTTGATTTAGTGCTTGCGCCACGGACATTCTTAACTGTAGAATGTATACCAACATGATTTGTTTTTCCTGAATTTCTTGACAATTAACCTTATGCATTTTATGAGATAGGAGCTCTTGAAAAGAAAATAACGCGACCAAAATAAAGTCAATGTCACCCTGTACAGCCAAAAGTTAGCCTTAGTTGCAATGTAAGCTTACGGTTTGTATGAGTAACTTGCGTCGCTTTGCTGCTCTATCTCTTCCGTACGTGCGGCACTGCACCGTCTCTCACCCGCACTGCACCTTTGCTCATAGCCCCCAATGCTGGCTTGTGTCTCCCTTGATGCTATGCGTAAAAAAATGAATGAATTTATTTAGGAACACTTTTGGTTTTACTCTATAGCTTACTAACGTGGGGCCGGATGCACAAACGCCTGGTAAAGTTACGGTAACGTAAACTTTACAGTTCGTTGAAGAAGTATCGATATCGTTGCTCTGATTGTCACTTTCTCATACTGATTTTCACAACGTTATGATGTTCAAAGTTTATTGAACTTTGAACCAATGCATATCAAAGTAATAGACAAGACTCAAATGTTTAATCGAGGAGTAAAATGTAAAACTTCAGCATTTGTATGGTTGCATTCCTGCCTGCAGCTGTACAGTTACGGTGCTTGTGACTGTACTAAGGCGTTTGAGCATCCGGCTGCTGGGATGTACTGCGGCCTGTGCTCTAAAGTTTTATGTTTTGCATGCTGTGTTTTATATCTATTGCTGTATTGTAGTTTACTGTCATCATTAATGTATTACATGCATTGCCATGTATGATAATTAAATATATTACACAAACAATGAATTAATTAGACAAAGTTGATCTAGTCAAACTCGCATGTTCAAAGATTTTTTTCAAGAGGCAACAAGTAGTTGTCCCTAGCTATAAGCAGCACAATAGTGGTGCCTATGAGTATCATCCATAGATGCCAATCTGTTTCCTTCATTTTCCAGGGCTAGGACCTCCCGAGCACGTCTCACCTAGCATTGCTCTAGCACTACTGGCTAGAGAACTTCACGCCGCCCCTAGAACAGGTGCCTTCCTGGTCTCCGGCTACCCTAGAAATCTCGATGACTTGGAACAGTATGTGGAGAAGGTATTGTGAAGCTAAAGCAGTTCTATGTACACGGTGTTTTGAACGTATGCGCTTAAAGCGCTATAGAGTCTTCATAAGATACTTTAGAAATGTGTGGAGACAGTTAGCTCGTATTGTAGTAACCTGCAGATGACTCAATCCTGTGGAACCTCGCTCAACGAACGAATGTTTTATCAAATCTTACTCGCTAAACACTCGTTAAGCGAAGCATTGTTCCCATGACGGCAACAACAAGGGGCCGCTCATTGTTCCATCGTGACTCGTCATGCGCGATTTCGCTCGTTAGTAGAGCTATCGTTGAAGATTTGTTGCTCGTTCTGCGAACCAATTTTTATGTTAGGTGCTCGTTGAGCGAGGTTCCGGTGCAAGTGCACGAGCAAAATTTGGCTAATCAGAATTGCTCGAGTAATACTTAGAGAAGGTATTCTCGCATGTTAGGAGTTATGCACGCAGTTTTAGAAACTTGATTTCAGAGTAAGTTGGCAATAGCTGACGTTACTGTAGGAGGCAGCTATTTTTGCGGACAGTTCTCATGATACGCACTAACGTCTTTATCGCGTATTCTGATACAGTGAAATTGTTTTGAATTACTCATTTCAAAGGGCATTTTTTATATCAGTGAACTGAAACTATTGGGTAGATGTGCAACTTTGATTGCACAACATTAGCGAAAGACGTACGGTACATACTATCTTGAGATGCACTTTCATCTTGTATATTTGACTTTCTTACATACCATTGTATAATTTTTAAAAATCCATTTTATTAAAAACTGTCGAAGCTATATTGTTCGTCGAATACCCTGCTTGCATGTTAAGAGATACAGTAGGTACCACCGCACAGAGGTACAACTCTAGCTTAGTATAACTTTCAAAATCCTTGGTATGCGGAAAGCTTTCAAATTTTCCTTGTTCGTTGAAACTCTTCTTACAAATATACCAGATGTCAGAAGCAAACGAGTGCGTATCGGCAGAACTGCTCTGTGACGATGCGAGCGCTTCATTTCCCTCCGCCGTGTAGGGATTGCCGGTTACATTACAGCCGTGAGTAGCTAGTGACGTACACATACTGTATGTGCTTGACCCTCTCGTGAAAAAGACCTGGCTCTTACAAGCGTATAGTTTTATACGCTACTGGTCATGGTAAATAATCTCTACCGTATTTCTTATCTGAGGAATTAGCAAAAACTACGTGGACTGTTTGTCGGGCTGTTGAAAATGTCAAAAGTTAAAAGAAAAAATACCGCAATGCTTTTCACTCATCTCTGCATGTCATGTATGACTATTTGAGAGACAGGCAGCGGAAGGGTTAAGTACCACTATAGAAGGGATATTATTTCCCTTCACTTGGGGCAGAAGTGAACACTTACGGGGTAAAAGTTCATTACGTTAATACTGTTTATTTTTCTGGAAAATAAGAAAGAACTTATTTTTCTGGAAAATAAGAAAAAACGAAGATTCATATTCCCTACCACGAGACTGGACTTATCAGGATTAAAACTGAACATTCTTTATTTTTACTTTTTTAAATTTGTAATGCCTGAAGAAAGATGTTACCAAAATCGTATCAGTGAGTGTTAACATTTCTCAACCTCAACAAGAATACGATTATTTGGTTTTTAGTATTCATTTTTATAATATAGAAAAAACTTTTTTGTCTATATTTAAGCCTCCCGTGTTCCCTTCGCCCTACTAGACGATCTAATGGTACACCTACCGACATCTTGCCCTAGCTAATGTGTCTCTATGGGTGCATATGTGCTCATGTTAATGCTTTCAGTGTGTTGCTTGCATGCTCATTGTGCTGTACGGCGGTAGTGGTTAGTGAAGGTGCTATCGACTGGAGCAGCTCCATCAAATAAGCTAATCTCATTAGTTTTAACTGTCCGGAGCCTCTCTCACAACCGCTGGGTTCGCTGCATTGCATCGATTTCAGGTATTAATCTCGAGACAGTTGCTCCTGAGACGGCCAAAAATTCAGGATGACTTTTTTATAGCCTTTTGTACTG
>LQNS02000210.1:18488529-18506317 GCA_001587735.2 Parhyale hawaiensis
TCGAGGTGACAGACTTTTTCTGCGGGGCTCTTACCTCGCCCGTGCGGAAGGCCACACCACAGAAGGGACCGTCCGCTCGGGCGCTTCTTTCTTCTGTCTTCTTCTCTTTTCGTCCTTCATCTCTTGCCACCTGAGCACAACGTTGTGATGCCGGCTGTAAGCCGAGTAAATCATCTTAGATCGCTATTGATTGTCTAAGTTTCAGAAATAGCGGGAAAATACTAATATAATAATAATAATCTTGGGAGTGATGTTATTACTTCCAAGCCCTTTTCTCTCGACAGATAACGGTGTCGTGACAGGTCGTAGTTCTTGATTCATCCGAAGAGGGTACGTTCGACCTCAGTATCCCAGAGACTGTCAGGGTCACTGTTCTGGGATCTTTTAGCGAGTTAATGTCTGACAGCTCTGATGTAGGAGTCGGCTTGATCATATATTGCTGGCCGGGTCTCTCTTGTCGCGCAAAACGCTGATAGCCAGCTTTATACACGGTGGGCAGGACGCAGGACAAAACGAGTAGGTCTCCTTGTCCGGGAGCCATAGTGCATGTAGCATTCGTGGCCTTTAAGTCTATCACATAGTTTACACTTAGATGTCATTATTCTCAAACAATCTGCCCAAATCTGAAAAGACAGGGAGAGAGATTATTGCATTGTAATAATTTTCTATGAAGCGCAACAGCACAAAATGTTACAGCACTTAAGTTAGGTGGTTTGAATGTTTCCCGGTAGGGGATGTTTGTGGTCCAGGTGCCTGACAAAGCCAAAGCAGTGCTGTAGCTTGGTCTGCGAGGTAACCTCGGAAGGCAGTGTTGCAATCTAATGCCGATGAGAGTGTGTAAATATGTGCACATCTTTCGCGAGAATCGCTCTGGGGAGGGGTGCAGGTTGTTGAGATAAGGGGTATTACCCCCGGTGCCTCGCAGTCTGGCGTGAAACATCTCCGAGAGCAAAACTTCCACCCGAGCAAAGTTTGAACAAATGTGCAAGACACCTCGAAATGTGTTTCTTTTTTCTGTAGAACTCTAACAGGGCCTGAGCAATACTCTCAACTTGTAAGCTGAGAGTCGATCTCAGACCCTGCTGTGTTCCTTTTTTCTTTTGAACTCCAACAGGGTCTGAGCAATACTTCCAACATGGACGTTGGAAGTCGATCCCAGACTCTGCCGAGCAAAGTCGGAGATGTTAACAGTCAGAGCGCCAGGCGCCGACTGAGCAGCCTCGTGGCCTGGCGTGCGAGGTAACTATGGAAGGCAGTGTTGCCATCCCATCCCATTTAGGGTGAGTAATTACGTGTACCTTTTACCTTTTCGCGGGAATCCCGCTGAAAAGGGGGGTGCAGGTAGCCAAGGTAAGGGGTATTACTCCCGGTGCTTCACAGTTTGGTGCGAGAGACCTCACAGAGCAGAACTCCCAGCAGGCAGAGCCAGGGTGGAACAAGTGTCCAGGACAATATGAAATTAAGTTTTTTTTTTTCAAAGTTTTTTCTAAACTCTACCAGGGTCTGAGCAATACCCTCAACATGGTAGTTGAGAGTCGATCCCACACCCTGAAGAGCAAAGATTTTTTGTAAACTCTACCAGGGTCTGAGCAATACCCTCAACATGGTAGTTGAGAGTCGATCCCACACCCTGAAGAGCAAAGATTTTTTCTAAACTTTACCAGGGTCTGAGCAATACCCTCAACATGGTAGTTGAGAGTCGATCCCACACCCTGAAGAGCAAAGATTTTTTGTAAACTCTACCAGGGTTTGAGCAATACCCTCAACATGGTAGTTGAGAGTCGATCCCACACCCTGAAGAGCAAAGATTTTTTGTAAACTCTACCAGGGTCTGAGCAATACCCTCAACATGGTAATTGAGAGTCGATCCCACACCCTGAAGAGCAAAGATTTTTTGTAAACTCTACCAGGGTCTGAGCAAAACCCTCAACATGGAAGTTGAGAGTCGATCCCACACGCTGAAGAGCAAAGTTTTTTTTTTTTTAATCTTTTTTGACTCCCAAAATGTTTATCTTTTTAGCTAATTAGGTAAAGCGCTTATTTTTTACAAGACCTGAGACTTGCCGGGAGTAGGTGTCCATGAAGTCGGAGGAGGTAGGTCCCAGAGAACTTTCTTCGCGACTTCACAAGTGGGCATGGAGAGCTGGGCCAGCACAACCCTCGAGGTGGCCGCTGGTCGGCTGATTGGCTGACGTGGCGAGCCGCCGCTCAGCCTGCCGGCCGCTTGATTTTCGATCTGGAAAGGTGGAAAGACATTAGCAATGAGTTTTATACACTTGGAAAGACTTTATTACTACTTAGAGAGAATTTTATATTATAATTCCCACTTGTGGAGGATAAAGATACGATCAGATTGTAAAGGGCAGAAGGAACTACTGGGCTAAGTCCTAACGTTGTCATGTGACCTAGAGGTGAGAAACAGACCATATTTCGTAGCTCTAGTATTTCATAATCTCTTGCTATGATATGTTGCAATCCGTGATGATGCTGCAACTGTGGGAGCGTAATTGGTCGTAACTGGGTAGATATGCGGCAGTACAACAGGTACTCTTCATTACTTGCGATACTTTAATAAATCTTCGAGTAACTAACGATAGGACTCGAAAAGTTGGTGTGATCAGCAAGTACTCAGATTACCGCACATTTCATGAGAGGAAATATATACCATCAAGTCTTAGTGAGTCTTCATTTTTGTAGTTCTGAATTTTATATTTTGCGTAACTTTTGTTCGTTTGTTGTACTTTCCACTTCATCAGGCTTCAAAGCTAATGACTACCTGTGTGGTATTAGAACCAAATGTGTTGAACTGAAGCTAACCTTGATTTATAAAACAGTCAGCTGTTACTTTCTGAAAGGCTTTCAACATCACAGCCTTTGGATAACTGTAATCGCTCGCTTTTGTGTTGCCAACTTCGTCTTATATATATATGTAGCCTACTCATTGTTAAATCATGACTTTTTTCTTGTTTTAGAATTTTTTTCTATTGTACAGTATATGTTCTATTTAATCTTTGCAGGTGCCTCCTCCTGAGCCTGTTTATAATCTCCGCAAGGTTGTAGCAATCTTGCCATATACCAAAATGGCAGACACAGATGAGCTATCGTGAGTACCATATGCGCTTTGTAGATAGGTAGGTACTTTTTGTTGTTCCACTACCATCAATCATTGATTGAATACATTTTTTGTAGAATCTTCTGCCTTGCTAAAATCTGAAAATTGTAATATATTGTATCGTGTTCCAAGCATAATCCCGAAAGGTAATTCTACTATTTAACCGTTTAGCGAAAAAAACCTGCCAAGATGAGATTTTAGCCTACTGGAACTTTTATATATTTTTCTCTATTCTTTCTTTGTCAAGTACAAGCGACTATACTTTGATCCCGTCTCGTTGACCATCGGCCGCTTCTTTGCGGACGTAGGAGCCACTTGAAGGTTTGGTTTTTGGTAGCCCTCATGTGATGATATATACATGCAAGGCTGCTTGTGCTCCACAGAGCGAACGGCACTCACTTTCTGCCTCGGGAACTTAACGGGCTTGTAATTTATATTGTCAAGCCTCACCTCCCAAGAGCTAGAGCCAACTTTTCTCGTTGCTTAACGGTCACTTTCTTGGAGAATTGGGCCTGCAGCACTTGGCTGCGGGATCGAAGCAGCTCAACTTATGTCATCCAAGTGTTGACACCGAGGGGTGCTTTTGTTTAAACTCCACCCTCTTTGAGGCTACCGTGCAGCAACAAATCTGTGCTTTCTCTTGTCTTGGCAGAACAGCAATAGCTTGGAGAGGTCCAGAGCCTTGGGCCTTGGCTTCTCTCTGAGAATGGACCCGCTGGTCCATGTATTGTCGGTTGAATTGTCTAATGTAATAAAATATAAGTCTGATGTGGTTGTTTCGCCTCTTCTCAGGTTCCAGAAAGGTGACATATTCTTCGTTCATAACGAGCTGAGTGGAGGGTGGTTGTGGGTCACAGCACACCGAACTGGTGAACAGGGTACCATCTTTGCTGATCTGGTTGAGGACTTGGATCAGGACATCGATCCTAACGTCGTCTTCAGCTGGTTCCACTCTAATATAACCAAAAAGGAGGCTATAGATTTACTTATTAAAGGTAATTTCTCTAACTGGGCAATACCTACTTTATTGCGAACACTGCTACGGTATATTAGCTTATGATGGTGAGTGGTGCTGCTATTGAGATATGACTATTGCAATGTTTTCTGCATTTCATATTTCATGCGTATCTCACTATAACATATGCTTTCAAGCCTTTCATTTCTTTGGTGTTCTGGTCGATTTATTACACATGAACGTGAGGTAGCCGTCTTCCCGTCCCCTCCTTCTTAACTTTTCCAACTTTCCATAAGTTTTTTCTCTACTCATTTCTTTTTTCCTGTCTTTCTGTATGATGTGTTCACATGCACCGTGATTTGTTGGGTGTATTTCTCAATTAATTGACATATTACGGGTCCGTAACACTTGTTTCCAATGGCCCACCGTAGTCGTGAATAGCTAACCTAAAATCTAGGCACTCGACAGCCATCAACTCTGTCGAATCTCTTTCCATTATCTCTCAGGTTTTGGGAGCATTTACTTATGTCATGATTTAAAAATTTGATGTTTCAAATATCTTGCCGACCTCCTCCACTGAGATGGCGTAGAACGGGTCATAAGCCAAAGGGATATGTTAGTTAGGTTTGCCTATTCTATGTTATGGGTAGCAACGATGCCAGGTGACCCTGTAGGTTACCTTAGCCAGGTTACCTAGGCCTTCGTAACGTCTGTACAGTCCGTGCCACGATAATAGCTTCACTCATTTTTGTAATATTAAAGATGTTTCTACTTTTCCATTTGCTTTGAAACTATTCTGGCAGAAGTGTTTACGTATGGCAACACTTTCACCGGAACCTCATATGAATCCCTACAAGATTTCATGAGTTATTGCAATGAGCGTGATTATGTGGTGTGTCACTTGAATGTTCAATACGAGCTTTGAAGTGTTGTCCCGTGTTATGTTACCAGTGCCAGGCCTGCAGCGCACTTGACAACACTTCAAAGCCCGGATTGACCAACATTTAGGTGTATCCAGTCGTACCAGTTTACCACTTGCGAAACACTCACATTCAGCTCCCTGCTTACATGCCGAGCAAAACAACCATCCCATCAGCAAAAATGACTTCTCCATCATAGACTTTTCAAACCCAACCAAGCTCTCAACATAAGTCACTCCACATCAATAGAATGAAACCCAGCCTCAACATTATGACCTCAGCCGTACCGCTTCACATAGCCCACAGTTAGCCCCACATGTGCTGACTGTACAGGCACTGATGTCCGGCCCCTTCAAGTAGCTTTGTTCAGTCACGTCTTAGACTCCCTCTGATAAGACCTACACTCTCATTCCTCCTCTCTCCATTATTGTAATGAAGGAAAAAATATACATTCTTTTATTCATAGCTGATAGTTTTAAATTTCACACTCTGATGATTGGAAGTACCGTATTCCTGAAACGTTAGATCTTACTTTTGATGATGGTCGACTCATTTTATTATTTGCAATTTGTCTAGGTTTAATATTTACTTCTTACAAATACATATATATACATATATATAAATATAGGTACTTAAATCTTCAACAAAACATTATCACCTCTCTCGTTTTGTTTGCGGGTGGTGATAATAAAAATCTTGAACTTGTTTTCCAGAAGACAGTTTCTTATGTAAACTATTAATTATGTACTTCATTGTTTGATTATATAATTGAACTTTTTGGCTAAATAAAACATTGCATCATACTTTTTATTATTAACATTTTTTGATAGTTAATGACAATTGATAAAAATCTATAGAAGCTAATACCGTGGCACGCTTGAAAAGTGATCAGGCCCTTCAGAAGTTTCCTAAATGAAAACTACACATGAACATGAACTAAAAATTTCTGACAAAAGTTGCATTTATGGTCCCAAAACATACCATGAAATATTAGCTTTGCAACAGAGATAGTATTAATCGTACATTTCAAAATGAGTTTAAGCTATTATCGTGGCTCAGACTGTATTTCGTGCCCACTTTGCTCCCTTCCAATTTTATACTGCTCATGATTTTACTTTCCTCTGTTCTTCATCTTTTTCCGACTTACTGTTCCCATGCGCGTTGATCCTGTCGTGCTTTGGTTCCACGTTTTTATTGACATACGGAATGCCCCTTCTTTCTTCTGTTAAATCGCCGATGTTGTGAAAATGGAGGCTTAAACTATGCAACATAGTAATAACCTGCTTCCTTCTATAGAATTTATTTTGATTTTTTTATATCAATTTTTAGGAGCATAGGAAGGATGATGGCAGTGCCCTACCGAAATGGGGTTAGCTGCGCTCTCCTATTTTTATTTTGTAATTCAGAATTTAACAAGCTTGTCATCATATGTATACTCCATAGCACAATGGCGATCACGAGCATGAATAATTCAGAGGTACGGTATTCATTAAAATTCTTGACTCATTGTCGACGGTTGAGCATACAAGTTTAATATTATGAACTATCTACTATAGGTGTCATAACATACGTTTACTGTAACCAGCAGCAAGGGGTGCCTACTGAGAGCTGGACCATTCTAAACCTTAACTGACTGTTGATAACTTGTCCTTGGTCTATCAGCTGGACCTGGCAGCTTCCTTGTACGCCCCAGCGACAACTCTCCAGGCGATTACACTCTTTTCTTCCTTACCAACAACATCATCCAGCGCTTCCGTATTGAAAAGCGCGGTGTGAAGTACATGATGGGCGGGCGAAGCTTTACTTGTCTCGACGCTGTAATTAATAGGTATAAAAGTGAACAGATCCTTGAGGGTCACTGTCTCGGAGCTCCTGTATGTAAGGTGAGTACCTTCAATGTCTCGCTTGCTTTATGTGATTTTTGATCCATTTATTGTCTTGAGGTGGCACGAAAACTCATGATCCTTCCATAACATATTGTAGTTATTGTCTTATTTAGCTACCTATTCCAGGTCTAAATTACTTCTTTACAAAATAGATCATTCATACACATCATTTTGACGCCTCTCGCCATTATCCAGTTAATTTATTTATTTTATGCATGCTACCCTTCTGTATACGAGAGTACTCTCCTAACTTATGTCATGTAAAGCCAGAATTATTTATGATATATATACACTCCAGTATAATGCATACACTTGAAGTCATGCTTTCATACTACACTGCTGCGCTCTTAACATATTTCATGAATTACGGCTTCGCTCAATTGCAATAAATATGTTAGTCGCTCCACAAAAGTAGAGAAGAGAATGTGCTCACAGCTAGTTAGCAAACGGGTCAGATGGAAGACTGTATTGGCCGGCCACATTTGATTACCTCCGCCAAGGTTGTTCTGTTTTTGTCGAGTTTGTCTGTCACCAAGATAATTCAAAAAGTTATGGACGAAATTTGCAGGAATTAGCTATTCGGTACGGTGTGTTGGGAGAAACGAATGATAAACTTTTGGTGAAGATCTGTTCAACCTTTGTTTGTCCGCCTCTTTTTTTTTTCGTGGTTGCATAACTCAATAAGTTTATGAAAGCTTCAGGCATTGTTGACGTCTAGGAGCAAATGACCAAAGTTTTGTTTGATCTCTTCATCCATATCCTTGTTTATCAGTAACATAACTCGACAAGTTATGGACGGATCTTCAAGAAATTTGAAGGAATTGTTAGAAATGTTAAGAAACACAAAGATCAAATTTTGGTGACGATCGGAGTGTCCGTTTGTGTGTTATACTGATAATTGTCAGAACACGACGGATCTTCATGAAAATTGTAGACGCTGTAGTTACTGCCTGGAGGTATAAATGACCAAATTGTGGCGATGATAAGAGGAAATTATAGTTTCAGAATAAAGTTAAATTTTTCATTTACTTAGCCTTGCTTGGCGGAGGTGTACGCTCTCAAACTGCTCTAGTTTGGATTTGTTTTCTTTAGCTTATTTCAAATTAGCTGAAACCAGCCTACTATACTTTGACCATTTAACAAGGCAGTTTATGCATGGTCAAATTCCTTTACTGCGTTGCCAATTCTATTAGTATTTCTGAGATTTCTCTATGTAGCTACAGGTAGTAGGTGGGGCTAAGATATGGGCCAAACAAAATTCGAGAAATGCCCATTGAATTAGCAACGCTGTAGAGGAATTTGACTAAGCCCAAACTGCCTTGATGAAATGGTCAGAGTATAGTTCTAATGATGTAGCTAACTTATTTCATGGTTAACTGATCAATTTTTGTTATGATTTTGCTCTTAATTTTTTATGTAGCTAATGTCTTAATATCGTATTATGTAAAACGCGATTTTTATATTCTGATGTGGGCTTGGAATGATTTCAAAAGTCGGATATTAAAGCACGTGAATTATGGCAAGTAATCATTAACTGCCGTTTTGATTTCAAAAATATGTTCGTGGATCAGGGTCGTGTGGATTGAGGCGATTTACTTTTCTGTATAACAAATTAGTTATATTCACTGTTAGTATTTGTTTCTCTCTCTATATGCTATAGAAGTCAAATGTTAGTAACGACCTACATGAAGTTATTCTCGGTTTGTGGTGCATTTTAAAAGATTCGGGAGCGTTTTGCAAGCACTACTAACGTTGGTACCAGAAACAAGTGAATGCAACAAGTGTGTAGGTAATGCAAGTTGTAATTATGTCGTCAGAGTGTGGGCGACAGGACAGGGCTGCCCATAGTGCCAGTGAAGGAGGTGGAACAACCTGAGAAGATCTACGCTACGCTCAATGAGATCCGCGAGAAACTTGGAGTCACCAAATTCAAAGGCATTCAGAAACAAGGCTGGCTCTATAAGAAAAGCAAGAAGAACAAGAAATGGAAGTGTCTTTACTTTGTGCTCACCGATATTCTTTACTTCTACGATAATCCTAAGGTATCAATTTGTTACCGTAAATGATGATTTTTTCTAGCATTTTGATTACTCATAGTTGAACTGTGTCAAATAGGTCATATAAGCTGGACAGCTGAGTGCTACAACTATACTCACCCATCTCGATTATTAGCTAGTGCAAAAATAACCTGAACATTTTACTATGTTATATACAGTCTTGGGAAATAAGGAGACTCACTTCGATCTACTGTTTCAGCGTACAAAGCCTCGCGGCCTCATAGACTTGAACTGCAGCTACATGTATCAAGTCCATGACAGCTTCTTCGAGAGGCCTCATTGCTTCCAGTTGGTGGAGAGAGAATTGCCTTGCCTCTCTACAGTTACTTACCTCTGCTCCGAGTCCCAGGTGTGTATCGTACGTGTGCAGTGTTTGCTCTCCATGGAGCCGTGCTACTGTATAATGTGAGGGAATTGTTGGTGTGCGTGCGAGGACGCAACGGCAGCTTTAGACACTGCTGTAGTAAGGCAGAGTAGCCTAGGAACGTACGTTTTTTGCATTCTAGTACACCATACCATCCTGAAATGATGAGTCCTTCATCGAGGCATTGTAGTTTTAGACCATTTGCTACTGTTAATGCATATTAATATATCACTCCATCAATATATTTTCTGTGAAAGAAGAATAATTAGCGTTCTCCTCTCTATATAATCACCTTCATATTTTAACTTTTATTATTATTATTAAATCACACCAGACTGGCGACGCAGGAACGGAGAAACTCCATGAGGGTAACAAACCCCCACGCAACCAGCCCAGCGGGTGGAGAAAACAAAAGAATAGAAAAAAAGAAGATCCGANCACCAGCAAAGACAGAGCCATCAAGACCATTCCAAACATCCACACACGATGGAAAAAACGAACGGGAATACTGGCCCGTACGGCATCGTAACGGTTCCAAAGCAAACTCATGTCATGACTCGCAAAAGCTCACCCTCCAGTTAACGATCGTTGAAATCAATGGACTGAGTAGCGCGTAGAATCACTGCTCCATAAGATGTAAACTATCAGTTTGCGAACAGAGGAGTAGCTTTGCTAAAGTTGAGTTTCCAAAGCCAAGGGCTGGCTATTCAATAGTACAGGAAGACTGGCTACCCAGAGTCATGGTTTAATGGGATTATATCTCGTTTATCCACGCACGCCTTCTTACCGCAGGTTGCGCTTGTCTTTGCTCATGAAGCATTTGCAGGGTCGAACAAATAACTTACTTGAAACCAGCTTCTGATGTCTGTACCGTAATTTAACACTCTCGGTACGAAAACTCTGCTACTGGGAAGGCCTATTTCTAGAAGCTCAAAGAGAATACTCTACGAGTATAATAGTCACTTACGCTCATCGGCTGTTCGATTCTGAACGTAAATAAAATACTATTACTTATTTTAGACGGGTGCCCAAACATGCTTCCCATATTTCCAAGGAAATTTAACGCCCTGCATTTGATTATTAAATCTCTGATGCTGCTGGCATGTAGAGATGCCGTCAGTACCGAAAGGGTTAAATATGAATTGCGTTTCAGCGTTGCAATTTTAGTTTTTTCTAAGTTTTAATCACTGAGCTACTTAAAATTTTCAGTTGCTTACTGTATTATCTTTTAAAAAGCTGAAACATAGATTCCAAATAGTGGGACGTTGTAATTGATTGAAATTGCGCTGAACGTAGTGCTAGGGAGTCAATTCGTTCGGGTTACCTACTAAGTGTAGCAGACCTGTTGGTCGCCTCTTGGCTAAGTCAAGGGCATTTCACAGGCCCTGAATTTTGCACTTTCGTTTTCTGGCAAGATTATAACTATCAGGCCGGTAGCTCCGTCAAGATCCATACATGAGCTCCGTAAAACCCGCGACGTTAGTGAAATCACGGTTTTGTGTGTTGGGCGTCATATCCGTGGCAGGCAAGGCTTGCATTGAAATCATTATTACAAAGTACCGAAATAAATTTTGTAAATGCTCATTTACGAGCAACTTGAACCGTTTGACGCTCGATGCTCATGAATCATTTAAAGAATCATGGTGGATATGTTACGATTTTTCTGGGTGATCAGATTATTGTTGCTGAGGCAAGTGATTAGCAAAACTTTAGGGTGATTGTGTGCAACTCTTGCCCTCATGGGTATATTCTGGCGGGCCTATTCCCCGCCACAATACATTTGGGCCTCACGCTCTCAAGGGTCCTTAGTGCTTTTTCCGTAGGAGATATTGCAGCTTACCGCAGTTCCTGGTCTAAGGTTAGTTTTGCAAAGTTATGTAGGCTCTCAATACTTTCCCTTATGTTTCCAGAGGAAGGCTGCTGATCGAGGTGGCTGACCTATTCCCACTTCTCCTGTGCGGCGTAGCTGAGCAAACGCATTCAGCCGTGCCCGGGGGTTGGTGATGCAACTTATTGCTTTTTTCCTATCAGGAGCGCGCTGACCGCTCATTCTGAGACCTCCCGGCTGAAAACCGGGACAAAAATCATCGATAATTTAAAACGACACATGTCATACCTTGCGTCCTAGTGGTGCACGAGCCTTTGTTAAACCACAAGAATAGTTTGGCGTGATATAGACATTGTTTCCCTGATGCACTAGTAAAGTTTGTACTACTACTACTCCTAGTGTGCAAGTCTTCTGAAATCCTTACACTGGTGGTGAAGAGTAAAAATCCTGCTTCTGCCATGGTGTTCGAAGTCGGTGCAAGTGAGGCGTGAGTGATGTCTCCCTGTTTCATCAAAGTGGGACTTAAAATCAACTCTGCCAGATAATTGAAGATTATGAATGAAGTGTTATATTCTAATATCCTTGATCAGAACGCATTGCTATTCTAGAAAAGTCATGTTTTTAGGATTCGCACCCACCCGTGAATTGAAACTGTATAGAAACACTTGAAGAAAAATTTGCCTCTCTGTATACCAAAAGATGGGGCTTCTAACTCACCAGACACCCCTGTGAGCAGCAGTTATGGAGGTTTGCTTGGGCTTGGAGGGTGTGTCTATTGCAAAGATTGCAAATGCCAATCTCATTAGGTAATTGAACATTTTGTGTCATCAGCACAAAGCAGGCTAAAAAGCAAAAGTGCATGCATTTACAGTACTAATGGCCCGCGCAGTCTTGAAATGACAGCAGAAACTAATTACTTCAACAGAACACCGGTCTTCTGTGCTCCTGTTTGTTGCCTTGTTCTTGTGAAATATTTTCCATTTTCCGTCGCCGATCTGCTCCAAATTTGCCCATTGTGATCCCAGACAAAATAAAGCTTTGATGTGAAGCAGAGTGAAGGTCATCAATGATATTGTTGCGAACTATTCCTGACGTCTTAAGTGCTTCGATTTCAAATTTGAATCAGCAGTAGGTGCATTTACGTCGGGGGGCTTCCTTAGTTTCACCGGCATCTGTACGCTGGCCTCAATGTTGCCTCTTTTCGTTACAGCGTGCCGGGATAAATAGGTACATAAATGTATCACAGCATATAATGAAGACCAAATATTTACATTTATTTAGCTATACCTATTCCACAGGGTGTATAACGACCGTGAAATCCTTGAAAATGCCGCTCTCTGGGGCATATTGTGGCGGGCCCTTTCCCTGCCACAATATGTTTGGGCATCACTCACTCAAGGGTCCCGAGTGCCTTCTCCGTAGGGAATGTAGCATCTGGCCGCAGTTCATGCTGAAAAGGTTAGTTTTGTAGAATTGGGTAGGTTCTCGATATTTCCCCTTCTATTCCGCGAGGTGGGTCTCCGATTGGTGGTAAGTGACCCATCCCAAGGGACCCCTATCTGCTCCCGTGTTGGGGGCCACGGAAGGGACCCCCCGCACGAGTGTTCACTTTCTTCTGTCTTCCTCTCTTTTAGTTTTTCGTCTCCTCTGCGCCGCACGGCTGAGCGATTTCGTTCAACCGAGGCGTGTGGAGTTGGAGATGCTCGCGCCTTATTTCCTGCCAGACATGGTGCACCTGGCCAAGATTGTTCTAATAGAACGCATTTGATTTCGACTCAACTTCTAAACTACATCATACAAAGTTGCATCGCTGTTACCTATATAGTCTTTGTATGTAATACGGCGGGAAACCCACAATATAATAACAATAATAATCCTTGAATTTCATTTTGCACAATCTTTACCTATAGTTACAGGGTTGTACCAGGTCAGGCAAAGTTAGAGAAGACTAATGAATGAAACTGTCAAGCAATATTTTATCCGAACTGATAAGAATGATAAATATGTATGAACAAAATCGTTTATTTGTTATGGGATGTTCACATCAGATAGTGATATATCACATTTGTCATGTTGATATCTTCACTAGGTAGGTAATTGTACGAGGGCCTTGAATATTCCCGAGATCAGCCTTGAAAACCTTCAATTAGCCTTAATTTCATTTTTTCAAATCATTTCACCCTGTTTCACATCGCATCTCTTGTACAAGCAGATATTTCATTCTTGAATAAGCAAACATTTAGTTGACAAAATGACTATTAAGTAGAAGTTAACTCTTTCAAGCTTCCGCTAGATAAGGGGCTCCATCAAACTTGATGGATGAAGCAAATGTGTGGTTGATTTAGTGCAGTTTAACGAAGTGTGGCATATGAACAGTGCTGTAAATGGTGTTTGTGTATGCGGTGGTTGGATGTGAATATACGTCTTTCCCCATAGTGATGCCTGGGACAGAACCATGCGAAGGGCTTGAGGCGAACATAAATAGGTCATAAGATTCATTTATTCAACACGCCTCATGAGAAAGTGTCAACACAGTAGTCCATTATTCTCTTCAAGTAAGTTAGCCGGAAATTTGGATATCATAATAATACCTACTTGATATGTAGCTAAGTTCTGCAATATCGTTGATGCGAACCTGTGTTTCATTGCATCTCAGGAGACCACGTGCGACTGGATGGCTGTACTGCGACCGCTGTGTGTGCCTCAGACAGTAAATGCTCCCAAGTTGCAGAACCTCAAATTCATGAAGAGTCTACAGCTCACAGTGCTACAGGCCGCCCGGCTGCCACAGAAGATGGTGCCCATGCCGTACTGTCTGGTATCACTCAACCAGGTCAGCTCATGCTTTACTTGGTGGTAGTAGGTATGTGGGTTCTGTGGTTGCTCCAGCTACCTTTTAAGACGGGCTCTCGTGAGAGTAATGGTTACGAGTTTCCTTCCTTTGTGATTGTTGTATTGGCGCCTAACTGCAAGCTCCATCCGGAGGGGAATGCGGAAGTGGAGGGTGAGAAGAAGGAAAGACAGGCAGAGACGCAGCGAGGGTTCTCCCAGAGATGCACAGGAAAGAGGGCCGTCGAAAACGCGTTGCACACAAAGAGATGGGAGACAGTTTGCTCTCTCGCATGACAGATCGGGCACTGCGGAGAGACTGCTAGCCCGATCCTGTGCTTGCAGGAAACCAAGGCCACACAGTAGCCTGACCTCAAATGCGTAAGGGACGAGGTAGTGGTTACTTGGAGTGGGAGATGGCGCGGGATGCGTGCCGAGCACTTCCTCTGCTTCCTATTTGAATGCGTTGCTGTGTCCGTTTAAACAGCAGCACTAGAGCGCCAAGCTTTCTTAGATCTACTAATATATACAGTCACATTCCGATGTGTTACTATTCACATTTTCATTCTGAGTAAACTTATTTGATTGCTACCCCCTAGGACAACTACTCCCTCAGTCACCCTATGACACCTGCCCCCTGGCACCCTGCGTCAGTTAATGGTTATAGTCAGAAAGGCTAAGCCTCCGTTTCCGAGAGGAACGATATCACAGAAGAAAGAGCAAGGGACATATAGTATATCGATAGACACGTGGAACTGATACACGAAGGTGTTCCCACTCAGGATCAATGCTCATGGGAACGGCAAGGCAGGAAAGAAGAGGAAGAACAAAATAAAGCATGAGCAAGGAGGAGCGTGAAATCTGGAAGGAAGCGAAGTGGGCACGAAAGACAGACGTCCCGAATGCCAAGCTAATGGCTGAAGTAACCTACACGAGCCCCCTTGGGTTACCGGGCCCAATGAATGCGACTGCTAACCCTAGGACTATCCCCTTGGAAAACTATCTCCATGGAAAACTATCTCCATGGAAAACTATCTCCTTGGAAAACTATCTCCTTGGAAAACTATCTCCTTGGAAAACTATCCCCTTGGACAACTATCCCCTTGGACAAGTATCCCCTTGGACACGTATCCCCTTGGACAACTATCCCCTTTTACAACTATCCCCTTTTACAACTATCCCCTTGGACAACTATCCCCTTGGACAACTTTCCCCTTGGACAACTTTCCCCATGGACAGCTATCCCCTTGGACAGCTATCCCCTTGGACAGCTATCCTCTTGGACAGCTATCCCCTTGGACAACTATCCCCTTGGACAACTATCCCCTTGAACAACTATGCGGGCGTTCTACTGCGGCACTAGTAACCCACTTCCGCTACTACTAGGCTATGTTACATTAGGATACGTGTTAGTAACTTTATGCTCCAAGTGATTGCTACGTATATATTCTTTAGATAGGCATTTTAATAGCTCCAACTCGTATTCCAGTACAATTGATTAGGATTAAGCTCTATATTAAGTACGCCCGACCTTTTTGACTATCTACTCAAAATCAGGCCTTTAGTATATGCGTGCAAAGGCTATATATGTAAACCCTCCATACAATACTTTGTAATTAATTCACGAACCTCAGACGCAAACCAGCGTGGTGCATGAAATCATTAATGAAAAGTTGAGTATATTCTGGATTTCAGATTGAAAAGTTCTCTTTACTATGCTAAGCTAGATAGTGTTAATCACGTATGGCTGTCTTTCCAGGTTAAGGTGTGTCGAACTCGTGCCAAACCAGGACCTGACCCTGTATGGGAGGAAGAGTTTGTCCTTGATGACATCCCTGAGGACGTCATTATGTTTACCATCACTGTCTACAATGCAGGGAAGAGAAGCAAGGACTCAGAGGTATGTAACTGCTCAATGTCTATCTTCTTCCCCATAATTACCTTCCCTTTACTTAAATCTTCGCGACATCTTTCTTTCCTGCCCTCTTTGCTTCCTTTCATTTTAATGCTCCTCAGTTTGGTTTGTTCTATTCTAATCATCTTTACCAATTTGATATATCCATTGGGAGGGTGATGCAGTGTCTGAACACCGCTCGTGCGTCTCTCTCATGTTTCTTTCAACATGCCTTATGTCCTCTCCCTTTCCTCTCTGAGTTCCCAATTACTACATCAGGGGAGTCTTGAAGTGTTCGCGGTCCCAGCACTCTGTGTAGTCTAATAGCTGCTTCATATTGAACGCAAGATCTAAGGTGGTGGAGAGCTCAACGTCATTACTGTATTGTGCATTTATGTATTATGGAAACTGAGGCGTGTGTTCTTGCAGTCACACTTGGAATCGTCTTATTGATACACCACCAGGCGTCACTTGACACCATCGCCAATAGCATTAAACCCTTTATGTGTCATATACTTATTTTTCCGGCAGATCTAGGTGCTGTTTGAGTAGGGAGGCTTGCAGTGGAGTTTCTTATAACAGTTCTCCCGAAAACAGACAATTTAAAACCCATTTTCTTTTGCAGAACAGTCAGAAGCATCAGAGTGGCGTCATAGGTAGTGAGCGATGATATCGAAAACAAGACAGCTGTACCTCCTAGAGTAAAGCTAGTCTGACCCAGAAGCCTTTGTTGCTAGCAGTGTTGACTGCACTGTTCTGAAAAAGGTGTGGAACTAAGAGCCTAGCTTCCTGGCGGAGAGTGCGGGTGTGTTACTAATCTTTAAGTCATCGGCATTATAGGCTGACGTCTGGAGTGCTGGGACAAAGTGGTGTAAATGGGATATAAAATTGTTTACTCCAGGTTTCTCTGAAAGGTGCCACGCTCCACATATGCGAGGGTATGGTTAGCTTAGCTGTAGGCATCTGCTTGTAGGTGTCAAGATTTTTTTTTACGGGAAGGCGGGACAGGGTTCAACCTCCAAGCCCCGGGCAAAAGGCCAAGTTAGGAGCCTGAAGTGTAAACTCAGAGGGCCGCGCCTCTGTGCATTCCAATTTTATTTTCTTTTGCAAGGCTCCACGGCCAAGGCAGAATCGTGAGCTACACGCTCAAGTCATAAACTCATAAACTTTAGGTATCACACTTTTGTGAATCTATTTTTTTTTTTTTTTGTGTTAATTTTTTAGAATCCCCAGTGGACAAGCCGAATATAGCAGGGGTTAATTGATGATGTCTCTTACGTGGCTGAGGTTTCTTTAGAACCTTACTTGATGCCGACTAGGCTACAGAGGTTTAGGCTATGGTGGACGAGGCCTGGCGAACTCCTGAGGTAGACGCCGACCTGCAGCTACTAGCAGCTGACTCCGCCCACCGACAGTCCTGATTAGTTGGGCTCCTCCCTTGTCGATCTCTCCGGCGCTTCTTACTCGCAGAATTGGCCACTCCGATGCTTCTGACTCTGTTCTACAAAAGAACACAGTTCTTAAATGGTTGTTTTTGAACAGAACTATTAGCACATACTTCACTGCAACCCTGTATACTTGGGCAGCAACTAGACCCGTCGGAAAGATACATTAATGACTCATATCGTCTAGGATTTTACAAAGAACCCCTTTACCAACTCTTAACTGGTACCAAATTATATTATTGTGTTCATCTTTGGTGAGGGGATACTGTGTGCTTGGGACAAGGATTTGATAACTGGAATGCAATTTCCCAATTGTATTCAAGTCGCATCACACCTTCACGTGGTGGTACCGTTAGTACACCTACCTTTTCTCTTCTTCTCTCCCTCAGTGGTGATTATCTTCTTTTTCTAGTTAGCTGAGACGTAGGTGGAACGAACGTGTTGCGGCGCCCGATCCTATCGGATCGTGGTTTTCCTTTTCTCTGTTTTTGTTTGCCT
>LQNS02000210.1:18543594-18573543 GCA_001587735.2 Parhyale hawaiensis
TGGTGAAATGAAATACGCGTCTGTCGGAGGGTGGTCCGTCATGGTGAAATGAAATACACGTCTGTCGGAGGGTTGTCCGTCCATCATGGTGAAGTGAAATACGCGTCTGCCGGAGGGTGGTCCTTCATGGTGAAATGAATTACGCGTGTCGGAGGGTGGTTCGTCATGGTGAAATGCAATACACGTCTGTCGGAGGGTTGTCCGTCCATCATATTGAAGTGAAATACGCGTCTGTCGGAGGGTGGTCCGTCATGGTGAAATGAAATACGCGTCTGTCGGAGGGTGGTCCGTCATGGTGGATTGCAATACACGTCTGTTGGAGGGTGGTCCGTCATGGTGAATTGCAATACACGTCTGTCGGAGGGTGGTCCGTCATGGTGAAATGCAATACACGTCTGTCGGAGGGTTGCCATCATGGTGAAGTGAAATACACGTCCGTCGGAGGGTGGTCCGTCGTGATGAAATGTAATACACGTCTGTCGGAGGGCGGTCCGTCCATCATGGTGAAGTGAAATACGCGTCTGTCGGAGGGTGGTCCGTCATGGTGAAATGCAATACACGTCTGTCGGAGGGCGGTCCGTCCATCATGGTGAAGTGAAATACGCGTCTGTCGGAGGGCAGTTCGTCACAATGAAATGAAATGCGCGTCTGTCGGTGGGTGGTCCGTCGTGGCGATATGAAACACGCGTTTGAATAAGGGTGGTGTGTCATGGTGAAACAAAATATTCATCCAATCTAGGATGGACCGTCATGCTGCAGTGAAATGTCTCAAAACGTGGCAAGTGCGATGATGTCCCCATCAAAGCGTGGGTGGTCCGTCATGGTGAATGGTGTAATGAATCCCGTCTAAACGAAAGTGGTCTGTCACGGTGAAATTCAATTTGTATAGCCAGTCATGGTGGAATAAAATGTGCCTAACTAGAGTCGTCCGTCGTGGCAAAATGAAAGGCGTTTCTAAATGAGGATGGCTTGCCGGCGTGAAATTATTAATTTGCAATTGTAGGTGGCCCTCATGGTGAACTTATATACGTATTTAAAGGATGGTCTATCACGCTGAAATACAATTTCCAGTTAAACGTAATACATCGTTGTGAAATTATTTTTATGGGTCCGAGAATATAACCCGCCATGGTGAAGTGAAATGAGTCTCATGGAAAATACTCCGCCGTGGAGAAATTGAATTTCCACGAGGAGGGTACTGCCATAAAACGCCCATACAGGTGGTTTTCGCCATGATGAACTAACGCAAGTTTTGGGTGTCCCGACGTGGCGAAATTCAATATTGTATAAGAAAGTACGACCGGCCTATGCAAAGAAAACTAGAACACCTCGTGGCGTAAGACCACCCGCGGTCGGGACGGGATATTTGACATTTTTCACTTCTCAGTCAACCCACCTCACTGCCTGAAAAAAATTATTATGGTTCAACTCCTGCCTCTTTTTGGGTGGACGGACAACAAATTTCAATGCCTTCATTTTATACGGCTAACTCGTGTTGTGACATCATTCACATTAAGGTTGACCCACCTGACTCCCAGCAAAATATTATGAACGTTGCTCAATTCAATCTCCCTCTTTTTGGGAGGACAATATGATAAACAAAATTAAATCTTCAACGAAAACATCACCACTCTTCGCTTCGCTCGCGGGTGACAGGTTGTGTGCTGGTGACCAGTTATTGAGGTATAAAATGCTTGTGAAAATAGAGACCCACAGTGTTGGTGAAGTAACTTTTAAAGCAAAACGTTGGTGACCAGTGATATTAATACAATGAACGCGAACGTAGCCGACATTTGTATGATGGGGTCGTTGTATTTCACCACCGTGGTGTGAGTCAAGATTAATCTTTAATATTAACCCTGATTATTATTATACTTAAAAGTTTCATTTTCCACAACAAAGGCGATATCAATGAAAGCGATATATAGTACGACTCTATAGTCATATAGTCAAAGCGCGGGTGGTCCGTCATGGTGAATAGTGTAATGAATCCCGTCGCACTGAGTGACAGGAACCCATGCACGAGGCTCTTCCCACACAGGATCAATGCGCATGGGAAAAGCAAATCGGGAAAGAAGAGGAAGAACAGACGAAAGATCACTACGAGTATAGAATCGGAAGGAAACCAAGTGGACTCGAAATACAGACGTCCCGAAGGCCTAGCTAATGGTTAACGTGATCTACAGGGTCCCTTTGGGGCGCTGCTACTCATAACACAGGATGAGCGAATCTTAGCAAACCTAACCCTATGGCCTAAGACAAGCTATTCCAACTGAGTGGAATTTTTATCCCTTAATCAAGTGCAATATCACTTTGATGTCGCGTACTATCGTAGTGCGCGTCACATTCTAGAATATACAGATTTTTTTTACAATAGGGTGTCAGGAGCACTGCTGGGTGAATGATGTAAATGTATATTAAACACGGCAATTCTAAAATACCTTTGAAACATTACAGGACTTGTGTCTACTAACAGATCATCACTATATCCTCTTTATAACACACGAAGTGCCATAAATGTTATATCGCCGCATGCTTGACATAAGTAATTTTACTTTATCTTCAGTTTATCACACTTAATCAGAATCCGGTTTGAGATAATCTGCGACTGGGTTCAATGGACCAATCGATGTAGTAGCTGTCAGGCGTCATACTAGGTTTTTTCAGTGCTATAAGAAAAAATTTATAGCATCTGAAAACCTTTTTGAAAGTATAATCTTCAACCCGAGTACAGTGAACATAAAATTTCAATAATATAAATCTGGATTCAGGGAGTACTAGTTGTGGTAGAAGGGGTTCTAACGCAGTAATATTAGTCTCATCGCGCCGGATTCACAGTAGTTTTTCTCTTGGCATTTCAGACGGAAGCTCTCAAGTTTAATGAGGAGTCCGATGAGTTCTATTACTCTCAAGTGGCCAGCGCGCTACTACAAGTAGGAAATAAGGTGCAAAGCATCGCCAACCCTAGACGGCACGGCTGGTGCTCAGCCACGCATCACTTGGCAAAGAGATGAAAAAGAAAAAGAGATGGCGATAGAAGAAACACCCGTGCGCATGATCCCGTCCGTGGCCTCCACATGGGAGCGGATGGAAATTTAATTATTGTATCCCATGTTTTACCACCGCACCCACGTCACGCGCACGATTCAAGCAGTAGACTCAGTTTAATTGTTATGCATATTATGCATATGGATGTTTTTTCAACCCATTCTTGCATCACGCACCCAAGGGTCCCTAGAGCCTTTTCCGCAGGAGATGTTGCAACTCGCCGCAGTTCCTGCTGACGAGGTTAGTTTTGTAAAGTTGGGTAGGCTCTATAAATTTCATTTTCTGTCCCGCGAAGTGGGCCGCCGATTGAGGTGACCTACTTTTTCTGCGGGGCTCTTACCTTCGCCCGTTCGGTGGGGACCGTCCGCTCGGGTGCTTCTTTCTTCTGTCTTCTTCTCTTTTCATCCTTCCATCTCTCGCCGCCTGATCACAACGTTGTGGTTCCGGCTGTAAGCAGAATAAATCATATTAGATCGCTATTGATCGTCTTCGAATCGGAAATAGGGTAACAATACCAATATTATAATAATAATCTTGCTGGAAAGTCTCATTCGGCTGAGTCCCCTTCTACTGGCGCAAAGCATCTCTAAGTGACGAAAAAAGACAAGAGAAGACAGAAGAAACACCCGTGCAAAGGGTCCCTTCCGAGGCCCCCTCCCGACACTGTAGCGGATAGGTGTTCCACGGGATGGGTAAAGAGAACCTAGCTAACTCTACAAACTAACCTCGTCCGCAGGAGCTGCATCCTCTGCAGAAAATACAGTCGAGTCAGCCCTGGGTGGGCGATGAGCGGATAGTTCTATGGGAGAAATCGCTTACCTCCATTGGGCGGCCCACCTCACGGAACAGAAGGAAAGTAAAAACAGAAATTGTCACCTGCTGCAACGTTTGTGGAAAAAGCGATTAAGACAGATTTGGGCGAGTGAGGCCCGTATAACATATTATATTCTACAAGGAAAGGGCCTGCCAGGATAGAGCTCAGAGGGCTAGATTCTGATGATATGGTTCAAACCACTTGTGATCAGACAAATCGCATGCATTCGGGCATAATCTCAAACCGGATTACAATTTAAAGTGAAAAACTGGAAGACACCTTTGGTGTCCCCGTTCAAACTCCTTCGTAACGTGAAGGTCCTACTCAAACTGCCACAAACTTGATGCAGAGAGCGCTGATTGGTCTGAATTTTATAGTTCGTTATACCGGATGATAACCATTAGCATAATTACTCTCAGTTAATTGGTACCGCTCAAATGATTATGAATGTTAATATACAGTACACGGAGTGTACGTCTTGTATCTACAAGCTGTGAAAATTCTTGTTCGGTACAGCGCTTTCTGCATTACAAACGTAATCCAGTACAGAAAAACAAAAGTTAGAACGCAAAGTGACAAGGTCTATGGAGCATCCGAACTTGAATAAAACAAACTTTGTATGCTCGCCCATTGCTAACTTGAATATATATTAACAAAATTGGCATTCGTTTTATGAGCAGTCTTTCTCAAACAATTTGCTAAATTAACTAGTTAACAAATGTATTTCTCGATGGAAAAACACTATTAACCCTAGAAAGCTAATCATATATCCATACTGGTAAGTTTAGGGTACAATGTGCCAGTGTTTAGCGTTATAGGGTTATTGTCGCTCACAAAGATTGACAGTATACGTTAATAAATGAAACATACTCGCTCATAGCTTGATAATTTGTCCCGCTTTGTCATTAGCCAAGCCTACTAGTTTGAAACCTCAGGTGCCTTGGTTCGCCCTATTGAATCGATTCTAGGTGTTAACCCTGAATCAGTTAACAATAAGACAGCCGAAAGCTCAAGCGAAGGTCGTAAAATTGAGTTTCCTGCGGACTTTGATTGGTTTTAATACTAGTACGATTGGAAGTGGTGATACCATCGCTCTTGTCTGTGGTTCGGACCAGTGGAATTGCCTTATATCGACTTGGACGGACCAATGGAAACCTAAGAACACATCACATTTACTACGAAAAAACTACCTCCAGCCATAAGTTGATTTTTAAAATTTTGATTCACAGTTGTAACTCTATAGGGTAAAACAGGGCACAAGGCACCACGGGACAATAGGCACTATTGAGGTACCAATCTTCACAAACTCTTAAGTTGCTGTGCTACACTTTCTCTGGGTTATTAAGCTCTTGATTTTACACTATAAACCAAACAGAGACATTGTTTCATATATCATAGTTCAAAAGCAACGGTGAGAACATTAGTTAGTTAGTTATAAACTTTGTTTAACCTCCGTAGCCGCAACTCAGGCGTTCCAACAGAGATGAGTGAGCAGTATTCAAATACCACAAAATTTGTCGCGTGGCCTACGTGCGCTACTACGGGCAGGAAACACGGCGCAAAGCATAGTAGAAGACACTCGAGTGGTCGGCCTCTTTCACGGCCTGCCACACGAGAGAGGTGAGAGAAGTCCCCCGGACTAGGTACGCTATCTCGATCGACAGCCCACCTCGCGGAACAGAAAAGGAAATAGAGAACCTACCTAACTTTACAAAACTGACCTCGTCAGCAGGAACTGCGGCCAGATGCTACATCCCCTTCGGAGAAGGCACTCGGGACCCTTGGGTGCGTGATGCCCAAACATATTGTGGCAGGGAAAGAGCCCGCCACAATATGCCCCTGAGGGCACGGTGAGAACATGTGTTAAGGCACTGGTCTTGTGACATGTGCTTGATGCCTCCATTCGAAACATGGGTGCCCTAATGCCCCGGTTTACCCGATTAATGTAATAAGCCATTGGTAGTCTGACACTGCACCATGCATGTACGATCGCCGACTGGCAGTATGAAAATAGAAAGAACCAAAGTAGGCACGAGAACAGATGCCCTAAAAGCCTAGTTCAGATTAAATAGCTAATACCTGCCGTTTCTGAATTTTAGAACCAAAGGGCTGCCAAAAATTGTCGATGGCCTTTTCTGTGAAAAAGTACCCGTGGCCACGGTGGTATAGTTGCCGCTTGTTACGAGCCGNTCACATTTACTACGAAAAAACTACCTCCAGCCATAAGTTGATTTTTAAAATTTTGATTCACAGTTGTAACTCTATAGGGTAAAACAGGGCACAAGGCACCACGGGACAATAGGCACTATTGAGCTACCAATCTTCACAAACTCTTAAGTTGCTGTGCTACACTTTCTCTGGGTTATTAAGCTCTTGATTTTACACTATAAACCAAAAAAAAGACATTGTTTCACATATCATAGATCAAAAGCAACAGTGAGAACATGTGTTAAGGCACTGGTTTTGTGACATGTGCTTGATGCCTCCATTCGAAACATGGGTGCCCGAATGCCCCGGTTTACCCTATTAATGTAATAAGCCATTCGTAGCCTGACACTGCACCATGTATGATCGCCGTCTGACAGTATGAAAATAGAAAGAACCACAGTAGGCACGAGAACAGATGCCCTAAAAGCCTAATTCAGATTAAATGGCTAATACCTGCCGTTTCTGAATTTTAGAACCAAAGGGCTGCCAAAAATTGTCGATGGCCTTTTCTGTGAAAAAGTACCCGTGGCCACGGTGGTATAGTTGCCGCTTGTTACGAGCCGAAATGCTGCGCACGGTACAAAGGCAGCTTATTGCGGGTTCCAATACAAATGTGGTACTTGCGTTGGACTGCAAGACAGTCAAGTTCATGTATGACAGTAACAGTTACTAATTCAAACAGCTATTGCATTTGCTCAACTTCGGTGACATTAATAGGCGACGCACTTCTGAAGACGAAAGATTTACTAATTGCATTGGCAACATAGCCAACACTCTAGCTAGCAATCGCTCTATTATCTACAGTATACACTGCATTGCCAGGACTGAAGCGTCTGATATTACCGGGGTACACCAGCAACACCTATTTACGTCGTCGATTAATTAAGGACTTTGAATCTTTTTTAGCCACAACTCTATCTAAATCGACATCATGGAGAAATAGAGCATTAGAAAGGCGAGGTAACTCATAACGACTGGAAAAGAATCTAATACTGGAGAACGAACGAGCATTCATTGCTCTCACTATGCACACAGGTTACCAGTAGTGGAGGTCCGGCAAGTTCAGAGGCCTAGCTGTTTCATGGGCAGGCAGGCCTCCGTCGTACGCTTCGTCATCGTTATATGTAGGGAACAGTTTGAAACAATCGCATGAAATAAACTTTAAGAATTACGTTCACTCCAAGCCGGATTTACTGTTCTTGATTAACATCATCACAGTGCGGTGCGACGGTGGTCCCCAGTGACATATATTATGCAAAAATATACATGACCCACCCTAAAATCTGAAAAAAAATAGGTCTTACAGAAGCTAGTCTCTTTCCAAAACTAGAGCAATGACTGAAAGTTGTCAGGCGACGTGAGTTCTACCTTTATCATTATTATAACTATTATAATTATTATATTAAATAGTTTTAGCATCCGTCTCCACAGCAAAGGCAATATAGCAAAGGTAGAAAGAAGGGATACACAGTATGTCAACAGAAATGTGAAACCCATGCACGAGGGTGTTTCCACACAGGATCAAGGCGCATGGGAACAGCAAGTCGGAAAAGTGGAGGGAAAACAGAATAAAGCGTAAACAGTAGGAGTATGATAGCCGAATGAAGCGAAACGGGCACGAAGGAAAGACGCCCCGAATGCCTTGCTAAGGCTGAGGTAACCTACCGAGTCCACCTGAGGTCTGTTGTAATCAGATTGCCTCAGAGTTACTCGGTGTTACGCGGTGTTACTCACTCGGTGTTACGCTATTATAGAGGTGAATGAGACAGGATTTCTCAATGCGTAACCCCGAAACAACCAAAACAAAAACAAACATAATGTAAACACAGACGTTTATTCGTAATAATTGCTAATATTGATGAAATAGCTTCTAAAAATTTCATAATAGGTCCCTGCAGATCTTTCTTTCAGAAGAAATTGATGAATTACACCAATTGAACGCTTTTCTCCACAAACTCAACAGACCGACTTCGTGAGAGCTCAAAACGTAAACAAACCAACAAGCGCAATAGAAATATATCTACACTCAGCAAAATAAATCAATATTTGGTTTTATTTGTGGCGAATATAACCTAGCAACAAAATAATAATACTTGTAGCAAATATATAGGGAAAATACGTCTTCATTGGTCACAAAACAACACAACGCATATTTATTCGATGCCTATGTGGCGAGACTTGGCATCAACACGGTGTTACTCCGCTCGCGACCCACCTATTTCGCAGGGTAACGAGTTTGCGTAACACCGGGTAACCCTGGCGTGTCTCATTCACGGAAAATGGCTCAAAGCGACTCGGATTTTGAGACTGAGTTACCCTCGAGGTAACACTGGGTAGGTACCCGAGGTTACCCAGCACGCTGAATGCAACAGGCCTCTGAGGTTGCTGCTCCCCATAACATAGGATAGGCAAACCTAACCTAACCTTATGGTCAATTTCCCGTCCTATGCCCCTGAATGGAAGAGTCTTACATACAAGGCGGGTCAACAGCAAAACTGACATAAAATTATTGCTCATAGCAACGGTACGTATATACGACATGTATGCAGTACGAAAATGATCTTCTAATAAGATTCGCGCTTCTTATCATTCAATTATTCATTTCACCTTTCCAATATGATTGATAACTTAGTCATGAAGTCATTTCAAAACCCAAACCATAGTATTAAATGCTCATATTGCAATTTTCTGCAAGAATCCACGTCTAGAAAACGATAACAAAGAACCCTGTTAGTACTCGGTTAAATCCAGCAACCTTTTAAAGTGAAGGAAAACTAGCTCTTTTTAAATTGTAAGATTCGAGTTACTAAACGCCTTATAAATAGCAGCATTGCACTTTCATATGATGCATGGTTGCCACATTTAATCATACAGACCATACAAGGAAGATCCCGTGAATCCGTATTTAGGTTAGTTTTATTGAAGACTGCAAGCATAGAAGCACGAGATAACTGCCACAATTTGGGAGCACCCTAGTAAACAATTTTATTTGCAGAATTCAATAAAAAACATGTGTTATTGTTAAGCTCCCGCACGTCCGCACATTTGCCTTCCAAGGAAATAGCGACCGCGGTGAGAGCCCGTAGCAAGTATGATACGGAACAGGCTGTGGACTTCGTCCCGACCAGTAACCGCACCAGAGGTAGAGCAAAATTCAGCAGCATCATCTCAACTCTACAAAGATCAATATTGAATGGTACCGTTCGTATCATTCCTTAGGAAAACAATAGATTTAGGACGTTGAGCTAAAACGCACACCTCAGGGTTACAGTACAATAAAATACACGTAACAACCGATAAAAAAATTCACACCGTAGTACAGCGAATCCTTTTCTACTTCACTAGTTTTACGCCGCTCAGACGCGCCGAAAATTCAGTGGGGCGGGCCAGCAAGTCCTCCTCATACTGGATACTTATTTATTCCTCATTGTTATGTTTAATTTGACAAAAAAAACCCTACCTCTTTTGAAAAAGTTAACCCGAAAGCAATACAAACAAAAAACCCCCAAGTCTAAAACCTACAAAATCAAAGTTCGCAATTAGCACAATTGTAACAGCCCATAATCATAAAAACATGTTCAAAAGCTAAGCATGTATGTATGTACAAATGCCCCGAAGGAGTTTATCGCCAATAAAGGATTACTCGCATTTTATTAATCACCAAGGTCGCAATAGTCGGACATATCTGTCTCAAAGTTGGGATCATCTATGACTTCATTTGCTGAAGCCGTAAAGTAAGACAGGTACTGAAATTGCTGTCGTCAGATGGCTCTGAACGCGTCTCCTGTTCAACACATCTCTCTCTTTCCGCAGTGCTGTCCGACGACTCCCTGGAGATCAGCATCTTTGTCGTGGGCTCAGCTCGCACGTCGGACGTCGCAAACTTGTCGCTTCTGTCGACTGCCGGGCGAGCCACACGGAGCTCGCGCCTGCAAACTGCGATTTCCTCCTCCCTCTCTTCTTCCTCCTGTTTCTTTTGCTTCTTTTTTTTTCTCCCCAAGCGCGTAGGGGCTCCGACTTGCTCATCTTGCCCCTTACTCCTGCGTCGGCCTCTTCCTCCCCCTCCTTTTTCCTTTGGGGAGCCCTTCGGGATTTCAGTTCTTCAGTTGCTCCTATTGAGAGCTGGATGGCATCTTAACCAAGGCCCTACTGGTAAATTTTCCTGTGGTGTGCGTGGTCGCAATGTCGCGTGGCGGGACACGTGCTTCATATGCTATGGATGCGATTCTTAGGTTCATTCTGCGTTGCTTGTGCCTTTGTCGGACCTCGTGCAGGTCCGTGGAGTGGCGCTGCCTTGCCAGCCAGGTCCCCCACTCCTTTCGAGTTCCCAACCTCCCTCAGCCCCTGCGCCTCCGCCTCTCCCAGCTCCTTCTCCCGCACTCCTACCTTCTTTCCTCCTCCTCCTCCTCCCCCTCGGTTGGTAGAGTTCTCCAGTTTAACTACAATGGCGTTCAGCACAGCCAACTCGAGCTGGCGAGATGAAACTCTTTACCTCAACTGTCTTCAAGCTTTGTTTGTTCCATTTCTCCACAATCAAGCGAGGCAGACTGGGCTAGGGTGGTGGTGGCCATCTAATGCTCGTTCACCAGCCCTTGTCCTATACATCACTTGATACAGTTAACCTTCTCCTGGATGATGTAGATCTCTGACTCAAGAGGGTCTTCTCCTCGATAGTCATCAGTGGCATATACTTCACCCTTCCCTGCCGATTGCTCCTCAATTTTTCCTTCTTGCTGAACGCGCTGCACACTTCTGATGTGCAGGTCTGCCGGAATTTCAACGCCTGCCACCCCTCCTGGTCCCTAAGTCCCGACGATCAACGCAATACCACTAGATACGACGAACTTTATGAGGCAATCTATTCCATTATCATTATATTTCAGTTTAACCACCGAAGCCGCAACTCAGACGATTCAACAGTAAATTTCTATTTCATATTATTTGTTTGTGATGGACTTTTAAGTCCTTAAGTTGTTTTATTTGAACGTAGCGAATTTTTCATAGTCTATTAATATAGTGAATCTCAGTTAAGAAGGTGTATAGCGCACGATGATGGGCAGTAAAAGTATCCCCTGATATGGAGCTGAGGGTATGTAGCCTGCCCGGTAAATGCCGAGTTCTCCTTTTCCCAAAAGAGGGGCACTCCAAAAGGATATGTTCCTCAGTAAGGGGAACAATACAATCATCACAATAAGGTCGGTTTGATCTATCCATCAGATGTCCATGAGTTGCCCTTGTGTGGCCTATGCGGAGTCTACAGAGCATTGCCTCCCACTGTCTCGAGTAAAAGTTTCGATTATTAAAAGGAGAGAGGGTGGTGTTCACTTTGGAGTATTTGGTTTTGTATTGATGTTGCCAGCGACGGCGCCATCTACGCCAGACCAGCTGCCGGATGCGGCACTTGAAGTCTGATCGAGGGAGTGTAGGGCAATCTACTCCAGCGAATTGATTGTTCTCAAAGGCGAGTCACACACCTGCCTCCCCGCCCACGGCTCCCCTTCTTCGTCCGAGCTCACTCTTTCAATTGCTCAACCGGCTCTTGATCAAACTGGGTCTTCTACCGTGTATAGACAGAGGATATGCTCTGGCCGCCATCCCAATCCTTCCTCTGCTTCCTCCGGTGAGCCCGCCTTCCGGAAATTTTGCGTCAGGCGGGCAAGAATCACATGCCAACCTGTAAGGTAAGGAATTTAATACCCCAATTATCCAGTAGGGCCCGCGCCCTGGCCCGTCAAAAGGACAACGCCAGGGCAGCCAACCCCATGAACCCCTCCAATGCCCTCCTAAATTGGAAGATCAACAGGACTACCTTCTAGGCCGCCAGAAGGGTGTAGGTGGAAGTTGTGGAGCGTTGCAATCATCACACTCCTCTTGTTTCTGATCTCTACTGAAGTCCCTTTCCGTCAAGCGTGCCCTAGTGAACCCGAATCAGCCCATCAGATTTAACGGCCAATGGGGAAACTTCGGACCGGGAGATCTCCCAGCACTTCTGCCGTCTTTTCACTACGCTTTCTCTCTCTCTCTCACACAATCCCGTTCCATGTGGAAGTTGCAGTCGTTCACCAATCTATGTTAAGGCTACACCTAACATGATATTGATATGTTACGAGCCCCGATAATGAGTAAAGCTCACCCCCCCCCCCCGCTGAGCCCCTACCAATATTGATCAAATATAACGAATATACCATGCATGTATTCCACAGCAAGGTAAAGTTCTCCAAATTTCACTCCCCAGAACCCCGCTTCCCCTCCTCAGCTAGTTACCGATGTAATTTTCTTGGTACCGCGATTACTTTGACCTGGCCAATCATAACCAACATCTTGACATAGTCCAGTTGTCTACGCTTAATTAATCATAGCGTAGTACGATAATTAGTCGCCTACCCTAGCGGCAGAGGTGCCTACAACCGTTCGTTAGTTATAGTCAGGAAGTTTAAGCCTCCGTTTCCGAGCAGAACGATATCACAGAGGAAAGAGCAAGGGAGATATAGTATGCCGATAGAAACAGGGAACACATGCACGAAAGTGTTCCCACACAGGATCAACGCGCATGGGAACAGCAAGTCGGGAAAGAAGAGAAAGAACAGAATAAAGCAGGAGCAAGTAGAAGTATGAAATCACCTACTACTGCTATGGCTCGTCCACCTCACCTTTCCGCCGCAATCATTGTGGCATACCCCAGGGTTCGGTGATCTACAATCATTTTTCTACCTTCCGCGCTTCCACAGCCCTCACCATCTCCTACGCCGACGATAGCAGCTCTGGTGGCTGCTGCGGAATCTCCGCTCTCATCTCACGCAGTCGAGCTCGCCTCACCATTTCCCTTCCCAAAACAGAGCCCACATATTCACCACGGCTAACCAGCAATTCTGCATTGGCCCGACGGTAATGCTGCGTGACTCGCTTCTCATCCAAGAGTCAACCCAAAATTCTGGGCGTCCACTCAATTTCATAACACAAGCAACGGAATGTATTTCCGGGCGTCTTACAGACTCCCGTTTCTCAAGGCCCTAGCTGGCACCAGCACAAGGAAACTCTGATTCTAACTAAAGGGGCCCGCATTCGGTGCAATATATCTTATGCTGCCCCAGTGTGGTCTCCCAATGTCTCTGCCTCATCCATAACATTACTCTCATTATAATCCTGGTGTTGCCGCCTCACCCACGTCATACTATGCGATTCAAGCAGGGAGACTCAGTTTATTATGTCACATCAGCATATGAATGTTTTATCTAGGCATTCCTGCCGGAAAGTCTGGGTTGGCTCAGTGCGCTAATACTGGTGGGGAAATCAGGCGTAGAGAGTGTCCAAGAGACCAAACAAAATATAAGAAAACAAAAGAAAGAAATACTGGTGCGGATGGTCCTTTTCATGACCTCCACACGGAAGCAGGTAGGAAAGAGGTTTATGGGATGAGTCACTTACAACCCACCATTCGGCGGGACACCTCGCGGAACACTAGGGGAAGTATAGAGAAGCTACCTAAACTTAACAAATAATCTTACCAACAGGAACTGCGTCCAGTTGCAACATCTTCTGAGGAAAAGGTAAAATGGTCACCCTTTGGATGAGCAATGTCTGTATGTGTATATTCTGACCGAGAAAGGACTCGTCAGAATAAATACCTGAGTGCTTCTTCATACCGAAGGTGCAAGTTATCTAGAACCCGACCTTGCCTGTGGCCATCGGTGCTCACTGTGGGGAATCTGGCAGGCAACCATTTACATCACGAGACTCAGATGTTTGCCATCGGGGAATCCGTTGGTGTGCTGAGCAGGCAGTATTTTCTGCAATCCCTGGTCCCCGGTCATCCGGCCTACAGCACCGTTACCACCGAAAGCGGCCCTCGCCTCATCTGACACACTGACGTCTAAATGTCTACTCTCGGTGTCGCATCTGCTGGATAGTGGCGTCGTTCCAACCGTCTCTTTGTTGGAGGCTTTGGCGGCGGTTTAAAGGGAAGTGGTGGACAGACACTGCCATACCGTGCTTGGATGGCAAGAAGGCCCCATCCTCTTCCCACCTCCTGAACCGAGTCAACTCTGCACTGTGTTTTCGCACCTGCTGTCTGGTTACTATTTAGACCCTCGTCACTTATGAGCATAGGATCGGGCTTATGGTCTCTCCACTGTGCCCACGCTGTGCGGGGAAGTATACTGATACTCCTCCGTTTTCTTGCAACTCTCTTCCGACGCCTTTCACTTCAATGCCTCTTTGGGAGGACCTCCAGCATCTCCATCTTCGTATCTGCTTACTTTGACTTCGGCTATCATTCTTCACTACCCCGTCCCCTTCAGAACCACCGCGGGACGAGGATTGCAGTTAGGCGCTTCAACAACGACTCCCGACGGGCCTATTTCATTTCTCTGAAAACCAACGTAATAGCACGCCGTTTGCGTTAACGACGCAATGCAAGAGGTACGGATACATTTACATGAAGAAATGTCAGCGATTCCTTGAACATCGTCCGCGTAAATAACTTTTAAAAGCTAAAATATACCTATAACAGCGACTGTATGATCCCCATGGATTGTCCTGAGACTTATATTACACTTCTCTTTTGATTCTTCACTCTACATTGGAAACGCACACAGAGTATTTACACATCATAAATAATCTCGTAATATATTTAAGCAATTACCGATACTATGGAGTATACAGACACTTGAGATACACGAATATATACTTATAATACAAAATGGACTAAGTAGACTAGTCACAGAAACACGCTAGTATGGAAGCAGTTCGGTTCTAAATATCACATCAGTAAGTGGTCTAAGAAGCCGGCCAGCGGTGACTCGTGCTCAGTGTTGGTAAAACTGACGTAGCTAGACAGAATTTTTACCTCCGCCAAGGAGGTTATGTTTTCATCAGGTTTGTCTGTCTGTCTCTCCCTCTGTCTGTCACCAATATAATTCAAAAAGTTATGGACGGATTTTGACGAAATTTAGAGGGATTGTTATGTATGTTAGGAGGAACAGATGATTAACTTTTGATGAAGATCCGTCCATCCGTTTGTTTGTTTGTCTGACTCTTTTTTCTTAATGCCATAACTCAAAAAGTTATGGACGGATTTTTATGAAATTTACCAAAAACACAAGTTGTTAGGTATATTACGAAGAGTGAATGACTCAATTTTTGTGTTGATCTGTTCGCTCGTTCGTTAGTCACTGTTTCTAATTCTATGCTTGTTAGCACAATAACTCAAAAAACTATGAATGAATTTTTATGAAATTTATAGGAGTTATTATTAATGTTAAAAGAAATGAATGATTAAATTTTGGTGCAGACCGGATGTTCGTTTGTATGTTTAACCCATGTTTGTCATAATGTTTGTTAGCAGCATAACTAAAAAAATGATGAACGGATCTTCACGAAAATTGCATAAACTGTTAATACCATCAGAGGGCACAAACGATTAGATTTTTGGAGTTAATACGAAGAAAATTGTGGTTTTAGAGCCAAATTGAAATTTTCGTTACGGTTGCCTCGCTTGGCGGAGGTATGCGCTCTCCGAGTTCTCTAGTTATTACTATGGCTATTACTTGATTCAATGCTTGAAAAACCAGGATGAGTAATGGAGGCGTGAGGTGAGTGCACCATTAATCATATTTAATCCTGGAGTGAAGTAATAATTAATCCCGTAAGACCCCGTCTACTTCATAGAAGACACTTCAAATAGTGTTATTCCTGTGAGGTGAACATTATTATATTATTACATTGACTAGGTTACGGCTCCGTTTCCACAACAAAGACGATCACACAGAAGAAGAAAAAACAAGGGACGTACAATATGTCGATAGATACGAGGAACCCATGCATGAGGGTGCTTCCACACAGGATCATTGCGCACAGGAATAGCAAGTCGGGAAGGAAGATGAACAAAGAAAAGTAACATTAGTAGGAGCGTGATAGAGGAAGGAAGCAAAATAGGCACGAAGGAAGACGTCCTGACAGCCTAGCTAAAGTAACCAATCTACAGGGTCTCCTGGGGGTGCTGCTCTGCATAACATAACATGGGCGAACCAAACTTGAGAGAAACTGAACTTTTTGTATGGTCCTTATAAGGGTAAAAGCAGCAGTGAACGGACAGGTAAAGAGCCCCTAGCCAATAACTCGGTTGATACGAAGAGTAGCTAAATAGGGTGCGGAAAGCAAGTGGCCTTGCAGGAAACACACACATAGTGCGCAACCGGCTCAGTTGCATTGGAGCTAGAAGGAACGTAGGATGCCAGTTGTTATAATAAATGCGGCGAGAAGACTTTAATGAGCAAAAATGCGTCACCAAGGGCCCGACTCAAGGGGTACCTACAGTAATGTACTTCACCCTAGTGAAAACGTCGCTCATGAGCCGATGCGAGACACTGCACCATATACCTGCCATGCAGTGAGCGGAAACAGCGAAACGCGCCAACAGCGCTACATACGCAGCTCAAAACTATATAGGAACAAAAAGATGCGAGAAGCAATGTCATATCATAGGATGCCTAGAGACAAATTCAGTTGTGAGAGAATCAGAGAAGCAATCTGTTGGGGCATCAAAACTATCCGCACAGTCACGTTATATATATGGTGGGTGATTATATTAGATTAAACATTAGCTTAACACAGTACTTCACTAGAGGGAAAAAAAGGGATATGTAGCACTGCCGAGAGAAACATGAAACAGATGAACGAGCGTGTTGCCACGTTGGATACTGAGCATGGGTACAGTAAGTCGGGAAAGAAAAAGTAGAACATGACAAAGATTGTCAACAGAAGCAGAAAAAAGAAGGAAGTAGCTACAGTAAACCGTGGCAGCGGCAGGAANAACATGAAACCGATGAACGAGCGTGTTGCCACGTTGGATACTGAGCATGGGTACAGTAAGTCGGGAAAGAAAAAGTAGAACATGACAAAGATTGTCAACAGAAGCAGAAAAAAGAAGGAAGTAGCTACAGTAAACAGTGGCAGCGGCAGGAAATTTGCATGGAGTAATATGTGGAGAAGCTTCACAATGCACTCATGTACTGTATGTTGGCTACATGGTGGCAACAGTGGGAAGATGGGGCTGACGAGGGCCTTGGCAATTATTGGGGCTCAAGCTTCCCCCTTGGTGCCGCCACTGGCAGTAAGCAGGGAAGAAAAATGTTCCGAATTTCCAAGGTAATCTAATAGCTTACGCCTGACACCGCAACTCGCTACAACATAGGATAAGTATTAGGAGTGTAAGAAACTTTAAGCCTCCCTAAATAAGTACTAAGCTCTTCTTAGAGAGGAGAAGGAAGAGACATATAGTAGTACGTCGATAGAAAAACGGGGAACCCATGCACAGAGGTGTTCCCACACAGGATCAACGCGCATGGGAACAGCAAGTCGGGAAAGAAGAAGAACAGACAATGGTAAGATCAGTAGGTGTATGAAAGTGGAAGGAAGCAAAGTGGGCACGAAAGACAGTCGTCCCGATGGCCTAACTAATGGCTAAGATTACCTACACAAACTCCCTGGGCGCGCTACTCCCCATAACATAGGACGAGCGAACCTAACTAACCTAACCCTATGGCCTATGGCCCATCCTATAGGATAAGTTAACTCAACTAAACCGAACCGTATTTTTACTGGGATGTGCGACTGCAAATCCTCAAGAAGACACTGCGGGTTTGTAGCGAAATCATGAAGAAACATGAAGAAACAAAACGGACATTTGTGAAATCGAGAACAATAAATTTCAACTTGACATGCATTGAAAGACTACGAAAACGTTGAGTCGCAGTTAGCACTGAAACGATTCTGTTAATGGGGAAGAAAGGGCGTCCGAAGAGCGTATTAAAGTCTATTTTGCAGCAAGGCAACGTACTATGATTGCATCTGCATAGAGTAGCAGCTAGTAACTTTTGGTTGATTGAACAAGCCTCAACTTGACTTGAACAAGACTCAGTGTCTCTTCTTGAAAGCCACAGGTGTTAGAAAGTTACGTTGCTTGTTTATGGAATCGTTTGATGCCCCTGATATAGCCTTTCAGTTTGACTGGTTTTGATTCCACTCCCAGAGATAAGTCGAAAGCTGGGTAATGATTTTATCGAAGTAGCTAAATTTCATCGTAAGACGGCAGTATACAAACACAATTTGATTTATCCAACCTATCGAGGAGGTAAGTACAAGCTGTACAAAAACGAAACAAAATGCAAGGTATTATCGACAACATATGCATCAAATAATTATACACGCCCTGCTCTTATTATTTTCTGCAGTGTAGGTACTGTTCATTAATTTAAGTCTGTGCTTCAGAGGTGAGGCACTAGAGAAGGACTTTCTTGTCTGTGATAGTCGATCTTCGCTCTTACTTCTGGTACGTTCTCCTGCGTCAGCCTCTGCTTGGTCATCCTCAGCTTCCTGGCCTCTGTTCAATATTCTGTGCAGCAATATTCTGTAGGTACCATTAATTGCAGACCGTACACCCAAAGGCGATGCTTCGCCGAGGGCAGATTTTGATATACCCCACTTCTCTAGGATAGAAAAACTTTCTATCTCGGACTCGGTGAGTAGCTCATCAGGGACGTCCGTCTGGGGCGTGTTGACATAGTGAGGCAGAGGAGACAGTGGAAATGCTCTGTACACGTGATGGCATGTGGAAGATCTGAACGATGAGGACCGTGGAGCACAAGAATGTCTTCTGGAAGAACCTTTAATACTGCTTCGAGGAGATGCTGACCTCGCTGAGGATGATCTTCTGGGCTTGTTGCGACTCGGTTGACATTTGTGCGATTCCTCATCGGGCAGAGTTAAAACTTCGTAATCTAACGATCGCCTATGTTGTTGCTGGTTCTGGTGGTGACTGTGGCTCTGATGGTGGTGGTGGTAGTGACTGTTGTGACTGTGATGATGGTGGTGATGGTGATCGGGCGTGTCAAGGAAATTTGTGTTGGAAGAAGGAGAAGACGGAGCCGAATGGATATGCTGAGGTGTAGGCGACAGGGCGGTGGGGGAGAGATGCGACGGTGAGCGATGGTGAGGAAGATGGGGATGTAATTCGGAGAGGAGATCATGCTCGGCAATGGCTGTGGTCGTCAGCCGTTGCTGTGGATCCTGCAATGAGAAAATCTACTTCATGCTGATGCCAATACAACGTAATACAACCTAATATATTATGCAGAGCTCAGTCATGCACTCCTCATTATCATCTTCGTTACTTGACAGCTTCATCATTAATCCAATGATGCATAGTATTCATCAATATATGATCCAGCGTAGCGAAAACTTAGACTGAATCCCATATATTAGTAAATCGGATAGCGAAGCTTACTCGATCAAGTAAGAAAATCAAGAGGTACGAGGATCGTTGGTGCGCTAAACACCTCAATCTGAAATTATTATTATGTATTTGAGTTCCAATGAAGTGCAGGTTTTTAGTTCTTAGTGAAATTTTCATAGCCGGAGAGCATGAAGTACTTAAAATGTTAACGTAACAATATACCATGAAGAACACAAGGCTTTAATTTGAACAATATTTGAAAAATTCCATGCGAGAACAGCGCGGCGGCACGGGGGGGGGGGGGAGTAGAGCAACTACAGTAAAAACCGTCCATTTCACCAGTGTCAACACTGTTGCGTTTTCGCAGATCGCAGCGAATTTCCTCAAGCATATCGCAACTTCGACAGTCTCGGCATATTTCCAACTTGCTGGATATTTTCACCCAATTTAGGTTGCGACTAATGCGGGGAACACACTATGCGAGTATCTTTCTTTTTTCGTCACGGAAAAGCAATAAATTGAGCGTCCTAATGTTCTGTTGCGCAAAGCGTCTCAGAGTTCTAATTCACTGTACATTTGAAGAGGACTATAAAACGTACTACAGCAGTGGCACTTGCTTAGGCAACTGACTTGACGGCTATAGACGGCCAACATTTTATCAGCGATTTGGCTGGACCTATAGTAGTGTTTGTAAGATGAAACAAAATATTTGAATACTTTGCACTGCGTATATGGAACAGCAGACTGCTGATTGAAGTCACTTGACAGTCTTTTGAACGTGTTTTCTTAGCCAATCGTTAGTGTTATATTATTGGTTTTACCACTGCTGTGCCGTCGTAATCACTCCCATAAGTAGTTGCTAGAGAACGTCCAACTGGTATCTGTATTCCCAGTAATTTCTTGCTTATAATTCCTTTGATCCTACCAATAAAATAAGTTATTAGCAGTGTTAAAAACTACAATTTCAGCGATAAGATTCTGAATATCTGCACTGATCGAGTGTTACGTGCGCGGTACGACAGTGTGGACGCTACCTACGATGTTAGCTGCGTTTCGCATAATCGCACTGACGTATTTCACACATGTGCGGTAGTGTATACAGGGCTTAACGCTATATGCCAACACAGAGCGCTGCATGGCACTCGCAGTATGGAGGGCAAGCGAGCATCGTGTTGAGGCTTGACGTATTTTCATCAGGCAAGCACATGTTCTTGTCCTGTAGAACGTGTTTATGAACTCTCTAGAAATTATTCACTCTCTATCTAGGCTAGAAGAAACAAAAATCACGCTGGTTTCCACATGTGAGAGCCTGTATGAGATTAATGTAAAGCTACAGTAGACATTTTGGAAATGAATCAAAGAGCATTTATGCAACATTATGAAGGATTTTGCGCTTTTACCGCACCTGTACAAGTATCTTCTTGATAAGATCCTGTGCTGTCGAGGAGACATGAGAAGGAATGGTGTAGGCTCCAGCTAGAATGTGTCGCTTTAGTGCCGACACCGTGTTGGCTCTGAAGGGCATCTCTGCAGTCAAAATAAAGAAGAGAAGAATACCCAAAGCCCAAACGTCCACTCCGGGGCCTGCGTACGATGAGTCCTATGGAGCAACAAACTAGATGAATTGGCAGCTTAAATGGGCCTTACTCAAAGATTTGGTTAGAAAATTAGGCAAGAGCATTGCCTAAATCATAAAACCTTACTTTACCATTTTCTAAAGAAACTGCAATAATAATAATAGTAATAATATAAGAGTTTGCGTGAATGGATCTTTCCACAGTTCCATAACACGAAGATATCTAAATCCAGAATATTGTGCCAGTATAAAACGTCTTTTACGGTATAAGTACGGTATACAAGATATTTTAAGCTTCTTAAATCAGTACTAAGCTGTTCTAAGAGAGGAAGAGACATATAGTACGTCAAGAGACACGTGGAACAAATTCACGGTGTTCCCACAGAGGATCAACGCGCATGGGAACAGCAAGTCTGAAAAGACGAGAAACAGAACAAAGCATCATCAGTGTGAGCATGAAAACTGAAGGCAGCAGACGTCCCGAAGGCCTAGCTAATGGCTAAGGTAACCCACAAAATCCTCTGGGGTCGCTGCTCCCCATAACATAGAATGGGCGAACATAACTTACCTAACCTTACGGCTCATTTTTTCTGTGCCCCCTGAGGATAGGATATCAAAAAGGAAGGAAAGAAATGTGTCGTCCCCCCCCAAAAAAAAAAAAAAAAAATCGGTGTCGGTACAGACAAAGGTATGTGGCCTACCTAATATTCAGGTATTATAAGTGCGCCTGTAAGTTCGGTTAGACCAACTATTCCAGCTGATCCGAACCTATCGTAATCGAACTCATTCATAACCAAGATATTATTAGCTCCGCCAAAGAGATTATGTTTTTGTCGTGTTTGTATGTCCATCATTAAGATAACTCAAAAAGTTATGAATGGATCCTTACAAAATTTTGAGCGATTGTTAGGTACGTTAACAATAACAGATGATTAACTTTTGGTGGGAAAACCACCCGTTTGTTTGTCTGCCTATTTTCCTCAGTGCCATAACTCAAAAAGTTAGGGACGGATTTTTATGAAATTTACACGAGTTAATTGTTAGGTTTGCTACGAATAGCAAATGCCAAATTTTGTGGTGATCTGTTTGTGTCATTTGTTTGTTTGTTGCGGTGTTCAATTTTGTGTTTGTTAGCCCAGTAACTCAAAAAATTCTGAATGGATTCTAATGACCTTACAGGAGTGGTTGGTAACGTTGCAAAAGACACAGATGATTAAATTTTGGTGCTAATCAGTTGGTGAGTTTGTGTTTGACTAATGTTTGTTATGTTGGTTAGCAGCATAACTCAAAAAGTTTTGAACGGATCTTCACAAAAATTGCAGAAACTGTTAATACAGGTATTCCTTCACGATCGCGACATATTTATCCGCGTGATTCAGTTATCGCGCATTTATTTTGCGTCCGCGCTCTTTCCACAGCACCTAATGTCTTCACAACGACACTGCAGAAAAAGATCTTATTCTGTCGGGCTTGGAAAGCTGCCAGCCGCAGCATAACAGCAGCTCAAGACTAATTTCCAACATCTGGCCTTTATTAGGAAATGGATCAAACGAAATGCATCGCAAAACATTGTGAAAGTAGAAGAAAGTTTTAGTAGTTGATGGTGCGATGAGCCACTATAGAACCTTATACAATGAAATTAAATATCAGTAACTTGTCTGCTAATGTTCTGTTATCATTACGTAATTGCTGTATACGTATTTGTGTTAATGTATTTCTTCTAATATGGTAGTTTTCAAACATACGATTAACTCAGTATGTATCTAAGTAAATTGTATACTTTTGGATTTTGGAACAAAATGGACGTGGGTTACCAGTCTTTTAATTTACCCTTTCTAACATTCTATTAGTTACCCAGTCAAAAAGTATTTTCTCTAAAAAAAATCAGTAAAGAAAGCAGTGATTCGGAGAAGGCGCGCTTTAACAACGACAGTTAATCTTGGAACGTATAGAGTGCGCGGTCGTGGAGGAATACCTGTACTATCAAAAGGCACAAATCATTAAATTTTAGAGTTGGTACAAAGAAAATCATTGTTTGAGAACCAATTTGAGCTTTTAGTTACCGTTGCCTTGCTTGGCGGAGGTATGCGCCTTCAGAGTGCTCTAGCTGTTGATATTACTAGTATTTTATAATCATCCTGGTTTTACCACCGCACCCACGTCATACGACGAGATCCAAGCAGTGAATTTCAGTTTATTATGTCGCATCAGTATATGAATGTTTATCTCGGCATTCCTGCCAGAAATTTTCAGCTGGCCGAGTGCGCTAGTACTGGCGAGAAAAACTCGCAGAGAATGGAAAAAGACAATCGAGTGGACGGTCCCTTTCCTGGCCGTCCACACAAGCGAGAGTATAGGTGTCCCGCGGACTAGGTCGGCTATCTCGATCGACAGCCCACCACATTACGGAACAGAATGGGAAATATAGAGAGCCTACCTAATTTTACAAAACCAACCTAATCAGCAAAAACTGCGGCCAGCTGCAACAACTCCTGCGAAAAAGGTACTCATGTTTGCCAATGGGGTCCTAAGGCTCCTATAATATGATAGCGAATGGATCTACCAGAAATACCCGTGAGGGCTCTTAACAAGATAACCTAACCTTACGCATACTTTGAGACTACTTACTAACCTATAACTCGCATAGCACCATGGGTGCCTGTGGCCCACCTTCACGATAAACAGACCGAGTCTGATGTCGAGACAAACAAACAGTGTAACTACTGGAGGCGGTGACATGCCAGATGACTGGTTCAAACGGTCAGCACAGTAAGACGAATTTGCACAATTGTTGCACACAAGTTTGTCCGGGTTCCAAAAATGGAAACGGAGATTTCCATCGACGCCTCTGCACTACTAGTAAGTCTGTACGAAAATATTACACCTGTACGCATATTTGATTTCCGATAAATTTGTGCGCAGCCAGCTTGTGAAGGTTAAACAGTGCCATTACCATTTTCATATTTTCGTACTGACAACAATCACGGTACACTATCACTGTAGAATCAATGTTTTTCGTCTTGCCAGGCAACTCGTTCCTATTTCTTGTGCGGAAGATTCTTAAGCTCAGACGATGCAATCTGGCTATTTGCTTGGAATATACAGCCAGCCTGCATCGTGTGCTGCATAAATCGTTGCTTATTCTCTCAAGTCTTATGGGTGTTACTTCCAAGTAACAGTTTTCACGTATCTGTTTTCCATACTACGTGATTCGCGATTAAAAACCGGACTTCCGATAAAAACTTCTGCCACAGAAGTAGTATTTTTGTCGGAGTTTGTCTGCCTGTTTGTCTGTCGGCACGATAACTCAAAAAGTTATGAACCAATCTTATGACATTTACAGCGAATGTTGAATGTTGTGTATCTTAGGAGAAACAGATGATTAACTATTGGTGAAGATCAGTCTAATTATTTATTCATTCATCAGCCTTTTTTTTTGGCAACAGAACTCAAAGAGTTTATGAACAGATATTAATGAAATTTGCAGGAATCGTTGAGAATGCAACGAAGAGCAACTAACCAAATTTTTGTGACTATCAGTCCGTTTTTATAATTGTCTTGGTTTGCTTTTATGTTGGCCAGTAGCATAACCCAACAAATTCTATATGAATCTTCATAAAACTTGCAGGAATCGTTGGGAATGTTGAGACACAAATGATCAAATGCCAGTGATGGTACGTTGTCCCTTTTATGCGTTTGATTCAATAATTGTTTCAGTATATGTCAGAACAAGGAATTTACAGGAATTGTTATTGATGTTACAAAGCACAAAATACAAAATTTTATTAATGATTAAAAGAAAATCCTCGTTTCAGGACTGGTTTCAACTTTTCATAAACGCTGCTTTGCGTGGCGGAGGTAGTCGCTCATAATAGTGCCTCTCTAGTTCGGTCGCTATTACATATAATAGTGATGCGTAGCGTTCTGATGTTTTCAGATTTACAGTGACCAATAGTGGCGTACTATGATATTCCTGCAAACTGACATCAGAATCAAATATCGTCGGCAAAAAGTAGAGCACCAAACTGACTCTCATTTGCCTTTCCATAAATTCAAAAAGAATAATAACTACTAGACATAAAGCTCCCCAAGTTCGGACATAGGAAAAACGATCGATTCTCATCATCATTATTAATATTATTTACAAAACTTCTCTAACAGACGAAAAAATAAGGGATATGTAGTATGTCGATAGTAACGTAGAAGCCATAGACGAAGGTGTTCTGGCACTGGATCAACGCGTACGGCACAGTATAGGTCGAGAAAGAAGAGGAAGAACAGAGCAATGTCACTTCAATGGGAGCATGAAATCGGAAGGAGGCAAAACGGGCGCGAAAGACAGACGTTACGAAGGGGCCTAGGTAATGACTAAGGTAACCGATAGGGTCCGTTGAAGTCGCTGCTCCCCACAACATATGAAGCGCGAACTTAATTGACCCAACCCTACGTCCTATACATAGCCCCAGATATAAATGTAAGCACGTCGGAAATTATTACGGAAGTATATATGCTGCTAAGTGCAAGATGAAAAAGGATGTGCGGATATGACAAATATGGCCCGTAAGGTTGCACCAACATCACTGCCAATATGCCAGCTGTTACAACATTTCCTCAATTGAGACTGGCAGTTGCTAGCAAACTCCTCCTCTCAAAATTAATGTTACTGCTTCACAAACTCGACAGTAGATCAATGAGCTGAGTCAATAACGCCTCTACTTTGCAGTGGGAAATAGAATTACAACACTCACTACAGAATACGCTCAAGTTGCAACAGCATTAACAGCTAAAGAAATCCACACCCTTATAGAAAATGTGACTTTTCTTTGACATTTTCTTTCTTTACTTGATCGCCACTGAAGACCTTTTTTACTCTTAAGCAAATCGACCTGCAGTGACTTTTGAAATGAGAGAGAGAGGGAAGTCTCGTCTTCTGCCACGTATTTGATCAGAATACATACTTGAAAAGATAAACAAAACAATTCATTCCAAGCTTTAGCTTCCTTGCCCTCAGCGTTCATTGCTATCACAGGCGGGAGAGAGAAAGAACCAGCAAGTAGCTAGTGTGTTTAGAAAATGAGGAAATGATGCAAGGGAATTGCAAACCGGTGAGCAGCTCAAAAGAATAAAGAGAACGGGAATGGGAGAAAGAAGAAAAGTTACCTTATAGAGCTCAGGAGCAGCGTAAGGAGGAGAGCCACAAAAGGTGGTGAGGGGCTGGTCCGCTTCAGATATCCTTGTAGAAAATCCCAAGTCGCCAAGCTTTACTCGCAAACGCCGAGAGATGAAGACATTCTCAGCCTTTATGTCCCGGTGGACGATGGACAGGGCGTGCTGGAATAAATGTTCACACAACTAGACATCAGAGCACTTCGGTCGTAGATGTGATTGGGTAGTACCAGCTTAACTCTTATAGAGAATATTTTTGGAACACATGGCCAGAGTGGATCCCAACTTTATATTTAATTGATTGAATAGGTATTACGTGCAGATATCATAATTTAATACATCAAGCAATGTAAACTTACACTAAAAAGAATTTGTGCCACCAGAACAAGTGCGGTATATATCGCGAGAAATTCAAAATTTTTAAAATGTGATCTAGGTAGATGAGACGGTTCGTTCTGTAGGGTGGCACTTGAGCAGAGGTTCCTAGCAGGGGGAGCGAGGCGACCGGTCAGGGTGTGCAAAATTCGGATAAAATAAAGTTGGATGCACAAATGTGCTCATGAATCTGTTGTAAATTTAATTCTTTATCATCAAACGAGTTATTATTTCTGTTGCGGAGGCGAGACGCTACGTGAGAGACAGTCAGCAACAAGCTGCAACACTGGAGCCACAGCGTCCCCTGCTCGTTTTACCACACCGTCACGTTTGCGCCGCATTGGCGCCCATCCACTAGGCGAGGGTGGTTTGAAATGACAATCCAGGAGGAGCGACACAGCTCTACCAGGAGTAATAGTTCTACTGCTTGTTTTTGCATTTAGGAATATTTTGCTCAGGCAAGAACGCATTAGAGGTGTCACTGACTACGACAGTTCTGCGGAAATAAACTATGTAATTTCATTAGTTTCAGCTAGTCCAAAACTCAGCCATGAGCGTTTGTTTCGACTTTTCTGGGTAATTTCAGACAATGCAATGGTCTCGAAGTGATGAATATAAAGATGCGATCTTGGTCCACAGGACTGAGTTTGAGGCCTTCTGAAGAACAACGAAATAAAGTTTAAAACTAGCTCCGAAAAAAAAAAATTAAATCAACGCTCACAATTAATTTTTCTAAAAATTAAAACAGGAGAGATTAGATTATTTCGTTGGGGCTAACAGTGTAGTTTGAGGGATCATCGTTTTTAGTGAGAAATCTTGGTTTGCATCTTAAAAAAGTAATAAAATAATAAAAACTAGCTGGACCCGAGAGAAGAGAAAATATTCACGGTTTACTAACTTTATTTAGAGTGTTTTGAAAATTTCCTTTTACCGGTATGCTTGTTGTTGGATTGTAATGTAATTAGTTGCACATCTAATTTTATCGTGTTTATTAATTATTGCAAATCGGTAGTTGCCCTCCTGGGGATAGTTAACTTCCCAGGGGTTGTTGTCCTCCTTGGGGTCATTATTTTCCCAGAGGGTAGTTGTCCTTCCAATTTAAGGGGTAGCTTACCTCCTATTGGGATAGTTGTCATATTTATGTAGCTGTCCTCTATGGGACCCGTGGATATTCTACGGTTGGTAAATGTTTTCACTTACCTAGTTTAACCTGAGGTAGTGCCTCTAACTTAATCCAACCCGTCTGAGCTGACGTCCTTCGCTTACTCCTGTCTTTCCTAGCGCAGTCCGTCTACCTTACATCACGCCTAACCTTTCGTTGTACGTATATATTTGTTTGACCTCTAAAATTAATCACGAATTTATTCCGTCAGCAAAGAATTCGCTTTTGTGTCTTGATAAAAATAGAAACATGACGGTGCTCTTGTATTGTTCTCCAATGTATTTGAACACCTTTTCTAAGCTCTCTTTCCCACAGCTTACAGGTAATTTAGCCCTTCCTAATCTTACGCATTTCAATTTTTTGTCGGCGTATTCGATTTTCTTACTATTTTGGGACCCGTGGGTACTGATCAACAGCCCTTCATTATTCTGCTTTGTTTGATGCGATTGTGGACCCGCACGTGAAAAAATTCACCCAATAATCATCAATATATTTGCTAATATAGGCCGGTGTGGAATCTTCTCTTCTTTGATTTGCTTCTTCTTCACACTTCTTCATTGATTGTACTTTCCTTACTAAAATACATGTAGAGGAAAACGCTACGGCGGCCAACTCAAATTGTCGTAAGACATACGTGCTTCTTCTGAGCAGTACACTTCAATTCCTTTGCAGCACACTCCTTCCCCCCTTAGATGGCATGCAGGAAAGAAATTAACTGAATTAGTAAGCGCTGAAATATCACTGAATTTCATTTCTGCTGCGTATCCAGAATACACAGTGAGATAGCTTCAGCAGAGCAAAATTTTCGCACCCAAGAAGTTTGAAGATAGAATTACTACGTCTATTACACCGGAAACCATCGGTTCCTCTCCTAAATGTATACATCGTAAACCAACAGAAAATATAATTTCGATGCAGAGAAAAGTAATGACTGCCAGACTCCACGGGAACGGAAAGAAAGGCTGGAAAAGCAAGAACTGCATCCATTTTCAATAACGATTAACTTGCAATGAATTTAGAATTTGCTTGAAGTTAGGATCGTAGCGGACGTATCCTGCATACCAAAATGTGCATCCTTACGTTGTTATTAACTTAAAATAAAAAGTTCGGCAGAATAAGCATGATCGTTTAGAGTAGGGGATTGTTCATGTATGAAAATAGATCCTAACACTTTCAGGTCGAATTGAGGGCAAGATGATAACATTTTGAAGTTTTCATTCAAGATTTGAAGGCCAGTGTCATGAAAATGGTCAATAACGATTAGTACCAAATTTCAAATTTAGCCTTCTTCTGCAATTGCCTACTGAATTCCTTCAGAAGGGAACAGGATCGCCAAAATATCCAACGGGGCAAGACATGCATTCAGATAATAAAGGGATAAGGATTTTACTTAAGCTTTCTGCTGCCACCTCGTCATCGATCTCCATAGAAAAGAAACTTGGTTACGAAAGCTGCATCATGACGGAATTCTCACGGTAATAGCAAACAATGATACAGATTCTATTAGAAAGACCTTGCCCTGTTGCCTCCAATAGATGATCCCAGCCGTATTGAGGTACCTACGTTCCGAAGTATTACGACGGACTAAGTGTAATAAAACTTCTAAAATGGCTGAAAGAAGGTTCAAGACACTGGCTACTGTCGACGACTCGAAATTTTGATAAGCGAGGTTAAAAGAAGATAGATTTATTGAAGACCGTAACACACGAAGGAACAACGCTATCTAATACTAAGAATGACCGTCGTGTGTTTATATCTTAAAAATACTTTAATGTCTTTAATATCTTAAAAAACACTAGTCCGAAGTACGGAGAAACGTTGAAAAAGATCTTCTAACGAAGAAGGAAAGGTGCAGAGGCTCGCCGCTCCCTCCCCGGCTTGTCCCACAAATTCTCGACAGGGAGACTGTGGATGCCATTCCGTATGAAAAAATCATCTTTCTTGATCCCTGAATCAATCTTAACCAATTAGTTCAGAAATCGCTGCTTTTGCTATGAGGTTCTAGATGCAGCTCATAATAGACACTCTCATTGTAGTCACTTGAGCTCCACCTCCATCGTTTCATTCAGTCGTACATAAAGTACAAGCACTGACTTCAGACGGGTTGTACAATACCGTATAGAGTATTGTCCAAATTTCCAGAGCGAGAAACAATGCACTGGTTCCAATGATGAAGCTTTTGATGTGGGAACTGGAGTTCCCTGGGGGAAGGAAAGGGTTTAACTACAGCAGACCGGTGGATGCGAATGTTGTCTTGATATTACCGGAACAATCATGCAAATAAAAATCCATAGAAGAAAGAATTTAGTCATCTAGTATGTTTAAAATAAATACAAATATTCCTGAAAATTCATATTATTGCTGTTCAA
>LQNS02000210.1:18575329-18586273 GCA_001587735.2 Parhyale hawaiensis
AGGGTCCCGAGTGCCTTCTCCGCAGGGGATGTAGCATCTGGCCGCAGTTCCTGCTGAGAAGGTTAGTTTTGTAGAGTTAGGTAGGTTCTCTATATTTCCTTTCTGTCCATCTCTTGCCACCTGAGCACAACGTTGTGGTGCCGGCTGTAAGCCGAGTAAATCATCTTAGATCGCTATATTGATTGTCTAAGTTTCTGAAATAGCAGGAAGATACTAATATAATAATAATAATAATAATAATAATTGGAATGACTCTATAAGAAGTACTATAATTATATGCGAGCTACGGTACCCTGTGACTGCAGTCGCCGCGCTGTGGCAACCCGTGTCGTATCAGAGGTCTCCACTTGCGGCAGGATCTGCAGCGAGTTATCACCACTGCGCAATTTATTAGAGCGAGTTTATTGAGTTCAGAATCTAGTTCAGAATCCAATACCTCTGAATATTCAAAAAAAGGTCACCTTGTTCTACAGCGTTACAGCTCTGACGCTAAATTTATATAGTTTTTTTTTTATTCATAAGTGCACACTGGTAGTGCATGTAAGATGTAGTGGAAGGTGTATTTTATCAGCACACCCGTATTCAGATTATTGAGTAACGATTCGTTCACGCACCCGTACTACTGCGAAATTGACGATTTTTCCACATATACACCCCGTGCCTCGCTTTTGGCTAAGGAAAACTTTTTAACATAAAGACTTCATGAATGATTGGGAAAGCCTGATACTTCTAAGACATATTATCTGGTACTTAATATAGTATTTAAAATAACTTCCTTAGTTTCTGCATGAACGTGACGATACATTAGCTCATTTATATATAGTAAGCCTATGTCGGAACCTACAGCTATAAGAGATTTGTGTAGAATATAAGAAGTGTAGTAAAATAGCGTTCTAACTCTGCAAAGCATATAGGTTGTGTGGTATAACAGCGTCAGCGTATACTTGAATAGAAATATTATCTATTTGTCCCAAGCTGTCAAATTTTATAGTAGTAGTTGTAGCTTCCGTTTTAGCAATAAGGAATTTTATGGCAAGAAAGCGTGAAATCTGTAAATCCCTCGAGGTTAGAGCAAATTTGTATTAAATAAAGTAGACAAGTTTATTTTTTCATTGAACGACTGTGTCTAGCCTTTTGTGCCGTATAGTACCACAGTATTTACTTTTTATATCTGATGTAATAGTATTAAGCTAACCAGGTGTAATTGTATTAAGCGATGAATACCCCTCCTAGGAGAGAAATACTGCACATGAGTTCTCTTTCGTTCGTCTTTTTTTCACATTTGATTATTGGATTAAATAAAGTTCATCCTAAATTGCGATCACATTATAAAATTACATAAATTTACAGTATTTATTCAATATTCAGGTGTCCCACGGTATTAGCTCACTTCCGCAAAAAAAAATTACTTTATACGAGAATGTAATGTTGAATAGGGTTAGAATCAAGTTTATTGATGGACAAAAATGGACAAAAACATTGGTGGTACGAAACTAAATAATGAATATCCAATATAACACTTTACATAGGAGCCTCTGTTGTGTAAAACCAGCAGAATTCTTTTGTCCACAGAATCTATTTTTTTTTTTTGCTCGAGATAAAAAATAACGCTTGCAGTCGATCTAATCGCCTTCCATAAGTCAATTGGATGTGCTTGGCTTGCTGTTTTCGTAAAAAGCCTGTTCTAGGGTTCCCAACATTTTTCGATTGGGTTCAAATCGGGTGACAATGGAGGCCACACCAGCAAACTTTTACTACTGAAGCCCATTTATGACAAGAAAGCTTACATTAATTTTGCTCCGTGAGACGGAGCATCGTCGTGCTCAATTATCAACCTGCAACGCTTCTACAATGGTATGTCTTCAAGCCATGGAAACAAAGTTGATTCTAGCAGTCGACAGTAAGCTGCAGAAGCAATTTTTACGCCGTCAGGCACACAAAAAGGTCCAATTAATCCATTCCTAACTATTCACGCCCAAATCGCTATACCACCGCCTCCTTGTCGACGGAAACGCAGATAGCGATCTTGCCCTTTTCCAACCCATCCTCTCACCCATCAAGAGCTACCCTATACTTTCATCTGTGAATACGATGTCATGCAGGTTTGTTTTCAAGTGCTCTTGAGCCCATTGCAGCCGTAATTTTTGTGTCGGGGAGCAAGTAGAGGTTGTTATTCAGGGTTAAGGTTCTTACCCATGTCCCGTACTAACAGCTATCTTGTTGTTTTTGCCACAGAACGAAGGCCACAAGTAGGCACTGTTTGCAGCACAACACAATCCGATCGAGTTTTCCTAGGCGATGGGTCAGCGTAATATCGCTTCACAGTGTTAACAAGTCGGGCCGATACAGCGTGCTACTATTTCAGGAGGAATTCCATTAGCCGTATCTTTCACTACGGCTGCTTTTTCAGCATCAGTAAGACTCTTGCGGCTACCCATTCTAACGAAATCTTTCAGCAGTTATTTCCGTGACACACCTGGAAATCACAATACGTGTAATATTTCGTTAAGGGAGACACCGTCCAGAACGAAGTCTGGTGAAAAATGTTGCCTTAAGAGCAGGACTATGACAAAAATTAGAACAAAAAATATTATTACACCTGAAACGCGAAATTTATTAGTGTAACTAATAGCGTGGCACCGGATGTACAATCGAATGATGGTAACGCATTCAAATCTCAGGTATATATTAAGTGAATATGAACATGATCACGTCACTCTTGCTAAGAAAAATGAGTAACAGGGACTTGCAGCAGAGCAAAAACCTTTGGATTACTGATTCTTTTGACTGTTCAAAGTAATCTCAAACATAAATTCATCACGACTTTCACTTCGAGCTGATGTTATCACTCGTTGAGTATGTGGTAGACTTATTTTTCTTGAAATAATATTTTTTTGCCGCATTCAATTCTGAAGTTTCAAATTATAATAAGTCTATATAGAGTTAATTTTATATTTCTGGTTTTACCGCCGCATCCACGCTGTTGCAGGGGCAGTTTTATGCCTCAGTTGTAGTATAATCTACGACTAGCATCACTGTTTTCATGTTTCTTTAATTTTCGTTGCTGTGAATATGTTCTAAACTTAATTTGTTTGTTTCAGAGTTGGGGTTAAATTAACAAATTCACCGATAGGTGAACCTCTAAATTATGCTCGTTACCATCCTGCACCTACCTAATTATCGAATCGTCGCTCATTGCTGATTGGTGAGGACACTATACTGTATATCCATCACTCACTTAGTTCATTATGTCGGTAAGTTTATGTGTTCTTGTTTTACATTAAAGTTCTGATTTTTGTTGTTTCTATTCAGTGTGTTTATCGGGGTCAATGGTTAGCTTAATAGTCTCTAATATAATTATATTGAATAGTTTAAGCCTCCGCTTCCACAACGGCGATCTAACAGAGAAAAAACAGGGGAAACATAGTATGTCGATAGAAACGGAAAACCCATGCACGAAGGTGTTCCCACACAGGATCAACGCGCATGGGAGCAGCAAGTCGGGAAATAAGAGAAATAACAGAATGAAGTAAGATCAGTAGGAGTATACAGTCAGAAGGAAGGAAAGTGGGCACGTAAGACAGACGTCCCGAAGGCCTAGCTAATGGCTAAGGTAACCTACACAAACCACCTGGGGGCGCTGATCCCCATAAATAGGATGGGTGAACCCACACTAACCTACCCGTACGGCCCATCCTATGCCCACTGAGGGGCAAGTATAAAGAAAGCGTAGAAACGAGATCCGTTGTATTTGAGGCTATCGATAGAATGAAAAGAAAGGTGTTACAGTTCCGCAGTACCTGCATACAAGTACGAGACTACGAGCCGCCACTGAGCGGCGAAGCAAGGCTCCAATAAAACTATAGGAAGTTAATACATTAATATCGGGAGGCATTCATAAGACGAGGGAGCGCACCTGATAACGCTGGGATGAGCGACGGCATCCATATTGGATATCTCTCTGGCCAGCATCCGCTGTGTCCTGGGGTCCAGTTTGGTCTTGTCGATGACTTTGACCGCCACCTTATCTGCAACGCGAAGAGAGGTATCGCCGTGGTCAACTACACTCTAAGGTAGCTATTGAATAAGTACAAAACAAACTTACACGGCTAAAATATTCGGTAAATTAACCATCAAATCCGAAGTGCCTTTTAGCAGTTTAGAATCAAATGAGATGGTTCGATAAAACTAAAAACAAAAATTTATCTACATCCAATTTGCGATTTAAGCATAGGGCTCCCGTAATGAACAAGGCGCTCATCCTTGTATACGATCTCGCGGAATGTACCTACAAATTTAGTGCTATTACCGTACAGCTTCGCGGGCAACGCTAACCAGCCACCAAACTACAGAAACTTAGATGGTCATTGGCTAGCTAATCCGTTGGGGCCGTAACAGGTCTGCACGATGTACTGCAAGTCGGAAGTACTACAAGACAGAAATATATGCCTTTGCCAAATTTCGCAAAACCTACTTTCTTCTGTTTCCATTTAAAAAATACAATCTCCGCTCAGGCTGGTCAACAGGAACACGGTAAGAGTTTGTTCGCGCATTGCTTAGGCATGAAAGAATTCAGGTGTTCCAATAGCCAGTGCAAATCCTACAATCTCGCGATGTCCTTCCCACTCCAACCCTCCCTGCGGGACAAAGTTATGAGGGAGGGAGGGTATGTCTCCAGGCGTTGCCAAGGCAACATCCCTCCCCAGCACGCTCCCCTCTCCATCACATGCCCAAGTCGCTGACACTTGTTGAAGCTGACTCTTTTGATGCGAGCGTGGCTCCCTGCAGAGCTTCAGCACTTCTCGCTCTGTGGCACAATGGACCCTCTGCCGTCAGGTGAGAGCTCTAATGCATTGTTGCTACAACTGACTTGTGGTGCGGCTGTTGTTCTTCATCGAGCCCTGTGTGCCGCGCTGGGGGGGGGGGGAGTGTCAAATTCCCCGAAGCGAAGGAAGAGAACTCCCATGCACTGTTGCTTCAAATGACTCTGTGGAGCACCGAGTCATTTGAAGCACCTAGCACCTATTGTTGCCCGGCGCTATTTGCGGTAGTAGTTTTGTATCTATCGTTCTGAAACTAAGGGGTCGAAACTTTTATACCCATAGTAACTCTCATACATTCCTGCTGTAAGGCATATACTCGTAGTGTTTTTTTTTAATTAGTTCAGTCTCACAAAGGCCAAATAAGACGTTAAGTAATAGCAGGAATAACACTGTTCAAAGGTCTTTTATAAAGTACGCTGGTCTTTATAGGGATAGTTTTACTCAGATCAATGTGTGGCCATCGTGAATTATAACACTGGTCTGCACTATTTTTAGGTTTAGAGTTTCTCATGTGTTTCTATTTGGTTTTTGCGTTCTGAATTCAGAAATATAAGCAGCTTTGCCCAATCAAGTCAGGTTTTCATTCTATTTCAATTTTAAGAACATAAATTATTGCAAACTAGTGTCCCGGGCCGTCATTATAAATGACGGTAGAAAATTAACACCTCAGGAAAACCCTTGCTTATTACTGTTCAGAAGGCTTCTTTAATGAAAATTCAGCATTCTGCCTAAAAAATTAGATATACTGTATATATTATGAGGCGTAGGTAAGTGATACCTCCCATAGCAACTCAGAACAATGAACATGTCCAGACACGATCATGCAGGCAAGCTCAGGTCCCTCAGCTGAAGCGCCCAAGTGCGACTCCCGTATCCGAGATACCGTCTTCGGCACCTGAATTTTCTCCTACCTTATTCCCATAGAGCGTGACAGGAAAGATATAAATATAGTTGTAAATAATAAATAAATAAAAGCACGACGTGAATTATTACATAGTACTGATAACGTGTTTTCTGATCAATTTTATGTGCACTAAATTTCAATTTTTCTAAATAAATTAATACAGGGATTACAGACAGCGTGCATAAGGTTTTTATATTTTCTTTTAGCAAAGTTATGAAATATACATTGAGTAACGGCCAAAATAGCAACACCGTAGGTAGGGACAATGAGTTACTAGTTATTGCATCTTTGTTATCAACTTTCTAGGCAACCACCAAAATTGAGAATATGAACGTGTTATTACTTAGCTCCTGAAAAACTACCAAGCTCTATAGGTGCATGCATGTCCATTAAACTACATTCCTTGGTTCACATTTAGACTATATTCCGGAAAACTGTGGTGATTGAACGAAAAGCTATGAGAGAGTTTTCTCAAGGACACTCGAGTAATGGAGGAGATGTACCAGGGCTGTTGGGAAGTGAATATGCTTGCAGGCTACTACTGGCGCCTCAAGAGGGATGCTCCAAATGTACAGCGCAGACGAGAAGCTGTGCGAAAGCTAATTTTACCGTAATAGTTACGTCACTTTCTTATCTTTTTTAAATACACAAGCTGTGAATTTACTTACTACAGAACTTTCGTTTTTTATCTTGAAGTTCACATGAACTCTAGTTGTGCACTGTTTTAGGCATAAGTTACACATTTTCTATTATTTATGCGGTATTTGGAAAATATAAATATTAATATTTGGTACTCATTTGTTTTCTTAAAACTGAAAAAGCAAAAAAATTTGACCTGTTGGAACAAAAAGAGTTACATTTCCAAAACTCAGCATGCAAACTGCATATAAGATCCGCTGAGAAACATTAAACCTCTTTAAAAAAAATTAAACGCATCCCCGTGTTATCTTCTACGCATCCAAGTGTGCGCTAAGAAGATGTTATAATATTTGGCACGAGTCCTATGTAACGGTGAATTTTATCCTTTTGAACCAAAGAAGTAAAGTACGTATAGTATCTCGAGAGAAACTTGGAACCCATGCACAAAGGATCAACGCACATGGGAAACGCAAGTTGGGAAAGAGGAGAACAGAAAAAAACATCATCAGTATGGAAGGAAAGGAATGAAAAGAATCAACGTGGGCACAGATGACAGCGGTCCCAAAGGCCTAGCTAAGGGTAAGGTACCTGTGGCGACCCTGGAGGCGCTGCTCCCACAAAATAAGATAGGCAATTCCAACTAACCTAACCCAATGGCCCATCCTATGCTTGGTGTGCATCTGCAGATCAAAGCACCCTCAGCAGGTGCATAAAAATGGAAGGAAGCAGAGTGGGCACGAAAGACAGACGTCCCAATGGCAACTTAAGTTAAGATAACCTATGGAGTCCCTGTGAGACTGCGACTCCCCTTAACATAGGATAGGTGAACCTAATAAACCAAACCTCATGTTCTATACCCTGAGGAGGTTCACTAACAAATAAAAATATTCGACTGTTAGAAATTAAAGCAGCAAAGTAATGGCGTGAGCAAAGACATCTCGAACTAGCACGTATGTCTATGTAAGTACCATAAGCGGCGTCCTATATAAAGCAGTGGTATTCCCCTTATCGTGACATGGACGCAACTGCTACTTAACCTTATTGTGGACATGACGGTCGTTCAGGCGGCACATCATAGCACCATAGAGGCTGTGGACACATACCAACGAGACCTCAAGACAATTTTCACTGCACCCCGCCCCATACACAACCTGGGATATACAACAGTGCGTGGCTCACAGAGTCGTTCTTCACTGCCGCTCTCCTCCAATATACAGAAAATGGCAGCGTATTTACACCATTATAATAATAGCGGCAACGTTCAGAGCGAAGGCCACATGCCCAGCGCCCCAAATAACTTGGGAGGCCCGGGTTATGAGGCGCGCGCGGCTAAACACGCTAGAATTAATTCGGCAGGGTATCGACAGCTGACGTGACCTGCTGACATAATTTTGTCATACAGAATTATAATAATTATTCGCTGCCGTGCTGTAGCTGCGGAAGTGGGGCAGCCTGGCAGCAGCAGTCAGGTACTTCCACGAGCTAATTTCGAAATTGCTGCACATTGCGCTAAGTGCGCGGATCATAAGGGGCAGATATAATGAAATTATGAAAATGCTGTCAGCTTTTGGGAAAGCGAAGTCGGTAATAAAGTAAAAATGTAAAATTACATGGTTTTATAAAAGTTGATGCTGCATGGGTGGTGTCATAGTTTTTGGAAAATCATGAAAGTAAGAAATGTGGGTAGCAGATGCATCGACATTAATACCTAAATATACACAAATTTACGATCAAGAAAACACGGATTACCAGAACTTACGCCTCAGTAACACAACTGTTTCCTCCGGTAGTTGTGCAGACGACATCAACGGACAAATTGATGTTGCTCAATGAAACATCATTTATATTATACAATTAGGGAAGGTGTCAATCAAATCAACTCACTTTCGATTTAGTTTTACCGCTAACGTGAGGATGACGTCATACGTACTCAGTGCAAGTTTAGCTAAAGAATTTAACGACTTTTCTGCAATAAAAAACTGAATAAACTTGGAGCAATACTACCGTAATAAGCGTGCTGTTGTAGTTCCGTTTAATTAAATGAAATAGTAAAACTTCCCATGTTACTACCGGTACAAAGAGCAGCAAAATACAGAGCATATGAAACTCGTTGCATAGCTGTCAGAGACAGCAAGACAATGCACCTCTCTGACAAGGACGGCTATATAAGACCGGCTAGGATAGGAAGACCAGAAACTAGACAGAGTATAGGGAAATGAAAGGAAGCTATAGGCACAGGAACCAGTTATCCCTATATGGGCGCGACTTCCCCAAACTAAAGGACAGACAAATTTGGCTATAGCATCTCTCCGTTCTATGCTACGCTTCGTGAAGGAACCTAGCAAAAATTGCATATCGTATACATGCACCCTATTTACTGTCATTAGTATCTTGTGAACGAAGAATATAATAAATTTGTATCCATATCTAAATACCAAACATGAGCTAACGGCAATGACTGCCTTACAAGAATATACTAATCTTGAATGCCTCTTTACGATCAGGCTAGGATGCTGATAACTTTAATTAAGCCAATCCATAAAAGACTAGATTTTCAATCGTTTTATCTACTCGGTTTAGGAGAAGCAATAATCAATTACAGCACTCGTTACATGTTTTTTCTCACGCATTTATAGCGAAGACTAAAAAGTCGGCAGCGGCAGTTGGTAACACTGCGAGCTTGCATATTTTACAGACACATTTGCATACAGAATCGCAACACTGCACTACACAATAGCAAGGAGCGATGATCGCGATGCAGTGTCACATGCATTGGTAAAAAAAAGCCGGGAAAAACGAACAGCAGTAAGTTACTGGACCGACAGAGCTTTATAACTTATGCATGCGACAGTAAGAGTATGAAATCAGTGATATCATGCAATCCGTGAAAGTTTCAGAGATTTCGTGTAGCTGCTATTTCACTCGTGAATTTTAGGGAATCCTGCACTACATTATAATAATATACAGTTATTCGTCGCTTGCTTTCTTGCTTTCGATCTAGATAGGAGAAAATTAATCTACTGAAAAAAAAGTTGAGATAGTATAAAATATCATCTCTTGGAGTAACGGTGACAAACATAGCTTCTCAAATATATGGTTAAAAGTAAAATTACTGAAATTTCTAAATCTCTCTTCGCCTTGAAACTAGCTCAGTACTTTCTGATATGAAGATGATGTTCTTCTGAGCATGGTAGATGAAAAGCGGTATCTCTGCTAGAGTTTTTGATCCTGTCGGGCATAAGCTATATAATATATATTTCAGCTGAATTTCTTTGTAGCAGTTCGAGAGGCTCAGTCATGGTTGGAGTTTTCGTTCCTTTCGGGCATAATCCATTTCACTTCTGCTTTCTATAGCTGAGTATTTTCGTATCAGTTGGAACTTCACGCTGTAAAGACTCCTTTTTATATTCAACTTACGTCGCAGCCAAACTTCGCCCCGAAAGGTTTACCTATCAGTTGGTTTCCATGTTACGGTGAGCCCTGAGCATTTCCGCTGAATTCTTTTATAACTGCGCTATATTTCCTTAGAGCTGCTCAACGTTCAACCAATTCCAAACTGATATCCGCGCCTTATTTTGCAGGTTTTTTTTTTTTCTCCCAAAACTCATTGCAGTGCAACTTGCGTTTTAATAATGGAAGATCACGGCGGCAGACATGAGACCTATTTTACAGCAAAACCTATAGTGGGAACCGGAACAATAAACAGCTTAATAACAAAATTATTGCCGTCATTTTTGGCGGCTGGGCCTCGAGTTACCAAAATAGTCCAGTGCTTTCACGAACGTACCGCAACACAAACGCTATACGAAAATCTAGTAGGCGATTTTATTTCTAACCACATTCATAAAAGCTCTGCTTTATAAGTATGTATGAAACTTAATTTGGTAACAGTGGGTCTTGCGCTTCAGTAAGCACATTTATGTCACTCAGTGAGTGTGACACTCTGATACAGCCGTTGTGAAGAATTTTTTTCTGTGACACGATAAAGTCCGCAGTATAACGTACTATTCAGGTAAACTGTTTATTACTACTAGCGGGACCCGTGGCAATTCCACGGTTGATTTTCGTCTTTTTTTCCACTATACAGACCCTGACTGGGCCAGAGAGTTGCATGGCGACGTTAATCACATGAAATTGAAAGCGTTTGCACAGAATCACATTAGTACAGTCTACTTCAAATAGGCCTACACGCATAATAATCAAAAGCTAACAAAAATGTATAACGATCCTTGGCACGTCAATGTAGAAAAATTTACAACATATAAAAACGAGAAACACGGCACGGAACCACAAGCCAACAGAGCTCTCACCTGCTTAACAGGAAAAATCTAACACTCAGGATGAAGTGACCGCCTGCTAATCAATGACACTAATATTTCCCCCATCATTTCTAAAAAATTAGTAATGATTTTTGAAAACCGCATTAAAAGCTTCGAAAATTTTCAGTGCAGTTAGTTATAAACTTTGTTTAACCTCCGTAGCCGTAACTCAGGCGTTCCAACAGAGATGAGTGTGTAGTATTTAAATACCACATAATTTGTCGCGTGGCCTACGTGCGCTACTGCGGGCAGGAAACAA
>LQNS02000210.1:18645003-18659491 GCA_001587735.2 Parhyale hawaiensis
GATTTCACGGCAGCAAAGTATTTTCTCCACTTATTTTGGGTTCTTCTTTCAACAGAACAATTTTTTTTAAGAAAAAATTTTCAGAGTCCGAGTTATACGCCACTCTTGAGTATCTTGGATACAGAGCTCCGTTTTTATTAGAAGTAATATCGACTGCGGGCAAAAAGCGTCGCTTTTTTGTGTATCACCCAAAAAAGCTGGGTGTTGTTCAGCCTTGCACGCTTATCTGTATGGTTCCCTAATTCAAGTTGGCACTTGCACAGCATCCTACACAAGGAAGTTAATAAGAGCCTTACATGTATAGAAGGGAGCTCAACCGCCTACCCTAAACAGGTAATAACCTGAAAAATTATAAAGTACATGTCCCTTCAACACGCGGTATTACTCACACAGGGAGCTCCCTTTTATAGATGTAAGGCTCTACTTTAATATCTTTGAGATGATATTACTGACAGCACGGGCAGTCTAGTTATAATATAAGTTCTTTAAGCCCTATGCACTAGAATAAGAGAGGAAAAGAAAAGGACATATAGTACAACATTAGAAACGCAGAGCCCATGTACGAGAGTGTTCCCACACAGGATCAAGGCACATGGAAACAGCTAGTCAGGAAAGAAAAGGAAGACAAGAACAAAACCCCAGCAGCACAAGTACGAAAAGGGAAGTAGGCAAAGAGGGCACGAAAGACGGACGTCCCGATGACCTAGCCAAAGCTATAGTAACCTACAGTGTCCCCCTGGGGTCGCTGTTCCCCATAACGTAGGATGGACAAACCTAATTAACTTAACCCTATGGCCTATGACGCATCCTACACTTCCTAAAAGCAGCAAAAGAAGAATAACCCACCATAAAAGAAAAAAAAAACATAATCCGTCAGTAGAAGAATGAGTGTGATTGAATTAAGTTGTTCAGGCCTAACCAGACACAACTACAGTGTTTCGGGAAAGGAAGAGACATGTAGTATGACGACAGAAACGTTGAACCCGTGCATGAGGGTCTTCCCACACAAATTCAACGCTCGCGGGATCAAAAAGTTGGAAAAGAAGAGGAAAAACAGAAGAAGGCAACTGGGAGTATGAAAATGGCAACAAGCGAAGTGGGATGACATACCACGCGCATGATTTACTCTTCCACCAAACAGCAATACATATGTTCTTGTGAGCTTTTTGACTCAGCAATTGCTCCCTAATTAATTCCTTCAGAGTTCTGTACGTTCAGTGATGGATCCACGTACTGTAATCTTTGGCCATTTTCTCTGTATCTTTGCCAGCTAATTATACAGCCACGATCATGTTTCAGGCACTACCCAGAATAATTAGCAATCAAAGCCATAATTAATGTAGGTGCGTTCATGCATGAAGACTGACAGGGTAATTAGCTGAGAGTTGTAGACTCATCGCTGATGCTTATATTGCTGCACGAGCGGGCGTGCGTGTTAGGTACTCCCAGACGAGGCAAGATCCCATGTTGCACATTGAACTGCAGGCTCATTATACTATAATCCATTACCGTAACAAACTCAGGGATAATGAGAATATCTTTTGGCTCGTAAGTTCATGTCAGACGCTTGTACAAGCTACCCTGGACACAGCGCGGAATTTCAGAGAGGGATGTGTATAGGGTATCGGCAGCAGTGCGGAACCCATGCACGGAAGTGCTCTCACAATGATTCACATCGCATTAGTACCACAAGTCGGGGGAAAAAAAGGAGGGAAAGTGAATAATACGTAGTTAGTAGGAATATAAAAATGAAGGGTAAAAAAAAAGTGGGTAAAAAAAGGGGATAAAAAAATATGCCTGAATGCCCAACTAGGGCTAAGATAACCTATATATACTGGATATAGGATCCACTGCGGGTGAGACTCTCTACAGCATGAGATAAGCGAATCTACTAAGTTAACTCTGTGGCCCAGACTATTTCATATTTTCTGCTCATTATAAAATTAATGTAGCATTATTTCCAAGAAGATTATTAGCTACTCCTCTCGTTCAGCATTATATTTTGACAAGGGTGAATTCTCAGCTACCCACGGAGTTCGCGGCAACTGGCCCAGGCACATCCATTATGCTCCAAAGTATTCCCGACTTCAGTCTTATTCCTCCTAAAAAAATCAACTGAAGTAGTTTAAGCCTGCTGTTCAAGTTACTGAATGACAGAACAATTTACATTCTGGGGACTATAGTCTCATTGACCAATGACTGAATTTAAATTGGTAAAAATTTGATAGCAAATTACTCAACATGCAATTCAATTGAAGACCCAAATAAGTATGTATATATATTTACTTTGTTATTTAGGCTATAAGCTACACAAAACTTGACTGTCCACAGGAAATGTGGCATTTTTTCAAGGACTCCTTCAGCTAATTTAGATAGCAACATTACAAATAACATTAGGACTTCATGCAATTATTAGTAAAAATGTCATACAAGTGTAAGAAATGTGTTCACTACTGCAAAGCCTAGTGACACGTCAATCTGCGTAATTTGACCTTGTTTAAGCTTTTAATGCAAAAAATTATAATAAATAAATTAAATCACCATGATTATAACCTAGATAATTAATGCTCCAATCAGGCTATCCACCAATAGTATGCTTTGATAGTTGTGGTTCTAGCTAATAAATGCATTTCTTTGATTAGTTTAAACTTAGAACTTGACAGCTTTTTAGTTGGAATCCTTGAACTGAATAGGCCCTCCAGTACATTTTACTGAAGGGCGAGGGATCAGCTTCTGGACACACCTAGTTTTGAAGTTTGAAGTGTGCAACCAAGTATGATGATATACAGTATCTGATTCCGTAGTGTAGTGTTGACTATATCCAGCTGTTATTTGTTGAAAAAATGCTTCTTAAAAAAACTACCGGCTGTTTTTTTTAGGTGGGTTTTTTGGTTTTATAGGGTGTTTTTTGGTGTTTTTTGTGAGTTTTTTAATGCCAACCCTGGTCAAGGTTCATATTTTTCAACATCAGTCTCACTGTCGGAGTAAGCTACCCACACGATAATCATAAAGCACACGGTGAACTGTAAAGTGCACAAAAGAATGAACTTCAGTACTCCATTAGCAATCGCAAGAAACCAATTTTTACATTTATAACAAATCTTGGCTACGTTTCTTTTTCGTGAGTGGAAACTTCTTTTTCGCCGTTAAATTTATTCTATAAAATAGCAGCAGCACGAAAGCAACAAAATTAGCCATTAAAAAACTGACGGTGTTCAGTGCAGCCATGGAGATGTCTCCGCGTGAAAACTTGTTATAGGAAAATTACATCGATACGCCGCCATCTGCAGCACGAACATGCAAGTCACGACAGCTACAACGCACCATGTATTGCGAATGTGCAGAAGCCACAGCTCTGAAGGCAAATTAGTTCAAGATATTTTTGTCTTGCGTGAAGCATAATATGGATCCAGGCTTTCTTCCAATGAGCTCTATTGGCCAAATGAGGAGTTAAAGAAGCAGTGTACCCGAGTCTAGATTTGCATCAGGATATTTTTAATCCGTCTACAACGCAGTTTCGCAGAAAATTTACTGATCTAGGACTGCGGAAGGTGCTTCGATGTGCCGTCTTAGACATATATATTTTTAGCGACTTACGAGAGCAAGTCGAATGCGCTCGACTGAATCAGGGCGCGTTCGATTGGCCGGTAAAATTAAAACTTTGAGGATTGACTTCTTCTTGACTTCAGAGGGAATCTTTGGATTCGTCACTTTGAATCCTGTTGCAAGTGTTAGGAGCTTTTGGATTACGTTGAGTTGGTTAAAAATTATTCTACGTAAAAACGTTGAGTTTGTGGAAGTATGAGGGTAACCGATAAAAAGTCACTTGCCTAAAATTCATTTCAACAGCTCGAAGCCAAGAACTTGAAATTTCGAACAGGTTAAGGCTCGATAGTTCAATTTCGGCCTCCATCAAATGTGCCTTAACAATAATGGTAACTCAGTGTGGCTAAGCGTACAAGCTTCTCTCCTAACCAGAATCATCGTTATGAATAAGAGTTTACTGGCACTGCTAATAAATATGTCGAATAACAACGTACACATTTAATGGACACTGCAAAAAAAAATAATGAGCTGAAAGGGCTAAGCCTCCTTTTTCGGTCCAATGCCAAGAAAAGAGAGAAAGAAATAAGAGACCCAAAGCATGTTGAATAAAACTTAGAACGTGTGTGTCCACACTGGATGAAAGTGCATCTAGACTATCTGTTTTCGGGAGACGCTTGGTTCAAGTGTGAAAACCGTCACTTGTTGGGAGATAATAAATAACAAACAACTGCTGTCAACAGTTTTAGAAATGATAAAAGTGTTAACAAGTCTTCATGACAACTCCGATGGCAACAGCAGCAGAAACATACGCGCTGACATCGAAGAGGACGAAGCTGTTTTGCATGATGTAACTGGGAGTGAAAGACTGACTGCGATAGCTATGGTAACGATTTAAAACCGAAAAAAATATGAAAATAATTAATGCAAATAGAATAAAGCATTACACGATGGTCAAAATTCGACAGTCGAATTCCCCTTTCAAACAACGTCACCTCAGCCAGCAGCGTCTAAATGAGCTGGGCTACGAAGACCTATATAGTAGTAGTAGTAGAAGTTTTTTTACTAGCGCTTCAGTGGCACACTACCTATATCGCGCCGAACTATTCCTGTGTTTAACCACAGGCTCGTGCGCCGACTAGGGCGCGTTTTAAATTGTCAATGATTTTGTCTCGGCTGTTCTGCTGGTAGGTCTCAAGAGTGGTCAGTGCGCTACTGACAGGAAAGAGGCGCAAGTTGAGCATCACCAACCCCCGGGAACGGCTGAACGCTTTCGCTCAGCTACGCCGCACAGGGGAAGGAAACGAAATACAAGAAGGTAGAAGNNNCTTTACAAAATTAACCTTCTCAGCAGGAACTGCGGCCAGATGCTACATCCCCTGCGGAGAAGGCACTCGGGACCCTTGGGTGCGTGATGCCCAAACATATTGTGGCAGGGAAAGGGCCAAAGACCTATATATGCTGACTCGGTTCGTACAGTCGTACTATAAGTGATCCCTCACCGTAATTGAATGAAATTTACTTAAAAAACTTTTATAATGTTTAGCTCAAGGGGCGGAGGCGCAACAGTGCCTGACTTAAACCAGAGGGCCTCAAATATTTAGCGCAATGGCGCTAATGCGGTAAAATATCTGTCGAGTGCCCAGCTCTGTCCTGTAAATAAAGTACTCGTCAAAGCTAATTCAGGGGTAAGTAAAGACAGTCCTCACCCATTAACGCATCAAGTACACCGCTGTTGCTGGCAAGAAGAGCACCAATATTAATATCGTCCACGCATAAACGGACGCGACATGCGTTAGTGATCACGAATGCTGCCTGTGAATAAAAATATTTTGAACTCTACCGCGCCGCAGTGTCGGACATACGTCACGTTTCATCAAGATATACAAATGTGCATTGTACTGTAGCATAGTTACGATATTAGACTTGAGTAAGTCATCGCTTCAAGGAGTGAAGGCGTTCAGGTTTTACTACTACGTATTGGAGTCTATTTCAAGAGCCAGCTGCCATGACAGCGTGAAGCGACAACAAAGCTCCCTAGCTCTAATGCTTGCGAGGAATTTGTTGCAAATTTACAGACAAAAGGAAAAAGTACAAGGTAAACGTAACATCATTGATAAGGACCATGCAGCGCCCTATAATTATGTGTCTATTAATTCAATTTACACCCGATCACCTGATACTTGACTCTCTACTCCTTGCAAGCGAGCCTGGTGATAAATTGATAAAACCTCGATAAATTCTTTACCAGTCACTATATAATGACCTGAAACACGCACAAAAAATAAGTAAGTACAATAAACTGCTCTTGGAGACTCAAGGAATGCATGCATATGTTTGAAAGAAGCACGTATACACGAACACTGGCTAATGATAATTGCAAACTTTATTTTCGCCAATTCTAGGTCATTTTGTGGTCCAAAATGCCACTATCGTCGTCCACAGTTGATGTCTATAGCAACGAATTTGTTTTCCTGGTGATAAACTCATATCGAGCAACACCGAAAACAGTTCACTTCTGAGGTTGCCCTGTAGACTAGAAAAGCTATAATCGCAGTTCAAGCACTTTGGTATCAGCCCCCCGTGCAAATTTGAGTGGGTAATCAAGTAGTGTGCGGTCTATGAAAAAAAAAAAAACATCTCATCATAGGCTGCACGCAATCATACAAAAATTACACTTTAGGTACGATGCAGACTGTCATTTAGTACCAGATAATATGTAAAATAGCGAGTTGAAAGAGATTACATTCAATAGCCCCACAGAAGGAGAGCACATTGCATTCAAGAGATACGCCAGTGCATTCAAGTCCAGGCAGAACAATTTCATACACGAAGTCATAAGCTGTATGAGGAGATCATGCAAGTCTATAGGTCAGTATAAAGCGAGGAGCTACAGTAACGGGCCATCACCGAACTGTTACGACCAAGCATACGTTGGAGCTTATCGCAACGCTACACGCAACCTGAATACTTGATACCATCGAGCTGCCCCAGGCCGTCGCCAATTTCCAGATCAGATCTTCTAACACTTCCCAGATATTGCTAGGGCGCGAGTCAACCCTCTAACGAAATCATTTTCAAAATCCTACACTGGGGTAGTTATACACCCCAAACGCTAAACTGTTGGACAGCTGTTCTATGGTTAGTTCATTGAAGGGTAAAACAATAAAAAAATTCGTATGGCAGCTGCTGCTGCTACAACAAAAGTATTCAAATTTAACAAAGTAAGCAATAGAGAGTCCAATTTTCGGCGATTTCCCCTACCTGTTTGCATGCATATACGCCATCAATATGAGCCTGCAGTCAGAGAGCAGTTTTGCTCTTGGTTGTAGACAGCTCACGTTTCAAAATAGATTTAATTTCAAGCAGCTTTTCTCCAGCGCTTTCAAATAACTTGACATTTGATATGTACCTTACTTGAGGATGCTGAAAAACTTCAAAAATAATTTATTTAGTGAGTAGTTTTAGAAAAATTAGACTAGTTAGTGTCTTAATGTTGTACTACTGCAAGGTAACTGGTACGGCCAATTTTCAAGCCAGTATCTTCGCTTTAAACGCTTAAATCGGAAGAGCCTATATATGGGCCTATTAATCGTGGGCATTGCCCTTCCGCTTTCTTTTCTTTTCAAGTTTACACTGTCAAAAAATGTGTTTCGTACATCGCAATGAGATAGAGTCTACCGTACTTCAATTATTGCATGGTATGATATTAATATAACTACAGTAGAAGGATGAGGAAATTATTGTTCTCCTCGTGTTTACTTGAGAGCTAATCAATTGTAAAGATGAATAGAGAAGAACTCTTCGCCGCCCAAGCGAGCTTCACAAATTCCAATTTGGATCATTGAAATAACCAAGTTGTTCGTAGTAGGCAAGTACCGGACATCTCTCTCCTCTTCCGCCTCTTACAATATCTTAATCTACACACCAGACTCAACGGATTTTGGAGCCTTATACAGTGAAGCGACAGCAAGGCTGTGTTGGCGACGGCGCATGGTGTGAGTCCGAGCTCTGCGCCCGAGGACAATGTCTGTTCGGAGCAGGAGGCTCAGTGCATCTCCGAGCGTTGATGCGTAATGCTGTGCTGCACTGCGGACCGTAAGTTTCCACGGGGCTTCTCATTGTCATCTGAGAACAAGCGCAGTATTTCTACCTCTGAAAATCTTGACAGCATTTTTCAGAAGCAATACCAAACCTTATAAGTTTATGTATACTTCTTGAAATTAGAAGCTAATGCGCTATCATAATTAATATACATTTCTATTAGCATGAAATAATCTATTGTTGCAAGGGACGAGTTTCCGCAGCGAAAGGACGACCACCATGCCTAAAAGTGTTGCCAGTGTACCACCTAAGCAGCTCCATCAGACGACAAGATCTCGACACGACTCGAGCCTGAGAGGTTTGCACAGCTGATGGACCGCTAGGCAAAGATACGCACGCCAGCCACTGTTGCCACTCGTAAGGAAATCGATGTGTGTAGTAGAGGTGAAAGGGAGGCCATCGATGGCCATTGACAGCACCTACAGCAAGTGGAGCATTGCGATGCAACGCGTGGCAGTAATTACCACGTATACGGTTGCACTTCATCGTTTTGTTATACTACAAGCGTCGGGATTGATACGGCCACAGATTTGCTGCATTTCAAGAGAAATATTCGATAGGCAAATAAGAACTGATTACCTGCGCACACGAATGCTCATAGTACTGCAGTTTATGGTCAAATCAACTTGGTAGTTATAGCGCTATGAAGTGGGACGTTATATGCGGCTCTATTAGCATTTATTTTTTATGCGATAGTATTTCTTTCTAACCATTATTAAACATCACGTAAACCAATAATCGTACCAACTTCAAGATCTTGGATTTTTAATTATTTTACACCGTCAAAAAGCTTGGATAAACTACAGAGTTTATATACGAATCTGACTATTATAACGATCTTACAGCACATCAACGCTGACAATAGGGTAATCATTAAATATACTTTGTAAATTGTAAGATAAGAAACAATATTGTTTGAGCATATCAACGCTAAATTTAAGGCAGTGTCATTTATCGATAGGAAGTGAGCCTACAGAGCTTTCTAGGAGGTAATAGGTCTGTCTTACACGCATTTATCAACGATAGAAGACTATTATTAGTTTAAAGAGTGTAACTAAACGTGCTGTATTTGTCGCTTTTTAAAGGATTCCATACCCAAATTCTGGCTGCAAATTTATATAAATTTTCCTGTTTCACCTCTCATTCGTTTAATACAGGATTTACACCTAGACTTGTGCAATGCAACTTTAGATCGTAGTATATCGTCCTCATCGCATAGAATTATTTAAATTTAAAGTTAAGATTTTTAGTACTCTGAAAATTATTATTTTTATAACAATAGGTAGGTGCTGAGGTTCTATAAGGTTAAAAGCTGAAACCTTAAAAACATGGAGAGAGAGAGAGAACAATGACGCTCTGGTACAATAAAAAATCGAATTCAGATTTTGAGCCTCTCTTTTCAAGACGATGGTTATGCAGAGACAGAGCCAGAGACGTGTAGTATGTCATAAAAAGCGAAGAAAATAGACACAGAGCACGACTACGCATAAAAAGAAAGAAGGGAAAGAAGGGTACAAAAATAAGTCTACTCACATTCGTAAAACTAGTGTGAAATTTCAATCAGAGATGAAAAAGTTTCTTGGCTTGAGTGCGCTTCACTGTGGCTATTTGTTCGTCGTTAACTGAACGAATATACTTCCGGAGATGTGGAAACACAATGATTTTTCTTGAATCCGAATATTTTAGATGAGCCTTCTAAGCTTTCAGTTCAGTTTCTAAGAGTTTTCTTTGAAAATGCGAATAGATAGAAGAGCGTGATATTTTCCGATTCTAGAGTCGAAATTTCACAAAGCTAGGTGTTAAGCGATGCTGGATGCAGTTCTCCAAGAAGTCGATGTCACATTTGGCTTTCCTGATTTTCAAATCAATTGTCTTTAGTTCTCTGAACAGGGTCAGTACTTGTCCATATCTTCGGAGCAAAATTTCTCGTATGGATTGGTTTTTCGGAAAACGCAGTTTAACAATTTACGAACAATAATATATTTCTTTCTTATTTTAAGCTTTCGATTTAATCGCGAATCATCTTCAGGAGAAGTTTCTAACGAATTTTAGGAATGCGAGGCGTTATGTATATCTTATATGTATCCTATATACCAAAGTGAGCAATCTTACATTAAATTAATTCAAAATGAAAAGTTCTGTATAAGAAGTATGATCGTTCAGGGATGGAGCTTGTTCATGAATAAAAATAGATTCTAAGAGGCTCAAGTCAAATTGTTTGCATGAAGATATTAGTTTGAAATTTTCACCCATTATATTATGACCGGTTTCCAGAAAGTGATCAAAAATTTTGCCATTAGAGTGAGTAGTTCTGTCCTGTTCTAAACAAAATTCCCTTATGTTGAGACATCCTGACTATTCATTTGCTTCCTCGTCTCGCCATGTAAGAAGCAAAACACTGTCTGCACTGATATTTATAAATGACAGAGGAAACAAGTGAAAGTGGCAGTTTGTCTTCAAATTTGAAAAATGAACTTATTGTTAAGGTTTTAATATTATTCTTACGTTGACTTGCGGACAGAATTTTCTAATGAGTCAAGAAACTGTTTTTGAGATCATAGATCTCATATCCTAAGAATGGTAGCAACAGATATATAATTTTACGTTCTCAGAAGGGATATTTTGGTTACTATTATAGATTTTGTTTAGAGTTTTACGAAACACATCTTGAATGACTTTCATTGGGAAATAGTTTTGCATGAAAAATTTTTGAAGTTCTTGAAGTTCTACTGTAAATTGAAATTGGTATATTCTGAACAAATTCTGAACGCCCGAACGACCATGCAACTAATTAGATTAGTTTTAAAATGAGACGGAGCAAAAGAATCATATCTTAAACCTAGACCCGTGAATGTTGCCTTTTTATACATTGTAGTTGATTAATGCCCATTGCTTTTACTCAACGTTACATTTAAGAAATTTATTTTATCATTTACTTCAGTTTCGCAAGTAAATTGAATGTATAGATGGATGCTTCGCTTTCAAATACTCGAGAAATTTTGGAATATGAGACGGATGGCTGAATATCATGAAAGTGTCATCTACGAAACGGCGATAGAATTTTGGTTTGAAAGCTGCAGGACAATTATCTAGGAACTTTTTTCGTGGAAGTAGAGGAATGTGAAATTAGCACAGCATTTCCAGGTAAGTAAATGGATATGTAACTGGCCATTTATTAGGAGTTATTTCTTACTTCATAACTCTTGCAAGTTTTCCGAACATTGGAAAAACCATTTTCCCACTGAATCCCCAGTGATGGCAGAGTTGCACCTATAAAATATTCAATTAGGAAATGATGATAGATTAATGTTGACAGCAAAGTAAAATTTAAAGAAAATATTAAGTAAGATGATTGCTGCAGAGATTGATAATGTACTATTTTTATAAGTATTCATAGGAAAGAGGCGTGTGAACCTTCTGTAACCCATGAAGAGATCCATTTGCATATAAATTTAACTTATGATGAAAAAGGATGAATCAATAAAAAGCAAGATTTGCATAACCGGGGAAAGTTTCTGAGCAATACTATTTAATTCAAATCAACTTTACACAATTATGATTATAGAAAAGCCACAAATAAAGATACTCCGAAAGCCTAGCTAAGGCTAAGATAACCCACAAGGTCCTCATGAAGTCGCTGCTTCCCATAACATAGGATGCGCGAAACTAACTAACCTACCTCGATGGTTTATATTATGGTCCCGAGGAGAGATGTTCCCACATTAGTTCAACGCTTATGGGAACACCAAGTCGTGTGGAAAAAGCATAAGACCAAAAGAATCTTTAACAGGAAAATGGAGGGAAATAAAAAGACCACGACCGCCAAATGTTTCGAAGGTTTAGTCGTACTTTACGGAAACACAATCAATACTGCACTTGACTTGATAACCCTCCTTCAATTTTTCTGTGGCCACCCATGTAACAAATGTCCGCATGCGCACTCCCTCAAGTTACAGCAGCGGCATATCGACTAACGGTCTCTTGTTGTGTCAGTGGAGAAGGTATCAGCGCCAAGCTATCTATGACTCCCCATTTTATAGGATGGGCGAACCCACGAGGCTGTTCTTTACTCATCCCTCCTGAAGAGACAGTAAGTGAAATAATTTGTAATTGCAGTTAGTCACGGCGGCATTACTTCAAGTAGGTATATTTCTATCCAAAATTGTAAACTTTATGGTAAGCTCATATAAGCAACTGCAATAATAAGTTCAAACATCTAGCAACCAAATGCGCACCTACCAATAGATAGACTAAGACGAAAAACAGTTGCGCGATCCTCGACAAGCAGGAGCAGATATGCTGGTCCCGTCGGATGGAACGTCACCTGCGGCCGCCTCCCGGTGCGTGAGGAGGCAAGCAGGCCAGTCTTTGCCTACAAATCCTTCTCATAGCGTAGAACTGGGGCCAGCTACAGCAGGCACTCCTCGCAGTAACAAATGAACTTCAGTGGTTTATTTGGGTATCCTCGTAGTGGGAGATGGGGATAGGGGGAGAGACATACCACATAAAGTAGTATTGGATGATCGTATGAAAGCGAAGTAAATACAGTTGTGTATTAAATGAACAATACCAGAACAGCACCTGTGTGCCTTTCATGAAGTTTATCAAGCCAGACTTTCGCGCAAACAGACTAGTAAAATTATGACTGGAAGTGCCAGAGATGAGCTGCGAACGTAACAGGTGACTAAATTTACAAATGGCGGGGCAGCAAGAGAGGGAGGCGCCAGTCTGGAATATCCATCCTTTGGAGATTTCAAGAATGATGCAAATATCCCAAGCCATGACTCGACCTTTTCCTACAGAAACTCAGCCTTTTTATGCATTCGCATAGAAACAATTGGCTATTTATGAGTCACAATAATATTTTGCTTTGTACAACCGTTAAAAGTGTCATAAAAACTTCGACAGTTTCTGCTGTGGCTACTCACGACGCTAAGGTTTGAGAGAAGAAAAAAGAACGCGCCGGTTACGCAATTACGGGTACAACTGACGGTATCTGAAGATAACATCAAAAGCAACGAGTTCATTTACGATCATTTTTTTCCACACATGAAAGGTGGCCCCCGAGCACACAAACCATGTCACAGCGCACCCCTGACTACACTTTATAATCGCCTTGAATTGTTTCTATCGCCACGAATTAAACAAATAATCGCATGCGCAAGCGCCCAAGTTATAGCAGCCCCATATCGGCTAACTGTCACTGAAGCGAAGACGTGCATGACGCTAGACACACACTGACAGAAGGGAATGTTTACCCTCGCACAGACAGTAGCAGCTGCAGTACTTAGCCGTATTTACATCCTCGCGGCCGCTGCCCATCACTCTCCGTACCTTGGAACACATACACCGCCCTAACTCATTGATTAGCAGCGATGGCCTTGCAAAGACCAGCAATTATGGAGCTCTGTGGCACAATGAAACACTTAGGATGGTAAACAATGTCAACTTGTTACAGCTGACTCTTGTGGAGGAACCTGAGGTGAGTGATGAGGTATGACTGAGTAAATATGTCTTTTAAGTCGCTTTAGAGACCAACTAGGCGTTTCAAGAGTGGAAAAAGAAGTGATATGTTGGGCGTCGGAAGAAACGATCGCATGCACGCGAATATTCCTACACAGATGATTAGCTGACACCTGTTCGAACAGCAAGTTTGGAAAGAAACAGGAGCAACAGTACAAAACATCATCAGTCGGAATGATAAATGGAAGAAAGCAAAGTGGGCACGAAAGACAAACGTTCCGAAGGCCTAGGCCAGGGGCACTACTCGCCGGCGATGCATGGGGTCGTTGATCAAAAGTTGGAAACAGTGAAGTCCTGTAACAAGATGAAATACTTTTTACTAATCATATTCCATAGGAGTAATGTTAAATATGAAGAACTCTTAAGTAGGGTATCAGTGATTGTAGTAGGTTAAAAAAAGAAGGCTCTACTGGCATGCGCCCCAAGCATCAAATGCATGGAATATTGTAGTAAATACGGGGGCGAATACATATAAAGGAAATGAGTTGGTTTATTGCTACCGAGATTGCGAGTAGCATTGCATGCAAGGCAGCAATGGCCATCAGGCGACCCAGGCGAGCTTCAGACTTTCAGGTACTGGCTGCAATAATAACCCTGCACTGACCTTAGTAATGAATGAATAAATGAATGAATGCGCGGCACTAGCTTAGGTACAGGCAACAAGAATGCTTCAACCACTGATATTGTCTAGAACACTTCATTTAATATTCTGAACTTTGGCTTCGTGCGGACTATATGTAAAAGAAATGTTTGAGAAGAGTAACGATTGAGAAGGTCAGACAAGCAGGAGTGTGGCGTACGACAAATGAATGCTATTTTCAAGCGAACACTTCTAGATAAGCAGTCTATTTTCTAATGAAAACCCGGCCAAGTTCCTTAGGTATTAAACAGTTGGTTAATAAATACAGTATTAGTACACCATGAAACTTATTTTAAAAATTTAGAAACGTCATAAACAAATATATTGAAACAGTAATTTTATTTTGACGTAAACAATGCACACGCAAAAACAAAACAAGCAAATTCCTACATAATAGAAATTATGTAACAATTTATATATTTTTGGGAGAAAAAAGTATTCGTACAATACAATGATTGATTTTAAAACAACAGTTAATATTTCGGGCGTAGCCTTTGTTCAGTTCAGCGGCATTTAATCTTCGTCTATATTTTTTTACCAGCCCTTGACATGTTTCCTAAGGGATTTTAGCCCATTCTTCCTTGCAGATTTCTTTGAGTTCCGGAATGGACTTCGGCCTCCTCGCATTAATGTTTAATTTCAAAAATTTTTCATCATCTATTTTAGTCTCATCCGACC
>LQNS02000210.1:18669717-18690086 GCA_001587735.2 Parhyale hawaiensis
ATTAAAAAGACCTGGCCTGTGGCCGAGAGATTACAGTAGTCACCAGCCGTATCACAGATACGCCAGCTTCCTGAACACAATAAAGCGCAAAACAATGAAGAATGAAGGACGAAAATCGCCAATATATTTGCTTCTCGCGTTAGCTGTAGCACAGATACCGGATTTCGCATGTGAGGCCAAATGCGAGTTGAACATTGAACACACGAAGGAAGGAACGAAGGAAGGAACGAAGGAACGAACGAACGAAGGAACAACGCTATTAATATTATAGATAGATAGAACCGTTTACATTATCTTACTTCAATAACAAGCCATCCTACCCTCGCTGATTATATCCTAAATGGATACTTTCCTCTCAAAACCCATGTTGTTTTTCAGTGTAGTACGTAGAGTTTTCTCGCATTATTCCTTGGGAGGCATCAAGTGTTATAGCGAGGGCAAAAAAATAAACATAGAGCTCAAATTTAAGTAACGAGACTCACTGTCACGTTGAGTGGATTATATGCATAACCGGCGGAACGCTACCAGACCTAACATCAAAAACAACAATCTTGATTGACGTTCCATACCCATTATATAACAAAAAATGAATATCTTAATTTAGTCAATTTTTAAGTATTTCATTCCACGGATAGAACACTGTAGGTTGAAACTTTTGATAAGGTACCAATTTGGCGTTTCTCAGTATTAAAATTTCTTTTCACAAAGACTAAAAAATGTAGTAACTATATAGTCAAAAAGTTTATTTGTAGCCATAGAAACACTGTTAATAATACCTGTTTCATACTTTTATCAGAAATTTCTCCAAGCATCAATATTAGATTTCGTCTCTTAAGAGTTTTTTCGTGTACAGTCTCAAAAGTTTCGTTGTCTACTTGTGATTTGTCTTATAGGAGCTTTGGATGTATTTGGTGAATTAATGTAGCTATGACGTTTCTTGCCGCCCCTCGGCGATCGCTGGCTTTTGGTTTCTACATACGATGCAAGGCAAAGTGTGTTGCTCGAATTTCATGTAACGATTGTAATCTATGGCTTACGTAACTTTTTTGTTATCAGACACAGCAAGACTAACTTAACACATTCACTACCATACGAGTCACCGGTGGCTTTAAGAAGCCTTAAGCCTTATATATTTCATGTTTTATCGTGTAATCATCATATGTTAGCTCAGAACCGACAGACATATAAATATATGCGTGATTTCTTTATTTTTACAGAACAATGAAACTACTGCTGCGGCTGTACACAGTTACAGACACACAGAGGTAATAAGAAGATCTTGCAGCGTACGACACGATATATTCGCCATCTTGCACCTCTGCTAGCTATGCCCAAGCGCTACTGCGGTTGCTAAATTTGAACACTCTTTTGCTGGTGCTAATTACAGATCGGTGCGATGTGCGGCAGCTAAGTCGTCCACATTTCAGATCGATCGCTGTTTAACAAGAGGAATAAGTTCGGGGTGCATTGGTGCATACATAGAGCCAACATTTGAATATAAGCGGCAGCAGCGAACCAGCAGTCAATTGACGGATAACGAAGCATGAGAGAAGCATATGATCGTGCCGACGACCCCGGCAGTCATCGCGTGACTTCAACCTCTTGCTCGTTGCCCCAGCAACTCAGCGCTATGCAGTCCATGGGATGCACTAGCCATTTAGGCCGCATCATTGCCTGCGCAAATTATTATTTTGTTGATGAAACAGCCACTGCTCGCGAAAAAAAAGCGTAGCATGCTCTGCATACAAACATCAGTCATATGTGTACCGTCGAGATGGTTCACTTCAACCGTTGCTTTAAAGACGCGTTCACACGACGGTGAGATCAATTTCATGTGCTGTGTCAAAGTGAAAATCTGTTAGCTCTCAAGTTAGCGGCAGTAGCGAGTGTCACTCGTAAAGTTTCGAACGACTTTGCAAATTTGAAGTGAACTGAAACTGAAAATGCTGTGCACTTCTCTAGCTTCAAACAGACACAGCAACGCATTTGGACGCTTTGAAGAATGCATGTAGGACAAGAGACTCATGTGAACACTGAACAGCCCTTCAGGCGTGCTCACACGACAGTCAATATGAAGGGATACTCTGTCCATTTTATCAAGGCAGTTTGCGCATGGTCAAATTCCTCTACAGCGTTGCCAATTCTATACACATTTCTGAGATTTTGTTTTGCCCATATGTTAGCCCCGCCCATTACCTGCATATAGAGAAATCTCAGAAATACCTATAGAATTCCCAACGCTGTAGAGAAATTTGACCATGCGCAAACTGCCTTGATAAAATGGATAGAGCATAGTCTCACTCAACTTGGTGTCCGAATGTGTTGGTGTCTGTTTCAACAGTAGAGAAGTGCAGAGCTTATCAGTCCTTATGCACTTTAATTTGAAGAGACATCCCAAACTTTATTAGAGACTAGTGATGGGTCGGATGTCATTTTTTGGACATCCGCGGATGCGGATCTTTAAGCGTTTTGACATCCACGGATGCGGATGCAATTGCGGGTATTGCCATCTCGGCATCCGCAGATGCAGATGTGGATATTTAAAAGAGGTGCGGATATTCACCAACCACAAACACACACACCCTCTCACGACGGCACTTTGTACAACACTTAGGAAGAAAACTTAGATGGTGCTCTGTTGACAGGGACAGCGCTTGCACACATTTCAATCTAAACGAGAATCTATAGTTTTCAGCACAATGGAGGAGCTCAGCGTACAGTGATAAACCCGCACATCCGCGCCTCCTTTGCTGCGGATGTGGATCTTTAGCGGATTTTACAGGGTTGACATCCGCGGATGCGATTGCGGATATTACCATCTTAGCATCCGCAGATGCAGATGTAGATGTCAAAAAGGTGCGGATGTTCCGCGGATGCGGATATTCGCCCCATCACTATTAGAGACACTTGCTAATCCAATTGTCATCACGGGCAACATTTTGGTAGACCCACCGTTGTGTTGTACGGGTGCACAGACCAGCATCTCATACATTGGAAGCTAAAATTCAGACTTAATGAGCTTGTGCTACGGAAATGGTGCACATAGTTATTTCTAATGTAAGATAATTCCGCCATATAAAGAACAGAAGCCAGGTAACTTTAATGTACTTAGCTCATCAATAACGAAACGAAGGTATATATATGTTCACAGATACGATTAACTAGCAGCATACATGCATAATAGCAAGTTGCGTCACTACATTTGACACCTGGTGGCGCCACAGAGAAGGCACTAGCAAGTTCTCGCATTAGTCCCAACTTTGGGACACTTTGCAGTTCCGCCAGCAATGGAGGTCATTTTTCGAAAGTTTTGTCCCGGCTACCGACGGTGCGTGCGCTGTAGCGTCTGCGCATTACAGCCCAGCACAGAGCAGCAGAGCGCTTGGACTTGACGTCCGTAGGAGCACAAAAGTCGTGTTTTTGTATAATACGGTGTAGCGCCTCGGTATATTAACAGTAACTTTGTGTACTTCGTGGAAATTTTGACTGTGGTAGACTAAGCAAAGTAGAGACAGAGTTTAGTGGAATAAGTATGCAGAACCAATAATTCAGACGTTAGTATCTACCCGTAGCTCTACTGTAGTAGATTAGATAGTACATTTCGATCAATTATTTTATACGCTGGTGTATGAAGTGAGCAATGCAGAACAAATAATTCTGCACAAAAAGATGTAATTTTCCTTTCTAATTACGCAACAATCTATCGTCTGAATACGAGGTCAGTACGTAGAGTACACACCGACTAGTAGTCCAACAGCTGCAGCAGGGGGCGTGCGCCCTCCGTCAGACCGCAAGTACGCTCGTTGGCAACGCCGCATACGCCACACCACCCCCCACCCCCACTGGTTGCTATGACGAAGTGCGATCAGTCGATGGTAGACACTTGGATACTGCATTTACTGCAGTCAGTGTGTAGCACGCGATAGCAGCATCTACATGCATTGGCAAGTGACACGGACAAGTTGGCGTCACTTGCAGCAACGATCAAACAAGTTGGTTGAGCACTCGAGCGGAAGGCGCAGGCAGCAAAGAAATGCTGCCACCCAAGCCATTATCCTCTTCGTCCCCCGTTATTTACTGAAATATTTTAATTTGAAATTAATTATATGAACTATCTTGAAACTTATTAAAAGAATTGCAATAGAGCGCTGGTAAAATATAAGCTAAAATAAACAAAGCAACAAGTAAAATCGTTTTCCATGACTTACTCGATACAGCACACTTAACCCCTCGAACCCTGACTTCTGGGTGTTGCCCATCCCCCTCTCATCTTAAGAGGGATCTCAGGTTCACACGGCTGAACGTTACATCATATAGAGAAGCCTTCAATGGTTTAAGGTGAACATTTTGAAAACGTACGCACTTTTTAGCAAGATTAGGTGTGTATGTAGATCCGTCACGCTTGGGGTGAAGTAGCTCAATGCTTATGTAGAATGTAGACTTAGGTGCAATTCGTACCGAAATAGCTCAATTCCAATGCTTGGTGAATTTGCAATTCGTACCGATGGAGCTCAGCTCCGACGTAGGCTCAAGTTGCGATTCGTACCGCAATGATGGGCCAACTGGATCACAAATCTCGCAACAGCTTACAAAGAACAAAGCGCAACGATACAACGTGTCATACGCTCTGATGGACCTTACTGTCAATATTTCTGACACGCTCACTGATCAGTGATGATACAAAACTTTTCGGTATCCAAACACTATAAAAAATAGATGGCTTCGCTTCTAACTATTTATTAACACGGAGTATTTCGTTCCCGCTCCATAATTAAGCAAGGAGTGGAAATTATCTCGGTTAAGTTATCGTGGAACTGAGCTTCTCAGCTCGCAAAAGCTGAACGGCTGGGGTAAAAATTTTGAAACAGAAACATAAAAAAAAAATAATGGGGCAGGACTCATATAGTGTAGTGTGCTTTAGTTAAGCCTTTGACACGGTGGTATTCATAGATATGCATCTCTTTGAACCGTTTCAGCAAAACTGGTGTTGACTACAGTAGAATATTAGTAAGGAAAGCAGGCGATGAGGAGGAGGTAGGTACTGCTGTAACTTCCATACTGTCATTCTGGAGTACGTGGTACATTTAATAGTACACGGGTATAGAAAAAACCCGTGAGGAAAAAAGCCCCGGTAGGAAAAAAGCTCCGATTATCTCCTAATGTACATTTATTACATTTCATTAAGTTATATTAAAATAAGTTAATTTATACTTTACTGCATTTACCTACTTTAACCTAACGACCAACCTAGTCTAGCTTTTCTAATTGAACGTAGCCTAATCTAATTACATCTAACAAAACTTGTACCTATTCTGACATAACATTACCTAGCTTTTAACCTAACTCAACCTAATCTAATTTCATCTAACCTGACCTGAACGTTTTTATAACTGCGATTTTGAGAGAACCAGGCTTCACTCACCTAAACCTTGCCTAAGGGGGTGAATTCTTGTGTAATTTCCCAACTTTTCGTACACAAACAATTTTTGTCCTTTAGGCCAAGGAAGCGAAGAGTGTTACGGGAGGACGCAATGGGACTAAAATATAACTAAGCCGTGACCGCGTGTAGCTAAATGGCGTCACACCGACGAGTCAAAGTATTTGAGGGTCGGACCTCAAGCCTTCGTATGTTGGGTGCTCAATCCTAGGCCCTATCACAATATGACGATTTAGCCAGCGTATGCCCGACGCTGGCAAATACGCTGGCGTACGTTGAATACGTTAGGGGTAAGTTTTTTAACGCTAAGAGCGCGCTGCAACACGCCGACATACGTCGCAGTACGTCGACCTCGTCCAAAATTTTCATCATGTTCAAAATTTGTAGACGTACGTCAACGTACGCTCCATACGTTTCGTGTACGTGGGAAATAAGTTATGCGAGCGTTGGCGCCGTTTCAGTCACGTTATGTGTAAATTCCTCACAGGTCGTAATACGTCGAGATAATATCAAGTGTACCCAAGGCGTTTTGACCTTGGAATTTTGGAAAACGTAAAAAACAGCTAATAGTTGTATATCTGGGAATGGCAAATGTCATATGCAACTTACCCTGAAGCAATATTGCGTTGGTTGATCTGTCCACCCAGAAAGGGCAAAAAGAGTTTAGCCATCATCATAATCTTTTTCAGGGAGTCAGAAGGGGTTGACTGAGATGTGAAAATGCCAAAAACCTGGAGTTCCAAGCTGTTCCTTGAAAATTTTTGGAGGCATGATTGAGAAGAATTTGATGCTGATGCTCCCACTACAAGACTGATACTGCTTTGTATCGTCGCGCGTAATTAGTGGTTTTATAGGGTACGCCACGTGTCCGTCGGCCAATCGCTGCGCTGCGTTATTCATACGCTAGACGCTTTGGACATAGGTTTGCCCTACGTTGTTAACGCCGGCAACACGCCCAAATACGCTACACGTAAGTTGTTTTTCATTTATATAATCGCTCTGTGTACGTTACTTATACGTCCTGTATACGTTCAACTCCTTATGACCGCGCTAGTTACACGCCCATCAATGTAAAATACGTCGAGAGTTTACCGTATGCCATCACAATTTTCACGTCAAGCATACGCCGGCTAAATCGTCGTAGTGTGACAGGGTCTTTACCAAAAATGTAAGCAGTGGTTTATTCTTGATACGAGAGAAACCATAGGAATAGTTATTGCTTGAACTTTGTGTAGACTATCGTTTTAGCCTATCGTCTTTAGTGTATGGATACATTCGCTACAACTCAGGTAGCTGACCAGTCAGGAGCGGGAGATTGAATGAAACAAGTCGAACAGATACAGTGATATGTTTTCCACAGTGCCCTATTCATAATTGAAAATGAAGTGTAAACCAGGCTTCAGTTCAAAGAAGATAAATGAGGGGCAAAACCGGCCCTGATTTTGCCTCTAGTGCTGAGAAAGTTTTTAGCAGCCTCCAATACAATTTTCAATTGATAATTATTGTTGCCCCCCCCCCCAGGGGCATAGGATGGGCCATAGGGTTAGGTTAGCTTACGTTCGCCCATCCTATGTTATGGGGAGCAGCGCCCCCAGGACCCTATAGGTTACCTTAGCTAGTAGCTAGGCCTCAGGGCGCCTGTCTTTCGTGCCCACTTTTCTTGATTCCCATCATTTACTCCCACTGATCTTTCTTTCATCTGTTCTTCCTCTTCTTTCCCAACTTGCTGTTCCCATGCGCGTTGATCCTGTGTGGGAATGCCCTCGTGCATGGGTTTCACGTGTCTGTGTCTATAGTCATACTTTATGTCCCTTCTTTTTTCCCCAGTGATATCACCTCTGTTCTATAAACGGAGATGTAAACTTTTGTATACAATAATAAATTACACTGGGCTGCATTTTAAAACTTTTTTTTAAAGAGGTTTAGTGTTTGTCAGTAGATCTTGTATGCATTTTGCATGCTGAGTTTGGAAATGTATCTCGCTTTGTTCAATCAAGTCAGATTTTTTGCTATTCCAGTTTTAGAAAAACAAATGGTAACCAAATATTAATACTTATACTTTTTTAGATACCGCATAAATAATGGAAAATGTGTAACCTATGCCTAAAATAGGATACAACTAGAGTTCATATGAACTTAAAGATAAAATACTCGAATATCTCTCATAGCTTTTCGCTCAACTCACCACAGTTTTCCAGAATATAGTCTAAATGCCAACGAATTGCATTTTAATGGACATGCATGTACCTAGAGCTTGATAGTTTTTCGGTAGCTAATTAATAACACGTTCATATTCTCAATTTGGGGGTTGCCTAAAAGCTGATTACAATTGATATATACAATAACTGATAACTCGTTGCCCCTACCTATGGTGTTGCCATTTTGGCTATTAGTAAACGCATATATAATAACTGTTAAAAAAATAGATAAAATACTTATGCACGCTCTCTAGAATTCCTTTTATTAATTTCTTTAGAAAAAAATTGAAATTTAGTATACTTAAAATTCACCAGAAAGCACCGTATTTCCAATTATTTATGTTCTTAAAATTGAAATAGAATGAAAACCTGACCAGATAGGGAAAAATTGCTTGCATTTCTGAATTCAGAATGCAAGAGCCATATAGAAACATTTGACAAGCCCTAAACCTAAAGAATGATGCACACCAGTGTTATTTATTGCTCAACTTGTATATATTAGATTTTTTATGTACTTGATGGATGAAATTCGTAATTGACAATAATTTTTCAGGCCCAACCTAACCTCACTAACGCAAACTAACCTCACTAATCTAAGCTTACCTAATGAAAGCCCACCTAACCTATGCTTACCAAATCTAAGCACACCTAACTAAATATAACTTAACTTAACTTAACCTCACATAACCCATTTCAGAGGTTTTTGCAACCCAAGTTTAAATAATTTAATAGAGCTCCCAAATAAAGTTTCAAGACAAAGCGGGGCTTTTTTCCGGACACCTTAGTACACATAATACAGTTGTTTTGTTACTGTTAATATCACTGCACGCTCTGGCCACAACGGACGGGTAGTACAACCCAAATGAAGCATTATGGAACGCCGGGAAACCCGAAACGCTGCCAAGTATAATCCATCGGAAAGCCATTAACAGCTGACTTAAACGTTCGCACGCCAACAGGATCGAAAGCCGAACCCGGCAATAATTCACATTCTAAACCAAAACCGACAAAGGCAGGAAACACCGACTGAACTGACAAGTCTGGCACCTAACAGTCCCCAAAGTGAAAGAATGCGCGTAAGCAGCAGCACGCGTATTTTACCAGAAGACCTTGAGAGCTAGGTAAAAAAATGCAACCAATGTTTTTTATTATTAAATACCTTATAAAACATACAGAGCCCGACCACCCTCACGTCTATGGGACAGATCATGAAGGTATAAAGGACTATAACTTCATGGGACAGATTCACCAGACTAGTCTCAGCACACTACTAGCTGGCTGAGCTGACAAGTCGGTTCAGCAGACGCAAGTAACTGTCAGCGGCCGAAGCCCAGATCGGATAGCAATATTCCAACACCGGCAGCAAGAAAGCATAAAAGCATCTACGGATTACATCTTTGACGCCAAACACAAAATTTAATTTACGCAGAAGCCCAACCTTACACGAAGCCCTTGGCACAAGACGCCTAATATGCGCCTACAATGTAAGCTTTTCATTAATGACAGCACCAAAAATCTAAAGTGAGCTAAGCCCCTGAAGGAAAGTGTCCTCCATCTTCAGAAGTGGATGCTGAGGTAAAAGTGTGAGACCGACTGACAATCATAGTTTTAGTTTTGCCGGCATTTAGCTTTATACTCCAGGCGGAACACCATACACTAATGCGTGGCAGGTCCCTATTTAGAGACTAGGCGAGAATATTACTGCTGGGGGTCGGTATCACTGCTATCAAAGTGGAATCGTCAGTAAAGCTGATCATCGTGTTCTCAAGCGAAGATACCATGACACTAGTGTACAGAATAAACAGCAGCGGGCCAAGTACGCTAACCTGAGAAACGCCTTACACCACCTCCACTGAAGCGCTTCAAAAACCGTCAATAAACACACTCGGCATTCGCTCAGAAATAAAATCACTAATGACTAACAGAGCCTAACCAACCACACCAAACAACTCCAACTTTTACCGTAGATCCCAATGGTCGACCCTGTCTAATGCCGCGCTAAAGTCCAATTGTAGAAGACGTGCTTCAGAACGACGATCCAGTGCTGACTGTAGGTGGTGTAACACAGACAACAATGCGTCACAACAACGCAAACCAGCCCTGTAGGCATGCAGACAAGCAAACAGCAGTCCAGCAGAAAAAAATGACCCAACTTAGAAGCCAGGAGTTGCTCAAACAGGCTTAGCAGACCTACTATATACACGAGATCATAATAACGCGAGCACGGCTCTTACTTTTATTCAAGAGGAAATCTAGGGCTATAGTGTCACATTAACGTAAACCACTTTGGGCTGAAATATGAACACGTAATGCGAATAAGCATGGATATAGACGATACATCTTTTTGGGAAAATGATAAAATGTTCCGCACAAGCGATAACAAATACTGTGTTGCAGGCGATATCTAGCGGTGCAGGTGATAATAAAATCTTGCGGTGTGGGTGAAAATAAACTCTTACAGAGCAGGTAATAATAAAATCTTGCGGTGTATGTGAACATAAAATCTTGCGAAGCAGATGATAATAAAATCTTACGGTGTAGGTGATAATAAAATCTTACGGTGTCGATGATGATAATAAAATCTTGCGGTGTAGATGATAATAAAAGTTTGCAGTGCGAGTGCTAAAAAATGCTGCGTTGCAGGGGAAGAAATCTTGCGGTGCAGGTTATAAAAAATCTTGCGGTGCAGGTTATAAAAAATCTTGCGGTGCAGGTCATAAAAAATCTTGCGGAGCATGTCATAGAATAAATTACGGTGCAAGTGATTAAAATCTTGCGATGCCGGCGTTGAACAAATTTTGCGGTGCAGACAATGAATAAATATTACAGTGCTGGCAATAAACAATTTCTGCAGTGCAGGCAATAAAATAAGTCTGTGGTACAAGCAATAAAAAATTTTGGTGCACGCGAAATAACAAATCTAGCGGCGAAGGCGATGAAATCTTGCAGCAAAGGTGATAGAAAACTATAGAGCCTGCAACAGAAAAATCTTATGCATAAACGATCAAAAATCTTATGTATAAGCGATCAAAAATCCTGCGCGTAGGCCATAAAAAATGCTGCATGTAAACGATACAAAAATCCCCAGCGTAGGCGCCAAAGAATCCTGCGAGTAGGCAACAAAGTTCTTGCCGATTTAGCGAGAAAATAAAACTCGCCAAACTTAAAGTGAAGACAAAATTAGGTGTTACGTTGAAAGCAGGTATAATGCGACGAGACAACTTAGCCGTAATAGCTTATTTTGACTAGATAAAGCAGCTAGCGCAGTGTAGCTCGACTATGCGTAAGGTGTGTAACTAATACCATTAGCAGTGGTAAATGTTAAGTTTTTTGACTGCACGCACAACTTGGAAGTCCAAATACACTGGCTCGCTCTGCAGATAATGCCCGCTAGAGCCCAGAGACGTGCAGGGCTGCAATTGACCACAGATTATCCGAGCTATGGCGTCATGTTCATGGAAGACTCAATCGACAACTGTGCCCCAGTGATTGCGAGTGAATATTTGCTGATGCTATACTCCCGAGTATGGAGACTTTGCTTCCCTAGCTTGGACACGAACGTCCGATTTCATGATAATGAGCAAGTCGGCAACCTTGACCACTGAACAGTTAGGGCATTTAGAAAACCCAGTAAGTGAAAACGCGAAAAAAGATAGGTCAGTATGGAAGCAGCAACTCTTAGTATACACTTCGACTACATAAGTTGGTAAAAACTAGAAACTAGTGAAGTAAAATAATCGAACAATAATATTTGTTTCATACGCCGACATCGCAAATTGCATGTATCATAAAACTCTCCCATAGTAGTAGTAAAAGAAAGTTTAAGCCTTTCTAAATAAGTACTAAGCTCTTCTAAGAGAGGAAACGGAAGGGACGTACAGTATGTCGATAGAGTCGGGGAACCCATGCATGAAGGTGTTCTTGCACAGAATCAACGCGCATGGGAACAGAAAGTCGGGAAAGAAGAGGAAGAACAGACAAAGGTAAGATCAGTAGGAGTATGAAAGTGGAAGGATAATTATTATATATTTTGTTTAACCTCCGTAGCGGCAACTCAGGCGTTACAACAGAGAAACTACTCAATTGCGCACTATTCAAATATCACACATTGGGTAGGCGTGGTGGCCACGTGCGCTACTACGGGCAGGGGAACAAGGCGCAAAGTATAGTAAGAGACACTCAAGTGGTCGGCCCCTATTGTGTCCTTCCACACGAGAGAGACTAGAGATGTCCCGCGTACCAGGTCGGCTATCTCGATCGACAGCCCACCTCACGGAATAGAAAGAGGAAAGTAGAGAACCTACTCAACTTTACAAAACTAATCTCGTCAGCAGGAACTGCGGCAAGCTGCAACAGCTCCTGCGTATAAGGCACTCGGGAACTTTGGGTGTTTGATGCCCAAATACCGTATATTGTGGCAGGGATAGGGCCCGCCAGAATATACCCTTGAGGGCGAAAGTGGAAGGAAGCAAAGTGGGCATGAAAGACAGACGTCCCGAAGGCTTAGGTATTGGTTAAGATAACCTACACAAACCCCCAGGAGGCGCTACTCTCCATCACATCGAATGGGCGAACCTAACTGACTTAACCGTGTGGCCCATCCTATTCCCCCTGAGGGCAAACTCTCACATTATACTATTAATACTATGTAGGTAAAATTTTACTGCTTTTCCATAAAGTTTGTTCTACAAAGTACAAGATCGCGTTTAAAAAAGAGAATACCTGTGCTCCGTTTTCTATACTGTACATACACAACGGCGACAAAAAAAAAAAAAATCCGCTGCACATCATTAGAGTGAACACAAATTCGAATGTTAACATTCTGTTCGCGGTTTCGACTTAGAGACGGAGAGTAGCTACTGTTCTTGTGTTGAGGTAGCAACCATGTCGGGCCAATAGCTATAATGCACCGTCCTTACAAGTCTCAGAGCCATCACGAGTGCTTGGGTAGCGAGGGAGAAAACATCACTGCTTTCATCACCAACGGTACTGATGGCAGCGTTATCTTTTCACAGACATTACTCGTTTGAACTGCGCACAATGGGACGTACTCTGTATGGAGGCAAAGTCTAGTGCTATCGTCCAATTGAACTAAGGCATGTTTATGATGCGTTTTGCCATCAAACATGAAGGTGGCAAGAGGAGCCATCGTGTCGACACCCGGTAGCGGATAGCTGGTTCTCACAGCGACGTCGTCCTGTATAGGAAGCCTGTCTCTACTGAGAGATCTAACACCACCTCACGTTACCGTAACTGATTCGCCTTTGCTCTCGTATTTCTATAAGCTACAAAGCCAGTTTTCGGGTCTGGGGCCTTATCGGAAAAGCATAAGCATTGATTCAATGTCTACGAATATACATGTATAGTGAACGACATCGGTTAATACCAGGTAATCGCCTTTAATAGTTTAATTTGGTGGTGATGTCGCTGCAAGTTACCGGACACAATAAATGGCAGCATAAACGCACGAGACTCTTCCTCCATGCTGAGCTATGAACGTTCCACTGTGTGCAGTTAGAAGAGAATGATACGAATGAAAAGTTAGTGCTAAAATCAGACTAGTCGATTATGAGTACAGGAATGTTTCGCCCGCACTACACAGCCAGTCGTCCGGTAGTGAAATCTGCGAGGGCGGTGCAGTGCAGCCACTGGCGCGTCATTGCCATTGTGGCAATGCAATCTCTCGCGCTTCAGCAATGAATAAAATTTTAATTTGCATGTTTTTTGTAAAGGAAGCGTAAAGTACCAATGTACATACTGACCTACAAATGAACACATCTGCAAAGAAACCAACAACATCCAACGTGCCACATCAATTCATGATTCATGTATGATTCTGCCTTCATACTAGAAGTGCCAGACAAACCAGCTGTAAGCTGGTACGTGCAGTGTGGGGATAATTTGCTAGTACCCCTTCCGCTGGTCACGAAATGCTGCTTCACCTTAGCACAAATTGGGTGACGTGCATAACGTCACCTGAACCTCGTCCGCATAACCTACAAGGTATCCAGGGTAAGGTATACCACCGAGCGCATTACCCTAGTTGGTACCATCAACGTAACTTAGGAATGTTAAGTGAAGTTTTGCGTGAAATCGACGACAGCTCGCACCACAATTTTATATATATATATGTTTGTATCTTTACCTATTTCAAACTCGGTCGCTGCATAAGCTCACTATTAATGTCAATTTTATAACAGTGATGACAGTGATGTGCACTCGCTGATTAATGCCAAAATTTGGTTTGAGTGAAGAGCCTAACGAACAGCCGTCAGTACCCAAAGTTATAGATATTCGGCGTGACAGAACTAGTAGTAAAATGGTTTACTCTTTCGCATGAGTAAGCTTCGACAGATGTTTCCTATCTCCTACCATAGAGCCCAATTTTACAAAGGATTACGACACAGTCATATTGTTTAATCTTAATGTTTATGTCTGGAGGTTAACTCGCTATCCTCCGGCAGCTGTTTTTGTGGATTTATCAATATGTAAAACTCTGTTCACATGACTTGAGACGTATGACTTCACGCGTGTGGATACGTACCTACTTACTTCAATGACAACTAATAAGTATGTAGTTATTTATATTCCGTTTTTCTTCAGTTACTAGTGACACAACAATAACACCCAGAGCGCAGACATATGCCAAACAACGCAACGCTAACAATAATATTAAGATGCTTCAAATGCGTACCGACCTCCGCTTAGAGAGAGAAGCGTAATACTGTACGTACTCTATATTTCTCCGAGGGGTGAAAAGCTCCGAATCTATAATTACAGTACAACTCAGGAAGAATGCAAAACTAACCTCGAGTTAGCTGATGGAAGCCGAGACGCACCGTGGAGAAGTTGCCTTGCCCTAGCTCCCCACGGAACCTGTAGAGTCCGACCCGCCTACCCAGCAGCGCCTCCTTCTGCCATCGGGGGTCGTGCGCCTGACTGTGCAGACACCGCTCGTAGGCACCCAGGTCCTTATTGCCTTGGCTGCATTCACCTGGTGGTAGAACAGAACATATAGAATACGTCCCTCCTGCAAAATATATTACTGACCATTGTGTATAGAACCACATGTAAACTTTTATTACATACGTTGAAAATAGCGTATAATTTGACGCCATAAATCTAACCCTTCTATGCTAGAACTTAGAAGTACTTTTCGTAAAACCATTGGATATCAACTGAACAGAGCATTTCAGCTATGTAAAAAGGATGTAGTCTCTACAAGACGAGATTCAACTGTCTTGGGATAATTAAACGTTTTAGAAAAATTGGATGCTGGAATATTTCGGGTTAGGTTGTTAGGTTAGAACCAAAGTTCCGTGCGCTTGTTGAATGGGTACTTCCTGTGCTATTATGAAGATTATAATGGATATTTTGAAGTGAACCTGAATGCCACAATCTTACTGTGATTCACTTAAAAAAACATTCTAAAGAACCATGAGCCTCCATGCCTAAAAATAGTATCGCCATGGACAGATACACCGCAGATTAATGGTTTCTCAAGTTTCTTTTTCTTGTGAGCGCTTGAGCATGAAAGTAAAAGGGTCAGTCGTCAAAAAGGCGTACGATGATATGCGGCTTAACCTGAATGCTGGAACAATAGAAGTCCTGTTCAATTTGATGGAAAAATTTTTAATTTTTGAAAATTTCCTGCCGTGCGAAGCTAACTCTTAGCGTCAGCAAAATAACATAACTCTAGCTGTAGATGTATAACACGCTGTTGCTCACACAGTATTATACCGGCATTATAACAGACTGCCATGCATTGCAAGGTAGCTGAAATCGATGGGTAATACACTAAATATAGGGACTGCTAGTCAGTCAAAACTATTGTTACCACCTGATACTAACGCCTTCGACTTACGAGCTTACCACTTATAGATACATAATTTATGTAGAACTATAAAGAGATTGGTGACCTATTTAACTGTCCACTTCTTTGTGTTCTGTGATAAACTAAGCCCGTCCATCATGGCTAATGGCAAGCGCAAAGCAGCTAGTGATAGTGGCAGTGCTAGCAAGCAGCAAGCAATCGCAAAGGAAGCTTGTATTCTTAAAAGAAACCGCACTCTATAACTGAGACTAGGTTGACTTGATGGAGGCTTAAACAGTAAAATGTGAAAATAGCTACTTGCGAACGACTCAATACACACAGAGAAAGCTTGACTATGGCAAGTTTATATTTACCTTTAAGAAGGTAAATCCAAACAGGATTGAAAGTAGATTTACCTCTTAAAATATTAATAAGAACTTACGATTAAAGAGATTTCTTTGTGTGTAGTTGAACTGCCTTCTATGAAACGAAGCTCTCCCCAAAGTAGAGAGTGCCTGTACAGAATGCCTTGCTAGCTTCACTGCATTTGTCATGAACGACCTCAGCAAATCAAGCAAATCAAGAAAGGTAGAACACAACACAAAAGAGTGCAGGCGGAGTGAAACCAAGGCAGCTGCGAAAGAAGCTCTGTCTCGAAGACCATGCATGGATATTGATAACCTCGGTACTGACTTCCTATGGATGCTTTTATCTCTAACATGACCAAAAGTAACATAGCTTATGCCAATGGATAACGATCTACAGTATTTTACGGCGCCATTAAGTCTAACACCGCTGCAAGTGCGGACAGTAAGTATACAATCTCGACCAGAAGTACACCTCCGAGTCATCCACACAGTCATACAGCACTTTCGAGTAGATTGGTTTAGCTAAGGTCTTCCTACTCACTACATGGCACTTCTAGAGAGGAAGATGTTGTGCATCAAGCATGCCAAGAAATAGAGAAACCTGTGCACGATCAACGCTCGAGCATGTGTGCAGCACACAGAAAGAAAAGGTACCTATACAGAACAGAATATAGACTATGCAATAAAGGAAAGCAAGGAAGCGATCTCTACGCTGAAGCTGTATGTCCCCAAGGCCTAAGCTAAGATCCCTTGCCGGGGTCTCCTAAATTTATCACAACTAAATAAAATAAACCAACCCTATACCCCATCCGCTGTCCATTGAGAGGGAGCATAGGCAGTAGAAAGAGACGAGCAGATTTCCTTAATTGCAGGCGTTCATTTGTTTATCTTAGGTAGAATTATCTGCCATGCTTAGACTATATAACCTTCAAAGTCGTCGACTTTAGCGAAACCCACTTAAGATATATTTATCCTTTACGGCCAACACAAAAGAAGTTTGGCAGCAATAGCACTAATTGAAGTGTAACAAAAATATCCGTTTGAACGGAGAAGAGTTTAACACCTGCGCAAAAACCCTTTCGCTGGCGGAGAATAATATAGTTTCGAAACAACAGTATGAACATGCATAACTCATCATCAGTGACACAGTCTACACTATAGCGAACAGTGGTGTCAACATGTCACAGTGAATGCTACAGTATTTTTGTAGTATAAGCCGTAGGATGATGAACGCTACATCGAAACGTAAGCAATAATCTTTACGTTTTCATAGCTTGCCTCTACGTAAGATAAGATCAAGCTCTTAAACAAAATGAATAGAAGTGTTTTTCAACAACCCTAATACGCATTGAACTATAACAATTCACAGTGGTTGTAAGATTACAAAAGAAATTGTATAAAGCGATAGCGATTGAGTCCGGCGTTAATCCGCTCATGACTCAGTTATAAATATTTTTTTTTTTTTTTTTGTCGGAGGAATGACCCGCCTTGCATAGCAAATTTTGGTGAAAAAAAGTTAGGCACTTTGCTGATTTTTCATTAAAATCTGCAACCTAGTTCATTCGAGCCAATCATTATTAGTTTGTACTTCTTTTACTATTGTGTCTCGTTTCAATAAACTTCATACTATTATATACAGTTGCAAGAAATTCTGGAAAAAGATTACTAAAGCCTTTGCAGCAAACACCCCCCTCCCCCCAAAAAAAAAATTAGGTAACCAAATTAATGTGCCGTTTATCACAGCAAGGTTCGCTTAGATGGTATGGTATATTTACAGTTAAAGCCGCCCTAAATCAGCACTAAGCTGTTCTAAGGGAGGAAAGGAAGGGAGATATACAGGGTGTTGCAGCAAAATCCTACACTTTACAACAAACTAACGTTAGGTGTCGGATTCTGCTGCAACACCCGGTAGTATATTAACTAACACAAACGTGGAACCCATGCACGAGCGTGTTCCCACACAGGATCAACGCGCATGAGAACAAGTCAGCAAAGGAAAGGAAAAACAGATTTAAGTAAAATCAGAAGGAGTATGAGATCGGAAGGAAGTATGTGGGCACGAAAGGCCTAGCTAATGACTAAGGTAAGCTACAGGGTTCCTCGATGGGCCCTGCTTCCCAAAACATAGAACGAGCGGCTCTGCTTCCACTTTAGGTCGTTATTAATAGGCGCTGTCCGGCTGAGTCCATTAAAAAAAACTGTACAAGATGTCTGCGTACGTAAAACGCAGTGCCTCTTTGGTTTAAATTTAATTAGACCTATCGTATGAACGCGCTTCTTACGCTAAGCTTGTAATATTAAAGAAGACTGAACGTTTGAACTTCTACAACGCACACGAGGGACTTGACAAGTCTACAGAAACAATAATGATGAGCAGCTACCGGGTTGCAATGTGTAATTAAGACAGCTGAACGACGCTAGTTTCATCCAGCCTTTCAGTGTGCCTATGTTACAAGATTGATTTATATTATTCAAAAATAATACCTCCGGCAGGGAGATATAAATAAATTATTATGTCATTTCGTGCTCAAGCCGACGTACTGACGCACTCATTCACGAGTTTATCATCCGAGATGTTTGTAATATGTTTAAAGGTTCCTTAAGGCATTAGAAGTGAACTTAGGCCTCCATAACCACTGCCAAGCTGTGCAAAAAAAGGAGCAGTAAGGACGTCATCCACTGGGTGCCGAAATTAAGCCGCTTGACTTACCCGGAACTTCCGATAGGCGAGCTGGCAATGATCATTTCTATCCAGTTATTATCCCGCCAATGAGGTTATGTTTTCGTCGACTTTGTTTGTCTATCACCATGATATTTAGTTGAAAAGTTATGAGCGGATCTTTATGAAATCTACAGGAATTGTTAGGTATGTCAGGAGGAACAGCTGATTAACTTTTGGTAATGATCCCTTCGGCCATTTGTTTGTCTCCCTGTCTTTTTCTTTGAAACATAACTCAAATAGTTATGAATATGAATTGATCTTCAAGAAATTTGCAGGAATTTTTAGAAATGTTGAAAAGCACAAACGACCAAATATTGGTGATAATCACATCTTCCGTTTGTGTGCTTGACTATACGATTGCTTTAGTGTTGGTCAGAACGTAACTCAAAAAGTTACGGACAGTTGAAGAAAATTACAAGAGCTGTTTAGTAATGTCATTAGACACAAACTACCAAATTTTTGTGATGAACAAGAAATTAAGTTTTCAGGACTAATTTGAATTTTTCGTTAACATTGCCTTGCTTGGTGGCGGTATGCGCTCTCAGAGTGCTCCAGTTGTTATTCTTATTATATTCATAGTTTAAGCCTCCCTGCACTGTGATCAAACGAGAGAAATTTTAAGCACGTACAGTATAAAGCTTGGAACTCATGCACGAGAGTGTTGTCCCACAGGATCAACACACTTGGGCACAGCAAGTCGAGAACTAGAAGGACGAACAGAACAAAGTATCCACAGCAGGAGTGTGATGATAATAGGAAGGAAAGTGGGTACGAAAGACAAGGCGTCGTGAAGGCCTAGCTAACGCTAAGACGTTTAACTTTCGTAGCCGCAACTCAGGCGTTCCAACAGAGATGAGTTTGTAGTATTCAAATACCGCATAATTTGTCGCGTAACCACGTGCGCTACTACGGGCAGGAAACAGCCGCAAAGCATAGAAGGAGACACTCGTGGGAACGGCCTTTTCACGGCCTTCCACACGAGAGTGATACGAGAAGTCCCTTGGACGCTATCTCGATCGACAGCCCACCTCGCGGAACAGAAAAAATACAGAGAACCTATCTAACTTTACAATACTAACCTCGTCAGCAGGAACTGCAGCCAGATGCAAAATCTCCTGCAAAAAAAAAAAAAATCTCCTGCGAAAATGGTACTCAGGTTTGCCCCGGGGTCGTAAGGCCCATATATATTATAACAGGGATAGAGCCCGTCATAGTATACCCGTGAGGGCAGGCCTAGCTATATGGATAAAGTAACCTATAAGGTCCCTCTGGGGATCTGCTCCCCATAACGTCGGATGTAGGATAGGCGAACCTAACTCAACCCTATCATCCATCTCCTGCCCCCGAGTGGAAGAATATAAAGCAGTAAAATTTTAATATACGAGTTCGCCAAAGCTGCCCCATAGCCACTGTACAGGAATTGTAAAAGAGGAAGAGACAGCTCGCCCATCGATAAAAACTGAGAACCCATCCACGAGGGTATTCCTACCCTGGATCAACGCGTATGGGACTGGAAAGTCGGAAAAAAGAGGAAGAACGGAATAAACTATTATCAGTATGGAAGCACAAATATGAATGGAAGTAAAGCGGCATGAAAGAAAGCTGTACTGAGAGCTTAGATAACTTCTGGGTCTCTTGAAGGCGCGAATCCCCCCCCCAACCTCTCCATACCTCCATAACATAGGATTGGCGACTGCAAATCTAACTAATGTAACCCTACAGTAGGGGGACATGGGGTCTACAGCACACTAGTGTGCCCTAGACCCCACGTCCTTTCACAGGACGTGGGGTCTAGGGCACACTTGTGCCGTAGACCCCACGTCCCGGCAAG
>LQNS02000210.1:18692589-18714313 GCA_001587735.2 Parhyale hawaiensis
AAGGCACTAGCAAGTTCTCGCATTAGTCCCAACTTTGGGACACTTTGCAGTTCCGCCAGCAATGGAGGTCATTTTTCGAAAGTTTTGTCCCGGCTACCGACGGTGCGTGCGCTGTAGCGTCTGCGCATTACAGCCCAGCACAAAGCAGCAGAGCGCTTGGACTTGACGTCCGTAGGAGCACAAAAGTCGTGTTTCTGTATGATACGGTGTAGCGCCTCGGTACATTAGCAGTAAATTTGTGTACTTCGTGGAAATTTTGACTGTGGTAGACTAAGCAAAGTACAGACACAGTTTACTAGAATAACTATGCAGAACCAGTAATTCAGACATTATCTACCCGTAGCTGTAGTAGATTAGAGAGTACACTTCGATCAATTATTTTATATGCTGGTGTATGAAGTGAGCACTGCAGAACAAACAATTCTATACAAAAGGATGTGATTTTCCCTTCTAATCACGCAACACGCAAGCTATAGAGTCTGAATACGAGGTCAGTACGTAGAGTACACACTGACTAGTAGTCCAATAACTGCAGCGGGGGGCGTGCGCCCTCCGTCAGACCGCAAGTATACGCTCGTTGGCAACGCCGCATACGCCACACCACCCCCCACCCCCACTGGTTGCTATGACGAAGTGCGATCAGTCGATGGTAGAGACTTGGATACTGCATTTACTGCAGTCAGTGTGCAGCACGCGATAGCAGCATCTACTGTACATGCATCGGCAAGTGACACGGACAAGTCGGCGTCACTTGCAGCAACGACTAAACAAGTTGGTTGAGCACTCGAGCGGAAGGCGCAGGCAGCGAAGCAATGCTGCCACCCAAGCCATTATCCTCTTTGTCTCCCGTTATTTACTGACGTATTTTAATTTGAAATTAATTATATGAACTATCTGGAAAGTTATTAAAAGAATTACAATAGAGCGCTGGTAAAATATAAGCTAAAATAAACAAAGCAAAAAGTACCATCGTTTTCCATGACCTACTCGATACAGCACACTTAACCCCTCGAACCCTGACTTCTGGGTGCTGCCCATCCCCCTCTCATCTTAAGAGGGATCTCAGGTTCACACGGCTGAACGTTACATCATATAGAGAAGCCTTCAATGGTTTAGGGTGAACATTCTGAAAACGTACCTACCTTTCAGCAAGATTAGGTGTGTGTGTAGATCCGTCACGCTTGAGGTGAAGTAGCTCAATGCTAATGTAGAATGTAGACTTAGTTGCAATTCGTACCGAAATAGCTCAATTCCAATGCTTGGTGAATTTGCAATTTGTACCGATGGAGCTCAGTTCCGACGTAGGCTCAAGTTGCGATTCGTACCGCAATGAAGGGCCGACCGGATCACAAATCTAGCAGCAGCTCACAAAGAACAAAGCGCAACGATACAACATGTCATACGCACTGATGGACCTTACTGTCAATATTTCTGACACGCTCACTGATCAGTGAGGATACAAAACTTTTCGGTATCCGAAAACTGTAATAAATAGATCGCTTCGTTTTTAAGTGAAGATTAACACAGAATATATCGTTCCCGCTCCCTAAGCAAGGTGTCGATTTGCATATCGGTTAAATTATCGTGGAACTTGGCTTCTCAGCTCGAAAATTCTGAACGGCTGGGGTTAAAATTTCTAAGCAAAAATATAAAAAAATTAATGGGGCAGGACTCATATGGTGTAGTGCGTTTTAGTTACGCCTTAGACACGGTGGTATTCATAGACATGCATCTCTTTGAACCATTTCAGCAAAACTGGTTTTGGCTACAGTAGAATATTAGTCAGGAAAGTAGGCAATGAGGAGGAGGTAGGTACTCCTGAACTTCCATATTGTCATTCTGGAGTACCTGATACATTTAATAGTAAACGGGTATAGGAAAAAACCCGGGAGGAAAAAAGCCCCGGTAAGAAAAAAAGCTTCCACCTATCTCCTAATATACATTTATTACATTTCATTAACCGTTCAATGGTCACAAGTAGAATTTAGGTAGTTTTTTTTTTCAAGTGACATTCTTTCATTTCTTGACTCGTCAGCAGGAAGTGCGGCAAGCTGTAACATCTTCTGCGGATAAGGCACTCGGGCACTTTGGGTGCGTGATGCACAAATATATTATGGCAGGGATAGGGCCCGCCAGAATCCATTCCTGAGGGCGAAAGTGGAAGGAAGCAAAGTGAGCACGAAAGACAGACGTCCCGAAGGCCTAGCTATTGGCTAAGGTAACCTACACTAACTCCCTAGAGGCGCCACTCCTCATAACATAGAATGGAAGAACCTAACTGAACCGTATGGCATGGCCCATCCTATTCCCCCTCTCCCATTATAATATCAATACTATGTAGGAACAATTTTACTGCCTTCGCATAAAGTTCGTTCTACAAAGTACAATATCACCTATAAAAAAAGTCACGTATTCTCTGCACCTGTGCTCCGTTTTCTATCACTCTGCATACACAACGGCGACAACAAAAAAAAATCCGCTGCACATCATTAGAGTGAACCCAAATTCGACTGCTAACATTCTATTCGCTGTTTCGACTTACAGACGGAGAGTAGCTACTGTTCTTGTGTTGATACAGTGACCATGTCGAGCCAACAGCTATAATGCACCGACCTTACAAGTCTCACTGCCGTGACGAGTGCTTGTGTAGCGATCGAGAGGGCGAAAACATCACTGCTTTCATCACCAACTGTACTGATGGTCGCGTTATCTTTTCACTGACATAATTCGTTTGAACTGCGCACAATGGGACGTACTCTGTATGGAGGAAAAGTCTAGTGCTATCGCCCTATTAAACTAAGGCATGTTTATGATGCGTTTTGCTACCAAACATGAAGGTGGCAAGAGGAGCCATTATATCGTGTCTACACCCGGTGTCGGATAGCTTGTCTCACAGCGACGTCGTCCTGTATAGGATGCCTGTCTCCCTAAGTGTTCGACTGCTACTGAGAGATCTAGCTCCAACTTACGTTACCGTAACTGATCCGCCTTTGCTCTCGTATTTCCATGAGCTACAAAGCCAGTTTTCGGGTGTCGGGCCTCATCGGAAAAGCATAAGCATTGATCCGATGTCTACGAATATACATGTATACTTTGTATAGTGAACGACATCGGTTAATACCAGGTAATCGCCCTATAGTTTAATTTGGTGGTCAAGTTGCTGCAAGTTTCCGAACACATGAAATGGCTGCATAAACAAACGAAACTCTTCCTCCATGCTGAGCAACGAACGTTCCACTGTGTGCAGTTAGAAGAGAATTATATGAATGAAAAGTTAGTGCTAAACTCAGACTAGTCGATTATGAGTACAGGAATGTTTCGCTCGCACTACAAAGCCAGTCGTCCGGAAATTATCATTATTATATTGTGGGTTTTCCCGCCGTATTAGATACAAAGACTATATAATTGCAATCCAATTTTGTATGACATAGTTTAGAAGTTTAGTCGAACTCAAATGAGTTCTATTAGAACAATCTTGGCCAGGTGCACCATGTCTGGCAGGAAATTAGGCGCGAGCATCTCCAACTCCACACGGCTCGGTCGAACGAAATCGCTTAGCCGTGCGGCGCAGAGAAGGAGACGAAAAACGAAATGAGAAGAAGTCAGAAGAAAGCAAACACTCGTGCGGAAAGTTCCTTCCGTGGCCCCCACACGGGATACGAGTCCCATGGGATGGGCCGCACCACCATTCGGCGGCCCACCTCGCGGAACAGAAGGGGAAAATAGAGAACCTACCTAACTCTACAAAACTAACCTCGTCAGCAGAAACTGCGGCCAGATGCTACATCCCCTGCGGAGAAGGCACTCGGGACCCTTGGGTGCGTGATGCCCAATCATATTGTGACAGGGAGTCATCCGGTAAAGAAATCTGCGAGGGCGGTGTAGTGCAGCCACTGGCGCGTCATTGCCACTGTGTCAATGCAATCTCTCGCGCGTAAGCAGTGAATAAAATTTTAATTTGTGTGTTTTTTGTAAACGAATAGTAACGTACCAACGTACATACTAACCTACAAATGAACACATCTGCAAAGAAACCAACAACAATCAACCTGCCACTTCAATTCATGATTCAAGTAAGATTCTGCCTTCATACTAGAAGTGCCAGACAAACCAGCTGTAAGCGAGTAACTTGCTAGTACCCTCCCGCTGGTCACGAAATGTTTCTTCACCCTGGCACACAATGGGTGACGTGCATAACGTCACATGGACCTCTTCCGCAGAACCTCCAAGGTATCCACGGTAAAGCATACACCGAGCGCATAACCCTAGTTGGGTACCATCAACCTAACTTAGGAATGTTCAGTGAATTTCTGCGTGAAGTCGAAGGCAGCTCGCACCACAATTTTATATACATAATATATGTTTGTATCTTTACCTATTTCACCCTCGGTCGCTGAATAAGCTCACTATTAATGTCAATTTTATAACAGTGATGACAGTGATATGCACTAGCTGATAGATGCCAAAATTTGGTTTGAGTGAAGAGCCTAACGAACAGGCGCCAGTACCCAAAGTTATGTAGATATTCGACGTGACAGAACTAGGAGTAAAATGGTTTACTTCTTCGCATGAGTAAGTTTCGACAGATGTTTCCTATCTCCTACCATAGAGCCCAATTTTGCAAAGGATTAAGACACAGTCATATTGTTTAATCTTAATGTTTATGTCTGGAGGTTAACTCGCTATCCTCCGGCAGCTGTTTTTGTGGATATATCAATGTGTAAAACTGTGTTCACATGACTTGAGACGAACGACTTCACGCGTGTGGATACATACCTACTTACTTTAATGATAACTAACAAGTATGCAGTTAGTTATATTCCGTTTTTCTTCAGTTACTAGTTGCCCCAACAATAACACCCAGAGCGCAGACATTTGCTAAAAAACGCAATGCTAACAATAAAATTAAGATGGTTCAAATGCAAACCTATCTCCGCTTAGAGTGAAAAGCGTACTTAATACTTACTGTACGTACTCTATATTTCTACGAAAGGTGAAAAGCTGTGAATCTATAATTACAGTACAACTCAGGAAGAATGCAAAACTAACCTCGAGTTAGCTGATGGAAGCCGAGACGCACCGTGGAGAAGTTGCCTTGCCCCAGCTCCCCCCGGAACCTGTAGAGTCCGACCCGCCTACCCAGCAGCGCCTCCTTCTGCCACCGGGGGTCGTGCGCCTGACTGTGCAGACAGCGCTCGTAGGCACCCAGGTCCTTATTGCCTTGGCTGCCTTCACCTGGTGGTAGAACAGAACATATAGAATATGTCCCTTCTATAAAATATATTACTGACCATTGTGTATAGAACCACAAGTAAACTTTTATTGCATAAGCTGAAAATAGCGTATGATTTGAGGCCAAAAATCTAACCCTTCCATGCTATATTTAGTAGTACTCTTCGTAAAACCATTGGATATCAACTAAACAAAACATTTAAGCTATATAATAGGATGTAGTCTCTACAAGATGAGATTCAACTCTCTTGGGATAATTAAACGTTTGAAAAAAATTGGATCCTGGAATATTTCGGGTTAGGTCGTTAGGTTATAGAACCGAAGTTCCGTGCGCTTGTTGAATGGGTACTTCCTGTGCTATTATGAAGATTATAATTTATATTTGAAGTAAACTTGAATGTATCAATCTTACTGTGATTGAATTAAAGAATTTCTAAAGAACCATGAGCCTCCATGCCTAAAAATGCTATCGCCATAGACTGATACAGCGCGATTTAATGGTTGTTTATCTTTCTTTTTGTTGTGAGCGCTTGAGCATGAAAGTAAAAGAATCAGTCGTCAAGAAGGCGGACGATGAAATACGGTTTAACCTGAATCCTGGAACATTAGAAATCCTGTTGAATTTGATGAAAAAATACTGAATTTTTGAAAATTTCCTGCACGCAAAAAGTATGTTCTTTGCGATAAAAAAACACCTGGTTTCTTATCACTAACGAAGTAACATTTTAGCTACAAAGCAATAATAATTAATCGCAAAAGACAATGTTGTTCATCACAACGCTCTTGTTCATCACAAACGACAATGTGCATTGACGCAAATCCAAACGATAAGGTAGTTTTCAGTTGAATAATTTTGCTTAATGGCAAACAACCCTTTTTCTGTGTATGCCGTGCGAAGCTAACTCCTAGTGTCAGCAAAATAACATAACTCTAGCTGTACATGTACAACACGCTACAGCAAATTCATGTTGCTTCTACACTGTTATACCGGCATTATAACAGACTGCCATGCATTGCAAGGTAGCTGAAATCGATGGGTAATGCACTAAATATAGGGACTGTAAGTCATTCAAAACTATTGTTACCACCTAACACAAACTTCTTCGACTTTTGAGCTTACCACTTATAGATATATATATGTAGAACTACAAAAAGATTAGTGACCTATTTAAATGTCCACTTGTTTGTGTTCTGTGATAAGCTAAGCCCGTCCATCATGTCTAATGGCAAGCATAAAGCAGCTAATGATAGTGGCAGTGCCAGCAAGCAGCAAGCAATCTCAAAGGAAACTTGTATACGTAAAAGAAGCCGCTCTCTATACTGAGACTAGGTTGACTTGATGGAGGCTTAAACAGTAAAATGTGAAAATTGCTACTTGCAAACGACTCAATACACACAGAGAAAGCTTGATTACGGCAAGTTTATATTTACCTTTAAGAAGGTAAATCCAAATAGGATTGAGAGTAGATTTACCTCTTAAAATATTAATATGAAGTTAGCATTAAAGAGATTTCTTTGTGTATTGTTGAATTACCTTCTGTGGAACGAAGCTCTCCCCAAAGTAGGAACTGCCTGTACAAAATACCTTGCTAGCTTCACTTCACCTCAGCAAATCAAGGAAGGTAAAACACAACACAAAAGAGTGCAGGTGTAAAACGGATTGAAACTAAAGCAGCTTTGTCTCGTAGACCATGCATGGATATCGATAACCTTCTGACTTCCTATAGACGATTTTCTCTCTAACATGACCAAAAGTAACATAGCTTATGCCCATGATTAACGATCTACAGTATTACACGGCGCCATTAAGTCTAATACCGCTGCCAGTACGGGCAGTAAGCATATAATCTCGACCAGAAGTACACGTCCGAGTCATCCACACAGTCATGCAGCACTTTCGAGTAGATTGGTTTAGCTAAGGCCTTCGTACTCACTACATGGCACTTCTAGAGAGGAAGATGTTGTGCATCAAGCATGCCAAGAAATACAGAAACCTGTGCACGATCAACGATCGAGCATGTGTGCTGCACACAGAAAGAAAAGGTACCTACAGAACAGAATATAGACTATGTAATATAGGAAAGCAAGGAAGCGAACTCGACACTGGAAGCTGTATGTCCTCAAGGCCTAAAGTTAAGATTCCCTGCCGGGGTCTCCTAAATTTATCACAACTAAATAAAATAAAGCAACCCTATTGTGACAGCGCCAGGATCCTCAATACATTCGACATCTTGAAATGCGCATAAGCTCTTGCAATGTCATCAGAGAGAGCCACACCTACGTCTCTGAAGGTATAAATAGAGGAGGCACCAAGCAGCCTCAGCTCAATACAGTCATGTGATCTCTGACATCAACACTATAACCATCACGCCAGCTGTTTAATACCCATACCAGTGACGGTGTAACCTTATATATTCAATAGTGAACTTCCTTAAGGATCCCTCAGTGTCCCCTTACCCTTCAGCATTGCTAAACGTCTGACAGCGGGAACCATAGTCCGTGAACAAGATCTATAACCAACCAATAACCCTAGCGCACCGGCGTGGCAAGCCCATAGCCTAGCTATAAGGCGCAAGGACACTACAGCCCATCCACTGCCCATATTGAGAAGGAACATAAGCAGTATAAAGAGACGGGCAGATTTCCTTGCAGGCGTTCATTTGTTTATCTTAGGTAGAATTATCTGTCATGCTTAGACTATATAACCTTCAAAGTAGTCGACTTTAGCGAAACCCACTTGGATATATTAATCTTTTACGGCCAACACAAAAGAAGCTTGGCAGCAATAGCAGTGATTAAAGTGCTAACAAAAATATCCGTTTGAACGGAGAAGAATTTAACACCTGCGCAAAAACCTTTTGCTGGCGGAGAATAATATTGTTTCGAAACAACAGTATGAACATGCATAACTCATCATCAGTGACATTGTCTATACTAGCCCAACGTCAACCTATCGCAGTGAATGCTACAGTATTTTTGTAGTACGGTATAAGCCAGAGGATGAAGAACGCTACATCGAAATGTAGAAATGATCTTTATGTTTTTATAGCTTGCCTCTACGTAACATAAGATCAAGGTTTTAAACAAAATAACTACAAATGTTTTACAACAACCCTCCTACGTATTGAACTACAACAATTCACAGTGGTTGTAAGATTACAAAAGAAATAATATAAAGCTTTAGTGATTAAGTCCGGCGTTAATCCGCTCTCGACTCCGTTTTATATACATATTTTTTTTTTTATTGGAGGAATGACCGGCCTTGCATAGCAAATTTTGCTGAAAAAAAGTTAGGCAGTTTGTGTGCTTTTTCATTAAAATCTGCAACCTAGTTCATTCGAGCCAATCATTATTAGTTTGTGCTTCTTTTACTATTGTACCTCGTTTCCAGAAACTTCTCATTCTTATATGCAGTTGCAAGAAATTCTGGAAAAAGATTAGTAAAGCCTTTGCAGCAAACACCCACCTCCTCCCAAAAAAAAAAAATTAAGTAATCAAATTTATGTGCCGCTTATGACAGCAGGGTTCGCTTATATGGTGTGGTACATAATCAGTTAAAGCCGCCTTAAATCAGCACTAAGCTGTTCTAAGAGAGGAAAGGAAGGGACATATACAAGGTGTTGCAGCAGTATCCTACACTTGACAACAAACTAACGTTAAGTGTCGGCTTCTGCTGCAACATCCGGTAGTATATTAACTAAGACAAACGTGGAACCCATGCATGAGAGTGCTCCCACACAGGATCAACACGCATGAGAATAGAGAGTCAAGAAAGAAAAGGAAAAACAGATATAAGTAAGATCAGAAGGGGTATGAAATCGGAAGAAAGTAAGTGGGCACGAAAGGCTAGCTAATGATTAAGGTAAGCTACGTACAGGGTTCCCCGATGGGCGCTGCTTCCCAAAACATAGAACGAGCGGCTCTGCTTCAACTTTAGGTTTAATAGGCGCTGTCCGCCTGAGTCCATTAAAAAATCTATACAAGATGTCTGCGTACGTAAAACGCAGTGCTTCTATACTTTAAATTTAATTAGACCTGTCGTATGAACGCGCTTCTTACGCTATGCTTGTAATATTAAAGAAGATAGAACGTCTGAACTTTTACAATGCACACGAGGGACTTGACAAGTCTACATGCAGCACAAACAATGATGAGCAGCTACCGGCTTGCAATGTGTCATTAAAAGAGCTGAACGACGTTAGTTTCATCCAGCCTTTCGGTGTGCCTCTGTTTTAAGATTGTTTTATTAAAAAATAATATCTCCAGCAGGGAGATAAAATGAATTATTATCTCATATCGTGCTCAAGCCGACGTACTGAAGTACTCATTCACGAGTTTATCCGAGATGTTTGTAATATGTTTAAAGGTTACTTAAGACATTGCAAGTGAACTTAGGCCTCCATAACCTCTGTAAAGCTGTGCAAAAAAGGAGCAGCAGCGACGTCATCCACTGGGTGACGAAATTAAGAGGCTTGACTTATCCGGAACTTCAGATGGGCGAGCTGGCAACGATTCTTTCTATCCAATTATTATCTCCGCCAAGGAGGTGAAGTTTTCGTCGACTTTCCTTATCACTATGATATTTAGTTGAAAAGTTATGAGCGGATCTTTATGAAATTTACAGGAATTGTTAGGTATGTCAGAAGGAACAGCTCATTAACTTTCGGTTATGATCCCTTCGGCCATTTGTTTATATCTCCCTTTCTTTTCTTTGAAACATAACTCAAATAGTTATGAATATGAATGGATCTTCATGAAATTTGCAGGAATTTTTAGAAATGTTGAAAGGCACAAACGACCAAATTTTGGCGATAATCACTTCTTCCGTTTGTGTGTTTGACTATACGTTTTCTTTAGTGTTTGTCAGGACGTAATTCAAAAAGTTATGGGCGGTTCAAGAAAAACAACAGCTGTTAGTAATGTCAATGGACACAAACTACCAAATTTTAGTGATGAAAAAAAATTAAGTTTTCAAGACTAATTTGACTTTTTCGTTAACATTGCCTTGCTTGGTGGCGGTATGCGCTCTCAGAATGCACTAGTTGTTACTCTTATTATATTCATAGTTTAAGCCTCCCTGCACTGTGATCAAACGAGAGAAATTTTAAGTACATACCAAGCAAAGCTAGCTCTGAACCATGCATGAGGGTTCTCCCACAAGATCAACTCACATGGGCACAGCAAGTCGAGAAATAGAAGGAAAGGACAAACAGAACAAAGCATCAACAGCAGGAGTGTGACGATAATAGGAAGGAAAGTGGGTACGAAAGACATGACGTCGTGAAGGCCTAGCTAACGCTAAGACGTTTAACCTTCGTAGCCGCAACTCAGGCGTTCCAACAGAGATGAGTGCGAAGTATTCAAATACTACATCATTTGTCGCTTAACCACGTGTGCTACTACGGGCAGGAAACAGGCACAAAGCAGCATAGTAGGAGACACACGTGTGAAAGGCCTTTTCACGGCCTTCCACACGAAAGAGATGAGAGAAGTCCCTTGGACGCTATCTCGATCGACAGCCCACCTCGCGGAACAGAAAAAATACAGAGAACCTACCTAACTTCACAATACTAACATCGTCAGCAGGAACTGCAGCCAGATGCAACATCTCCTGCGGAAAAGTTACTCAGGTTTGCCCCTGGGTCGTAAGGCCCGTATAAATTATGACAGAGAGAGAGCCCGCCATAATATACCCGAGAAGGCAGGCCTAGCTATATGGATAAAAGTAACCTAAAAGGTCCCTCAGGAGAGCTGCTCCCCATCACGTAGGATAGGCGAACTTAACTCAACCCTATCATCCATCTCATGCCCCCGAGTGGAAGAATATAAAGCAGTAAAATTTTAGTATACGAGTTCGCTAAAGCTGCCCTAGCCACTGTACAGGAATTATAAAAGAGGAAGAGACTGCTCGCCCATCGAGGGTATTCCTACCCTGGATCAACGCGTATGGGACTGGCAAGTTGGAAAAAGAGGAAGAACGGATTAAACTAACATCACTATGGGAGCACAAATATGGGTGGAAGTAAAGTGGCACGAAAGAAAGCTGTACTGAGAGCTAAGATAACATCTGGGTCTCTTGAAGGTGCGAATCCCCCCTCCCCTCTCCATACCTCCAAAACATAGGATTGGCGACTGCAAATCTACAGTAACTAATGTAACCCTATGGCTCATCCTGTATGTCCCCTGAGGAGCGGAAGAACTGTACGAAGGTTTAATAGTAGAAGAATGAAAACGGAACAGAGCAACATGGGCACAAAAGAAAGACGTCCAGAAAGGACAGGTAAAGCGAGAGTAACTCAATAGTACTCCTGGGAAGCGCGACACTCCCATGACATTAGCTGGGTAAAACTATACAAACATAACCCATTGGCCTGTCCTATGCTACCAACGGGAGGTTGCTGGCAGCAAAAACAAGTTTCTCCTGATAAGTTCGCTTTATACGCCAACAGCAGATGTAGATTCTAATTTCGACCAGAGGTGTCAGGCTGACAAATCACATAGGTTTCATTATCGTTGTGAGAAGCATCGTACAGTTAATATGACTAGGGGCTGAGTACCAATAAGGAAAAAATTAACCGTGATGCGGTGTCTATTTTTCACGGGTGCGGGGCCGTGCGTCACCCGAGGGCATCGATTTGGGTCACGGGAGCTACGTTGTGTACGATGTCGTAAGTTAAGATGAGAGTCGTAAGCGTCCGTCACTGCAATAAGTCACGGCAAGACGCCACACTTAACCTGTACCNCCGTGCGTCACCCGAGGGCATCGATTTGGGTCACGGGAGCTACGTTGTGTACGATGTCGTAAGTTAAGATGAGAGTCGTAAGCGTCCGTCACTGCAATAAGTCACGGCAAGACGCCACACTTAACCTGTACCGCGACTTGCACCATCCCTCTTAGGTACAGTACGCGATGACTTATGGCAGTCACCGGCGATACCCTAACTTTGCTGCTAACGAGAAGTACCTACTCTCTAATGGATTGCCACCAGAGGCGTACCAATGAAATTTAACCTCATCAATTTTAATAGAGGCTATTACACTGATTAGCAATTATTTATGTTCAACGATTATGTCATGCAGTTATAACTGAAGAGAAGAAGAGGAAAAGAAGAAAATGTAATAAGTCGAGTAAAACGAGCAATCTATGTATGCATAGACAGGGTTGGCAAAAACCCATGTTTTTCTTCTGGTTAAAACAAAATTAAACATGTTTTGTTCATTTGTTTTTTTTATATATTTTTTTTTTTAGTTCTAGGAATTTTATATAACATTTGAAAGATTTTCTACTTTGTAAATATGTAGTTAGCTAATCATCAACAATCTTAGTCACTTCATTTCAACTTCCTATTGTAGAAGAATGACTTGAAAAAAGGGGTTAAGAAAAAGCAATTAGCAGATTACCTGCATTTGCTATGGCTACATTTAATATCCAAGCTACAAAGAAGCAATGATTTATCATTATTGCAAGGTAAAATCCTTTGAAAAACTTGGAAATACTTCAAATTACAAATACAACTTGATAGAATTAGCTAGCTACTAGCTGACTAAAAACAGAGTATTTAACAAAAGAAAATGAAATGGCTACATGGCTACATCTTTGTCATGAGCTCACTAGTTATCTAATAGCAACTATATCTACTACTTACAATTTTCAATAGCTGCAAGTATAGGTACCAGAATATAATTAGAACTGCATCTCTGAAATGAAATAACACAAAAATTCAATAGGTTATAGGTTTTTAATAAACATAAGCAATAGTTGACCCTAACTGTCCTAACAGTCGAACGGATTCCTCACTATAGAAACACATTAACTCATCCTTTCAGTTATGTAAATAAAATTTTAAAATCTAATAAGCTCTAGGAGTAAAGCTGTTTATTTTGCAATATTTATGAATAAAAACCAAACAAATCGAATAAAAACCAAATAAATCAAAAGAACCATGGTTTTTTGTTTGGTTTAAACCATGGTTTTTATTTTATTTAAACCCGCCAAACCCTGTGGATGGATGATCAACTGTGAAAACCACAATTCCATAGGAAAGAAGAGGCAGACTGTAACAACGACTGCCGTAAACTTACATAGAAGAGCAAGGAGTAGATTACATCACGTATTGAAACCTCTTTTAACCCCTGCATGGTGATCCAAGAGCGAAAAAAATGGGATCGACATGTCTACAGCAACACATAAGCAAAAGAACGCAAGCAGCATAGGGAGCGTTTCTTGCTGTTCGCCAAATAGTACACGCATGTCCTTCAGAGAAGTTTCACATGAAGTATTATACAACAAATCGAGTACCATTAATCGAGTGCCATTGAAGATCTGGAGGAAAATACAGTAAGTCGACAGAAACGTAGAATCCATACACGAGGGTCTTCCCACACGGGATCAAAATGCAATGGAATCAACAAGTAGGGAAAATAGAATTAAAAAGAGTGTTTTAAGAAAACGAAAGGAAGCAAAGTGGAAAAGGCAAACAGACATCCCGAAGGCCTAGCTAAGGCAAAGGCAACCTATAGAGACCTCGGGGGGTGGTGCTCCCCTGTACATTAAAAGGGCGAATCTAATTAACGTAACCCTATGGCGCAGTCTACGCCCCATGACATGGAACAATTGGCGCCTCTAAATTGTAAAGGTACTGACAAAGTTGGTGAAAGGCTACGTGGAACCTAGCCGGAGGGTATTTCCACACTGAATCAACGCTGATGCATAGCAGCACAAAGTCGGTAAAGAACGGAACAAAACCTCATTAGTAGGAGAATGAAATGGAAAGCAGGTATAAATTCGGTATTAAAGAGTTATCCCAGAGGCCTAGCTAAGGCTAGAGTGGTAACTTGCGAGGTCTTTTTTGGTGCGGTACGCTTCCACACAATGGGTCCTATTGTTCTGGTGTAACCCTTCCTAGCCAGAGCAAGGGTGTTCCGAGACAAAAATGTATATTTTGTCGACAGAAACGTGGAGCCTATGAACGAGGATGTTCCCATACTGGATCAACGCGAATGGTAATAGCAAATCGAGAAACGGGGAGTAAACCAAAGCATCAGCAGTAAGATCATTAATTGGGAAACAGCAGAGTTGGCACGAAAGAAAGACGTCGCTAAGGCTCAGCTATAATTATAGCGCTGCTTAAAAAATAACAATACATGAAGTGAATACAACCTGCAATATATTGCACAGCCGATGTTCACTGCACTAGTATATTTTATATTGAAATAGAAAAACCCAAAACTTTTAATTGAAAGCCCCTCCAATCAAAATAGAAACTACCCAATTAAAAACTTTCGGTGGAACTACGGTGGCGTATGGTCGGCACATGGCAGCAATATTAAGCGGCTCATCCGTGCGGCTTCGGTGTTACTCTGTCAGTATGCGTGTTTCTTTAGGCTGGTACCGGCGACCTCGTTCCGAACATAAATCACCCAAGAGGGCGCGCTTGCTCGACCGTGTTCCGCGGATATTAGACGCCTCCGCAGAAGCAGCAGCAACAGTATACTGCTATTTGGGCCAACGCGAGGAATATTCGTGGAACACGGTCGGGCAAGCGCGCCCTCTTGGGTGATTTATGTTCGGAACGAGGTTGCCGGTGCCAGCCTAAAAAACGCGACTAGCGACCAAGTAGCACCGGAGCTGCACGGATACGCCGCTGAATATCGCGACCATGTACCGACCATGCGCCACCGTAGTTCCACCGAAAATTCTCAATTGGGTATCCAAGTATAAAACGTGTAGTGCTACGTCGTCGTAACAAAGCATTTACAAATTAACCGTCTTATTTGCGTATAACATCTTTAGTATATTTCTGTTAAAGTTGTCCTATTTTGACTGTTTTCAAGAAGTTTATCACTGTTGCGTAACACCTCCTTTTACTCAGGGCCACGCAGCAGCGAATTTATGCGCTATTTTCTCTATCACTGAATTTAAAATGATGCACTTATTACCTATCCTCAATAATTTCAAACGCCTTGCCTCCGCCAAAGAGGTCATGATTTCGTCGGCGTTGGCATGTCTGGCGCCAAGATAACTCAAAAAGTTATGGACAGATTTTCATGACATCTATATGGATTGTTGGTTATGTCAGGAGGAAAAAAGGATTAACTTTTGATGAAGATCCGTTCAATAGTTTGTCTGCCCACTTTTTCTAGGCAACAACATCTCAGAAAATTATTAAAGACTTTCATGATATTTGTAGGCAATGTTACGATCGGGGAGGAGCATATTTCCAAATTTTGTAATTTGTTACTACATTTGATTACGGATGTATTTGTTTAACCGTTTGTCAGTGACATAACCCAAAAAGTTTTGAACGAATCTTTATGAAATTGGGGGGAACTGGAGGGTTGGTTAAGAGGTACAAATGATCATAATCTCGTGATAATTTATTCATTCGCTTGTGCATTTCTGTTAGCCAGAACATAATTCAATAGTTATTCAGATCTTTAAAAATCTACAGAAAATGCTAGGAACGTTACTAGGAACAAATGACCTTATTTTAGTGATCAATAATAAATCCAGGAGTCAGGACTAATTCCAATTTTTCGTTAATATTGCATCGTTTGCCAGAGGTATAGGCGAGCTCAGAGGGCTTTTCTAGTTTGTTTGAAGACATATAATGAAACAGTGGCTTGTTACCAACTGCAAAATCGACGATTTACTGCATCTGACGCACACGTGCGGGCCTAATGTCTTATTGCAGAGGCAGCGGCATCAATATGAGCTGCAGAGCACAGGTTTACAGTCTCACATGAGTTACTGCTGAGCCTGGCGTTATCAATGTGGTCACGGCACCGGAAGATGCGGTGTAATGAGGCCTCGCAGGGTTCAAGGTTAAGAAGCTCCTACAGATCAGACTATAATTTTAATAAAACATGCGAGTCCGGCTTAGTTATCGAATTGTGAGGCGCATCTAAGCGAAAACGGAGCGACAAAGAATGCAGAAAGATACCATTCGCGAAGAATGTTCTCAGCTCCTTAAGATATCGATATCGGGTTCACTTCTTGGAGTACATTTTCCATTACACGGCAGCTTATCAACACTATAGACACGAGGGTACAAACTGAAATAAAACTTGCATCCTGTCAATAAGGTAAACACAATTTAAACCTCTAAGGTTAGATCTTGTTCATCATGAAATTTGAAGAATTAATTCAATTTTTTGACAGCCCAGTTTTGAACGATGTCAATTCATTTAAAGACCTCTTTTTTCGAGTCACTCTGATTTTAGAAAAATAATGGGAATAGTAGGAGCATATCAAAGAAAACGAGATTATGCCCGAGTCTCGCAGCACATGCGAACACGGGTTCTAGGTCTTTTCGCCGGCAGTCAATTCGCCGCGTCAGTCAATTCGCCGCGTCAGTCAATTCGCCGCGTCAGTCAATTCGCCGCGTCTGTCAATGCGCCGCTTCAGTCAATTCGCCGCTTCAGTCAATTCGCCGCTTCAGTCAATTCGCCGCGTCAGTCAATTCGCCGTGAGGGCATTTCACCGTGAGGGCATTTCGCCGTGATGTAATATAAATGGTGTGGTAATATATAAATTACACCCAACCAGGCCAAACCTAATATGCTATTATTTTTACTAGACCAACAAACGCAACCCTGTTGTTGAATCTGTCGTTAAAATATATATTTCAAAACAGTTTACCATCCTATCGAAAAGTTTACCCCTTTTGGCAAAAAAAAAAAAAAAGATGGGTACCTTGGAATCTTTAGCAAAAAATTTGGGTACCTTGGATTTTTTTTCTTCAGTATTAGATAGTGAAAATAGAACTTAGTGTACCCGAGCCATCAATATAAATAACGGAAGAAATTTAGCACTTCAGGAAAACCCCGCTGTCTCCTGTGCTTGTTACTGTTCACAAGGCTTCTTGAATGAAAATGCAGCATTCTACCTAAAAAATAGGATATATATTGCGAGGCGCAGTTAAGTGGGTGACATTTACCGTAGCAACTCAGAACAATGAACATATTCAGACACGGTCACGTAGGCGAGCTTAGGTCCGTCAGCTGGAGCGCCCAAGTGCGCCAAAAACTTTGGTACCTTGGAATTTTTTTTCTTCAGTATTAGATAAGGGAAAAATAAGGCTTCGGACAAACAGACAGACGGACAGACAGCTCTCTTATCATACAATAGATTATGAAAAGTTTTAGCTTCAGCAGCAGAACTTCCCAAGTAACGGAAGGATAATGAAAAGAAAAGGTTGAATAAAATAAAAAATACAATAACCCAAAATGTAATGATGCAAAAAATCACCGAGCTTAGACATTTACTACACATGAAATAATAGAAGAAATCGAATTTAGAAATAGCCATTAACAAAATTCCAAATCAGTCATTTACGGAAACAATGAAATAAAGTTAATAATCACATACTGGAACTTAAAATACCATAATTCACGCGAAAATTGTACATCTTGGTCATTTAATATGATATAACCGAATGACTAAAATTAACTAAAACGTGCTAAAGTAAGATTAAAAGGAATAAGTTTTAATTAACATTTTACAATTGACTAAGCTATCGTCAACATTGGGTTGGTCGGTAGAGGCTTCGCCCACCCAGACACTTGAAACCGATCCAACCGGACTACTTAAACTCAATTAACCTTGGGCACAGAACTTCCAAGGTGTATTGAGCATGAAAATTAAGATCAAAATTTAAATTATCAATAAAAATTAAACAATTGGCAGAATAAAAAGGAGCACCACACTACATATAAAAACATGTTTACTATGTAGCCTATACCGCAAACGTGTCGGAACATAATATATCCATCATCAGTGCTGTAAAATAAAGAGACAACATATATGAAATTATCGGAATAAAGTTAGGAACGAAGGCATTCTCTATAACCCACTAATAGACGGAAATAAGAAGAACAAAACAAAGCAACAACAGCCTAAGTAACAATCTATCTAAAAGCCATGCAAAGGAAGGAACAGAAGTGGTAACTCCAGCTAACTAACGACATTCAAGTGGACTGCCGATTGAAAAAATCTTAGTCATTTTAGTAACTCGGTCATGTATTGGTAAATGACCGAGATGTGCCAGTTTTATGGGAATTATTACATTCTAAGTTTCAGTAAGTAATTTTTAATGGTTTTAGTAAACAACTAGATTTGGAATTTGTTTTTCATTTCACATTAGTTTGATGTTTGTTATCATTATTTCATGTTTAATAAATGCATCATTGGATTTTAAGTTACTGTATCTTTTATTTTATTCCATCTTTTCTTTTTATTACCCTTTCTTTTCCAGAGAAGTTTTACTGCACGACTTGCTATATGGGCCTGAAGCTGAAACTTTGAAACTTTTCCTACCAATAATAGCATATAAGGTTGGGCGTGGTTGGGTATCATTTAAGTATTATCAAGACATTTATGGTACACCACGGCAAAAAGACCGACGGCGAAAAGACCGACGGCGAAAAGACCGACGGCGAAAAGACCGACAGCGAAAAGACCGACAGCGAAAAGACCGACAGCGAAAAGACCGACAGCGAAAAGACCGACAGCGAAAAGACCGACAGCGAAAACGCACCTTTGCACATTTTGTTGTAGACACGGTTTGTAACAGTTCCTAATGCCCTCTTCAAGGTTGCCCCACACCCCTCTCAGGTTGAAAATATAATAACAGTTACGGATAATGCAGACAATAATAGTCATCAGTTTGGAAATTATCAGCATCCGGCATCAGGCTGTAACGTATAGGGCTTCGAGCACCCCCGCACTTAATTGTTGATATTTGAGCAACTGTTGGAGAGAATAGCTCCAATTTACTATACCGTCCACTGCTGATTTTGGTTGTAGTAACAAAGGTATAAAAATTTACAACCGACATCCAAGGAATAATTTCAAGTGGTTACAGTGCTTATATAAGCCGAATACAATAACAGCATTAACTTGATGACAAGCTGACACAACGTGCTGAAAATATTTACTGTTACCTCACGCTCAGTAGCGTTGAGAGTACAGTTGTAATACCCAGGTGCTAGCATGCCAGGGCTGTAGCCAGACTTTAAGTGTTGGGGCTGCAATAATTTTTCCCAATCATCCTACAGCCCGGAGGGCTACTCGGCATTGCCACCGGGGGTCTGGGGGCCGTTCAAGGCCCCAGGGAAATTTTCCTTCTTTCATTATCTTAGGTGCATTCTAGACCATTTTGTGACAGTAAATAGTCTTGTTAAACTGTAGTATGCAACATATATTAACTGGGATCTTAAAAACAATTACATTGTCTGGTAATTCTGTAAGCAAAGAATCTTCCACAAGACCGAAAAATATAACCTAGACCTTGCACCAAAACACCAGAAGTCCAGCAAATCAGTTTTAGCAATTAGGACCCAAGGGGGGAGGGCTCCATACACCCAACCCCCTCCCCTCCTTTCGTTCTCCCCCCCCCCCCTCTGGCTACAGCACTACATTCGTATCTTATAGGGAGTGATTTAAGCTATTTTGAGGGAGTATACGCCTCCTAAAGAATGAGAATGTAAGCGAGAAGCATCAATGAGACGAGAGTATCTGCTACACATTCGTATAATGATTAGCCAACATCAAGATGGCGTTACCATTAATCTTTAAATCCCATCATTTACTGCTATTTTGACGTTCTCAGCTATGTAGACAACTTATTAACCACAACATGCATTAAAGATGGTAAAATAGTTATTTCAAATGCCAATTCGTAGTTGTATAAGAAGAAACATTTACTGCTTATGTAGTTTCTGGTAGTGTACATTGGCTCGATTCCGATGACGTCACAGCACACTCCTACCAATTTTTGCCTTACTCGTTGTATTATTATACCCTGGTCCGATCTATCTCGCGCCTCCTAAGGGACGGTTGCTCCCGCCCCCAGTATGGAACCACCGACTTGAGGTTTCTAAATATCTAACTCGCTCCATGTATGTATGACCACGTGGATAACTGTAGTGCAGAACTACACAAGTTTTAGCCCTAGCGAATAAAATAGTGCCAGCGAGATGCCGTGGCAATAAGCCACTTGTTCTAGCTAAGGCAACGCGAGATAATACAACAGTCGAGACGGGCGCTGGCAGTCCAGTCACTATAGTGGAAGAAGCAAGACCGCAGGAATCTGGATTCCCGATTTTTTTTCATTCTAGTGGCATGTCAGCACGCGTAGCCGATAATGTCCACTTCTGTACAGCAGTCATGCTGCTGTGTACGTAAGGCGCCAGCAACAGAATGCATCATTACGCATAGGTCAAGCCCCTTTCCCCCCCCCCTAAAGAAAAATAGAGTGAGTTATAAAACAGTAAGGCAAGAATATATCAGACTCAGGGGACGCATGAATAATCAGTGGGCATGGGCACAGAAAAATTTGACAGGAGAGGGAAGCAAGCAAAAGAGGTCATTGATGACACAATGGTAAAGTAACTTGTCTAACTTGACTAAGGTAACTTTTGCTGTTTCTCTGCGAGCTCCACGTCCCAAGAAGAAAAGATGAGCTAACCTAACCCAACGGCCATAGCCCTTCTATTTCGTCCGCAAAGGAAAGCCCGACACGTCGTCTTCCGCTCACATGCTCTCCCAGCCACTCAGAAGCTGCAGATGAATGCACAAATCAACATTCTCCGGATTCATTTCCGATTTGGCATTTCCATAAGCCGCGGCTGTGATTGCGCTCGCGCGACGCTTAGGAATGCATGGATCAGTTCCGATATCCACCGCATTAATATATTATAGAGTGATTGTGTCTCGAGGCCTTGAGGAAAAGACATTGATATACTGTACCTAAACACGAGGAGCTCTGCCAGTAGCCATATCTCAAGTCAGTTTAACAATGTAACTGATGACTAGACTATCATACTGCCCACCATATTTTTAAAGACGTTGAAAACAGAGGTATTCATACGAGAAACAGACGTTTAAAGTAGGAAGTTTAGGGTTAATACAAAATTTTCTGTGATACTTATATTACCCTCTTTACAGGAAGCCTCCTTACAGCGTACGCTTGAATTCAAAGGGAGGAAGATAGAATGGATGTGTAAATCGTCAAGCAAAACGACCAACCTGTGTATGAATGGAATGGAAAGAAGAGAAACCGCAGGAAACAAATAGCAGCATGGGTACGAAACACGAATGAAAGAAATTCGGCCCCTTTCGAAACATCTCTAGAAAAGGCCCCATTAACGATTTACTGCCTATTCTACCCATTTGAGAAAGTTACAGAGAAACTCCTGATCAAAAGTTTAAGACCACTTAAAAATGTCATATTTTTGAAACATCAATTTTAGGATGAGTTTGAAAAATGGACACACTTTGAAAAAAGGACACACTTTGAAAAAAGGACACACTTTGAAAAAAGGACACACTTTGAAAAAAGGACACACTTTGAAAAAAGGACACACTTTGAAAAAAGGACACACTTTGAAAAAAGGACACACTTGGAAAAAAGGACACACTTGGAAAAAAGGACACACTTGGAAAAAAGGACACACTTGGAAAAAAGGACACACTTGGAAAAAAGGACAC
>LQNS02000210.1:18717406-18732463 GCA_001587735.2 Parhyale hawaiensis
AAGTGCACATCCTGTGGTCAGGACGCAATAAAAACCTATAGTTAGGGAGAATACGAAGCATTACATTTGGCGGTGTGTTGAAAGGAAAGATATAAGTGTGATTTTATTAATTAATTAATTGAGCCTGCTACGAAGTGGCTCTTACTCATAAGGTTAGGTAGACAAGGACTGGTTCTGCTAATATCCTATGAGAAATCTATATATACCAGTCTAGTGCAGATAAAGCGGTTGCTATATGGATATTAGCGGAACCAGTCCTTGCCTACCTAACCTTATGGGTAACAGCCCCGTTGTAGCTCAAAAATTGTTTCCCCCACCCGAAATGTTCATTCTAGTATCACAAAATACTAATTCAATTGCAAATATTCTTGGAAAATTCAAAAATCCAGAAGTGCAGTTTATGCACTATGACCCTTCAAAGTCATATATCTCAAAAACTAAGCATTTGCGACGAAAACGTCATTCACGTAAAATGTCTTGAATTGACCCAATCTACATACTGAACACAAGAAAAGTCATGAAACTCATATGTAAGTGAAAGTAAAACAATACCAAATCAATCACTCAAAAACTACTCATTTCCGAATTCTGTGACTTGGAGCTTCGCGGGTTCAATTCACTTTTAGGACCATCATGCATGTTCGATATTTTGAAGTCATATAGCTACAGGTAGAAGGACATATTTCAAGACGTTTTTCATGAATTACGTTTTTGCCGCAAATGCTCAGATTTCAAGATATTTGGCTTTGAAGTTTCTATTAGCGTCAGACATTGCGGCAGCTTGTTGAACAATATGGCGGCGTAAGGCGCAGTCGCTGTACACAGATTTTTATATTTTTTTAGTATCTTAGCAGAACCAGATTTTCCTTCAAAATTTTATGCTATTTTGAAGTAGGCTATTATAAAGGTAGAAGGACTAATTTTTAAGATATTTTTTTGAACATGATTTAGCTAGGTAGGAATAGGAGGGACGTACAGACGAAGAAAAAGAATTACCCCTTCATAATATCGGGCAGTTTAGGTAAGGCGTAGTCCTGGTTTGCCTAATTTCCACAAATAATGGATGTCATTTTCGTTTTCAGCACGCCTCAAATATAGGCTAGTAGAAATCACTTTCTTATCCTTTAACTCGGGTGGGGGATAAGACGAATATTTACCAAAAATACCAAATAATTATTTCAGTGGTTAACCAATAAATTTGTGCTAAACACACAATAGCCTCCAAGCCTCACAGTAATATTTTTTCGTCTTTTCACAATAGATTCACAAAATACTGAAAAATTACTGCACAGCACTCGCCATGGAAATGATCGATTTAAAATGACTTGTGCAGTACCGTTCATCAAACATTTCGATACCAACACTTTCAATGCTGTGAGCAAAAATTGACCTACCTGATTTATAATGCAGCTGTCTTAAGAAACTGCAGCCCGAGAGCGTCAACGTAATCGCACCATAGAGCTCAGGCGAAGAGCTCGGGAGTGTGGGGATTTTTATTGGGCAATTAGGGCGCCAATGATGTCCAATCTATCATGCGTCACCCTAATTGGCAGCGACCTACGTGCTGCCAGACGTACGAGGTGCGAAATCATTCACTGCGAGGTCGCTGCATTCGGTCAACTTTTCAAGCTGTGAATATTCCAGAAATTAGTTTACATCAGCAACGTTCTTCAAATGCGCTGCAATAGTGCAATGTATGCAGAAATATCGCTATCCTATGGTAAATATTCAACAGTGAATTATTGGAATGTCTGAAATTTCAAGCTCTACCGCATGGGTTTGCGTATCTAGGCGATGTGGTTTAAATTGTGTATAAGAATACATAGACAACTGAAGATAATTTTACGATTATTATTTCAAATACAAAAATTTTAACTAAGAAAAAATAATTATACCGAAAGTTTCGACTTATCGAATGAACACGCTTTCAGATACCGACTCTGCGTCACAAGCACAGTGATTACCACGGTAATTAAGCTTGCCGTAAACAAATGCAAGTGTACAACAAAACTATCAGATCAAGGGCATATTGCATTGGACGCCAAAATTAAGCCTTAGGTGGTTGATTTGCTCTGAATTTCAGATTCCCACAGAATTACTCTGTGTAACGCGGTGTCACTCTCTTATAGAGATGAATGAGACGGGATTTCTCAAAACGCTGGCCCGAAGCATTAAAAACCATAACAGACGTAATGTAAACACAGATGTTTATTCAATCATAATTATCTAATACTAAGAATGACCATCGGGTGTTTATATATTTATATTTTTATTTATTTATTTTTTCATTTATAGGTTTCGTGTCACACTCTTAACGAAATAGATAGGCAAAAATTAGCTCTGGCACCTGGTTTCAACAGTGTATTCATCTGCTTGAAGACTGTGGTCATCCTGCTAAGCTAAATAGAAAATTGATAGGTAGAAAATATTCCAGGTTGCAGATGATGGTACTCGAACAGTATATCTGAATTTCGGTCCTTCTTTTACTACCTTGAAGTCCACTCGATGTAGATGCATACGGCTTCTCTAAACAATCTCTTCCATCGTGGTGTGTACTCTCTTCTGAGATTTACTTCATCCAAACTTCAACTGATACTCTTATTTTGTTAATTATCGAGTCAAGTGGTAAGATATTCTTGAGCGGTCAGTAGGCGCGTAAAGACCACGATGATTTCTCGGCAGCAAATTATTTTTTCCACTTATCTTGGGTTCTTCTTTCAGCAGAACAAGTTTTCTTTTGAGGAAAAAATTTTCCGAGTCTGAGTTACATGCCACCCTTTAGTATCTCGGATGCAGAGCTTCGTATTTATTAGAGGCAATATCGACTGCGGGCAAAAAACGTCGCTTTTTGTGTATCACCGAAAGAAGCTGGGTGTTGTTCAGCCTTGCACGCTTATCTGTATGGTTCCCTAAATCAAGTTGGCAGTTATACAGCATCCTACGCAAGGGAGTTAATAAGAGCCTTACATGTAGGTATAGAAGGGAGCTCAACCGTCTACCCTAAATGGGTAAAAACCTGAGAAATCATAAAGTACATGTCCCGTCAACACGCGCTACTACGCACACAGGGAGCTCCCTTTTATAGATGTAAGGCTCTGCCTTAATATCCTTGCGATGATGTTACAGGAACACAAGACGGGTCTTCACTAATTTTTTGCTGTCATTATTGACAGCGCGGGCACTCTAGCTGCTAATAATGATAAAATAGCCCTTAAAAATTTTTTAATAGGTCCCTGCAGATCTTTCTCCTATAAGAAATTGATGAATTACACCAATTGAAGGCTTTTCTCCATAAACTCAATAGACCGACTTCGCGAAAGCACTAAACGTAAACAAACGAACAAGGGCAATCGATATATCTAAACACTCAGCTAAGTAAATAAATATTTGGTTTTATTTTGACGAATATAACCTAGCAACAAAATAATAATACTTGTAACGCATATATAGGAAAAATACGTCTTCACAGGTCACAAAACGTAATTATAGTCATATTTATTCGATGCATATGTGGCGAGGCTTTGCACCTGCACGGTGTTACGCCGCTCGCTAGCCTCGTATTTCGCAGGGTAACGAGTTTGCGCAACACCGGGTAACCCTGGCGTGTCTCATTGACGGAAAATGGCTCAATGCGACACGAATTTTGGAGACGGAGTTACCTTCGAGGTAACCCGGGGTTACCCAGCACGCTGATTACAACAAGCCACAGGCATGACCGGTGCATGCAGGTTCGCTGGCTTCGACCCGCCTAATTGAGTTAGAGATACTGACCCTCAATCGGTTGCCCCAGAAACTTCCAGAAACTCAAACTCGCTCCATAAACCAGAGTTTTCAACAGGCTCAACGTAATCGCTTTGCTTTCAACATTTGTAACATGACTCAAAGTGACAGAGCCAAAGCTTTTGCCTCAAGTTTCGGATAAGTCAAGCTTCAAAGGCTCATTTCGGCCCCCAAACGAACATGCCCTCGACTTTCGAGGCTTGACTTGTACGAAACTTCAGCCAGGTGCACTGGCTTCGACTCGTTGATTGAAGTGTCAGGTGTTCAGCCACAAGCATTGTCAGTGAGACTTCCAAGAAGTTAGTCTTGCTCCGTAAAATGGATATTTCAGTCGAATGTGCATAACTGGGATACGTGGGCATGCCTGCAACACCTGCAACACGATTCAAAGTGACTAAGCCTAAGTTCCTATGTGCAAGTCCGAATAATTCTAGTGGACATAGCTTAGATCGAGTTTGACGACACAATCAAACGTTCTATAGTACATTATTATTTTAAGTACGTTGCCATTCACTGGAAGATCTATAATATTTTATGCTTGTGCCTCTGCACATCCGTCCGTCCATTCAGCTATACGTTACACTTTCAGTATTAGATAGGGGAATATTTATTCAACTTGCAAGACTTTGATCTTAGCTGATAGGATTTTCAAAAAATTGCTGTGATTTTTTCGCTTCTTGAATAAATCTTGGTGAAATTTCCAAAGTGCACATTAATCACATATTGTATTTTTGTTGACATATTTAGGTAAAGTGAGGCATTCTACGACGTTTTTTCAAGAATAACGTTTACGACGTAACTGCTTTGTTTTCAAGATATGTGACTTTAAAGTCCCCATTATTTTTGTAATACATTCGCCATTACAGCCATGTCGCGCGTAGCACTGTTGATCAGCAACAGCGCAGTGCACGGACGCATTGTTGGAACATGCCCCATACAGTCTTTAACCAATTGTGCAGTTGCGAGTTGCTGTCGAATGGCGAGCTTTATTTTGCTGAAATATTTACGTAGATTATGGTATTCAAAGACATTTTTCAAGAATGGCGTTTCCATCGGAAACTTTGAAGTTCTGTTTATATATACGACTCTTTCGGCGCGCGTCACTTATTGGAACACGAGCACGCACGCATTGCTCGAACTCGCCCTATTCAGTTTCAACTAATTGTGCAATCGTAAGGTGTGCTTCTTGCGAGATACACTATTATACCGGTATTGGTGACTTTAAATGTAATGGTTAGTTGTTTTGTTTACATATTTAGGTAGAATAAGGCATTCTGAAGCCGTACGCAGTCGAGCGACATCTTCACTGATTTTGACAAAACAAAATTGTCCGATCGTCAATCTCGGCACGACATTTCAATACACACGAAGTGGGGAAAACGTGGCAACAGTTGCAATGTATTAAGGTTAATTTTTTGGAAGTTACATGAAAAGGAAATTGTAGCTATTTCTTTCAGAATTTGTATTACTTGTTTACACGCCGGTTTTCATTCACCGTGCAGAGTACTCTGCAACTGAATTTTTTGTACTATCTTGTAGTTTGTAAATATAATTTTGAGTTGTACGTTACCCGCGGCTGTCATCATTGCAACCTGGTTACAAATGTATTTTATACTTTTTACCTTGCAGTTACAATCGCCACCATTCAATAAAAATTTAAAAAAAAACGGAGGCGTTACATACCAGAGTAGTGAACAGATAACAGGGAAAACTGGACCGCAATTTGCTTTGAATTGCTCATAAGCTGAGAAGAAGATTGTCCTTGACGTATCCTGCTAAACTCGCTCCTTAGGCAACTTTTTCGCCGAGTTTGGTAGAGCATGTGTTGGCGAAATGGCTCTCTCAGCAATTTGTGCTTCTCGTCGGCATGGGGCTTAAGACATTTCAAAAATAACGTTTTCGTCGGAAGTACTTAGTTTTCGAGATATTTGACTTTAAAGTTCCCATTTTTTCTATGAGGTATAATAAGATCACCATTACGGCCGTGTCGCGCCATCTAAAACGAAGCCCCGTAATAGTTTTTTTCTATAACGTGGCTCATACTCATTTAGGTTAGGTAAGCTAGGAATGTTTCTGCTAATATCCTACGACAAATATATATATTAAAAAAGCAGTGTACAGTGATATCGCGCTAAGCCGCCATGTTTTCTATAAACCTGTTGCTAGATGGCGCGACATGGCCGTAATTGCGGACCTTATTTTCGCTCAAAGAAAAACAGTTGGAACTTTAAAGTCAAATATTTAAAAAAAAATTAAGCACTTGCGACGAGAACTTTATTCATAAACTAGAGCACTCTGAGATCGCATACCTCCGCCAAGCGAGGCAACGGTAGCAAAACATTCAAATTGGTTTTGAAACCATAAATTTCTTTGTATAAACTCCAAAACCTAATCATTTGTGCCTTTGGATAGTAATAACAGCTTATGCAATTTTCTTGACGATCCGTTCATAACTTTTTGAGTTATACTGCTAACAAACGTTATGACAAACATGAGTCAAACTGACAAACGAACAAATCGATCTGCACCAAAATTAAATCATTTATGTCTTTTAACATTACTAACAACTCCTATAAATTTCATAAAGATCCATTCATCAGTTTTTTGAGTTTTGTGCTAGCAAGCATAAAATTAAAAATAGTGACAAACGAACGAACGAACAAACAGATCATTACCAAAATTTGGTCATTCACTCTCTGTTATATACTCAACAACTCATGTTAATTTCATAAAAATCCATCCTTAACTTTTTGAGTTATGGCATTGAGAAAAATAAGGCAGACAAACAAACAAACAAACAAACGGATGGACATATCTTCACCAAAAGTTAATCAACTGTTTCTCCTAACATATCTAACAATCCCTGTAAATTTCGTCCAAATCGGTTCATAACTTTTTGAGTTATCTTGGTGACAGACACGACGAAAACATAACCTCTTTGGCGGAGGTAAAAATGTCTTAGAATGCTTCATTTGACCTAAATAGCTATGTCAACAAAAATACTAGATGTGATTAATGTGCACTTCGGAAAATTGACCTAAATTTTTAGTCAGTTTCGAAGCGAAGACATGAAGTTTATTTTACTCGTAGCATACATGCAGATATTCACTTCATATAATAGCCTATTCAATTAGTGACAGTCCCTATACGATTAAACTCATAGCCAGTATACTGTACGAAGCGAGCGGTTTTGGACTGTTTCATTCTAGAGCATTATTCGAAGTGAAAGTGCGATGTTGAAAGAAGTAAAATGACCTCAGAAAAGGCGTTAACAGCATAAAGAATAAACTATTGAAGAAATTGGCAAAGTCTGCTTTAGTTTGTTGTATAGCTATCACATCAGATGAAACGAAAAAAGTGATTAGCCACAGGCACCGCTAGAGGACAGGTAACATCACATACACCGACAAAAAATGGAAATACACAGATTATGAAAGACGAAATTATGTGCGGATGATGAGAAACACGGCATTGGGAAGACGTGTAAATATGGATGAGTAAAAAAAGAAGCGCCTGAGAAGTGTTTATTATGTTTGTAACTGTTTTTATGTCATTATCAAAATAAAAGAGCCATTCCTTTGCTGGCAGAACTTTTGCGAGATCCGTATGTGATATCAGAGAACAAAAATAGGTTGAACGAGGTGCATTAGGATAGACGGCCCAAAGACGGGCTACAGTTAACCCACTTTACGCGAGAGTCGGAACAAGGGAACCTTTCATATTCTCGAAGCAATTGGTTCAGTGAGAGTGGCAACAGCTTAACATGTTTACATATACTGTATGGATTCCAAATATGTATCGCTGAGCATTCAAACAATAAGGCTTAGGGGAGAAAATGGTAAAACTAACCGTCGAATTTCCAAGGGTGCTGTTAGTTGTAAATAATATTATCATTATACAGTATATTTTTTAAAAAATCTTGCATGAACTGTAGTAAAGTAGTGATGCCATTTACGCACAATTTTCCCTGTCAACGAAAGTTACCCTAAACGAAGTCATGAACACTTTCAATTGCATCATCACGAAAAAAAATGAGCTGATGCAATTTGGATGAACGCACTGGTGTCATCTACTGAATAAAAATTTGCTCCGTTACGAGGCTTTCAAGACCCGAGCTTTCCTCTGGTTATTTTATCGCCACCGGGATTTGATTTCCAGCTTTGGAATGTCACTCATGTTTATCACTACAATATCTATAAGTGTGCAGTAGAAGCCCGTAATTCCCGCGATCTCAATACGTGCCGCTCCCAATTCACGCTATTATATCTTATCAAATCGCTCCTGAGTCCAAATTAGCCGAAGCGCCTCTGATTCTTGCCAGTTCGCGTTATTTTTTGGGATGCAGTTGCGTGCAATATATGTAACTGTACACTACCTATGCCTTGCGGAAAGTTAGTGATTGTTGTAGTCGTTCATATTTTGACCGATTTGATGGACGGAGTAGCCTAGAAATGTGTAGCTGATGTGTAGATAGACGGCTGAACGCCCGCATGAGCAGACAATTTCGCTATATATATGATTTGATATTAATAACTGGTTCTTTTATCTTGAAAGTCATAGATATTTAACTTAAGCATAGGCTTCCGTAATATTTATTATTCGAGATCTGCTTGTTAAAGATAACTCTTATTATGGGCGTGATCCACTAGGTGAGATAATCTAATCTGATTTGCTTTAAATTCTTTGAAATGTCAGTTCTGAGCCTTGAATTCACCACCTATAGATAAAGTATCACGTATTACGAGCTCGTTTAATTTCAAGCCTAAAGAGTTTGTAAGTAAGAGATGAAATTCGATCAAAAGGGGTGAATCCAAGCCCAGAACTCATGTTTTGGGCAGGTTAAAGTAACTCGAACTAGATTATATCGATGGAATTTGGCGAATTAAATATGTTTTATCTCACAAGTCTCTTGTTGAGAACAGTCTAACGATAATAATACTCACGAATATTCATAGCTGAATCATATATACAAACCCATAGCTGTATCAATTAATAAAATTCAAACTAACTTAAAACTAGAAAGCTAACTACAATTCAGTTAGCAAATCACCTTGTGATGAGCCTTTGTTGTAAGCAACTACTGAACCGTTTGACATTTATTCGTAAATTGAATCATTCATTGTCTTTCGTTCGTTCTACACATCAACATAATGGATACACTACAAATATATACAGCTCAGCGTCTTTTTGCTAAGTCGATAGTAAGTAGTACCGAGTATAGCTAGTAACTAGTATATTTATACTGTAGCATGAGGTCCGTACTCGAATCCTTGGCAACTAGGCTAGGGTACGCGCGCCTCATTCCGGCATGCAGCGGAGAGCTTCCAGAACACCTACCTCCGCTGCAGGTCAGCTCGCTAAACGTGCCGCTATTTCGTGGAATTTGTTTTCGCAGACTCAGTGGCGTGAAGAGATCTGGTGGTACTCCTTGGTTGTATGTCTCAAAAAATCGAGCAGAAGACAAGGTATCGAGAACTGATGGAAAGTGTGAGAAAATGCGATCTATCATTTGTTGAACGTGTAAACTCGGATGAAACAAAAAATAAACGCGCCAGTCGATCTAATTTCCAATAAACTCATTTTATTTTTAAACATCAAACTAACCGTCGTATTATTATTTCTGGCTGCCTGCCCCTTTGCGCCGAAGCCACGCTCTTGGCCAATAGTCTGAGCTGGCAAGTACAAATTTTGCAGAAAGGCTACAAAGGAACTGCGTGCAGTGTATGTCTCGTGTCTCAGGTGTTGCTAAGATCACCCGCACCATCCATATATGTCAGTGCGTCCCGTCAAAAACTTATTGTTTGGCATTTCATCCTCGAAACGTCGACTTTGGTAGTTCAGGTTGTCTAAGCCAATTTCAAGGTCGCTTTATCGAAGAGCGAATTAATTTCATACGCTCTTATTTTTAGGGCAAAAATTTATATTTATAGTAGTTCAGCTGAGGAAGTAACGGATGTGAACTTTTCGATAGAGAACATAGCAAATAATAATTAAACTTTCTAAAACAGCCATTAATTGACCCTATTAACCTGGGCCTTACATTTCGCACCTTTTATACGGTAGGAATAGTATTACTGGTATGAAAATCGCACACAGGCCGAGGTTATAAAAGATACTGCTTTCATTCGATGTTTGTGGTTTGAGATCTTTGTATTTTTAAAATATGTTTATGCCATGTTTGTTCACTGATAAAAATTGGCGATTTTGGTACCGATGGTAATGGAGCGATGGTATTGCATTCTAGATCGTAATCGCGATGGTCATCGTACCATCAGTTTTGCCATCGTAACATCGTGCCATAATTTGCGATGTCGACATCTATCTACTATATAATAATTCACGTCGTGTTTTTATTTATTTATTTATTTATTTATTTATTTATTTATTTATTTATTTATATATTTATATCTTTCCTGTCACGCTCTATGGGAATANGGCTGCCTGCCCCTTTGCGCCGAAGCCACGCTCTTGGCCAATAGTCTGAGCTGGCAAGTACAAATTTTGCAGAAAGGCTACAAAGGAACTGCGTGCAGTGTATGTCTCGTGTCTCAGGTGTTGTTAAGATCACCCGCACCATCCATACATGTAAGTGCGTCCCGTCAAAAAATTATTGTTTGGCATTTCATCCTCGAAACGTCGACTCTGATAGTTCAGGTTGTCTAAACCAATTTCAAGGTCGCTTTATCGAAAAGCGAATTAATTTCATACGCTCTCATTTTTAGGGCAAAAATTTGTATTTATAGTAGTTCAGCTGAGGAAGTAACGGCTGTGAACTTTTCAATAGAGAACATAGCAAATAATAATCAACTTTCTAAAACAGGCATTTTTAAAATATGTTAATGCCATGTTTGTTCACTGATAAAAATTGGCGATTTTAGTACCGATAGTAATGGAGCGATGGTATTGTATTCTAGATCGTAATCGCGATGGCGATGGCTATCGTACCATCAATTTTGCCATCGTAACATCGTGCCATAATCTGCGATGTCGATATCTGCTAATATGCTTCAAATGTAATGACCTTTCAAAACCTTAATAATAATTGACATTGTTAGATCTGGGTAATACATTGAAATTAAGTTTGTAATTCCTTCATTGTTTTAATGTTACTAAACAATAAATGTTTCAAACTCGTAAGGCTGTTTTTCTGTAGTTTTAGCCTTATTTTATTATTTAATTCTTCGGCATCGGAAGGACTACCTCTGACGATGCCCACTGTATTTCATCGCCGATGGGATGTTCAGTCATTTCATCGGACTAGTGCTTCCTCATAAAACCATCGCCAATGGAGAAAATGACCATCGCAAATGGAGAAAATGGCCATCGCCGATTGTTTGATACAATTCCGTCGGATCAACATTTTATCGCCATCGCCGATGGATTTGTTGCGATGTTCCATCGTAAAATCGTAGTTAATCCGATGGCGATGGTCTTCATGCCATCGCCATCGTATAATCGACAACGGCCATCGCGTCAGGCTCTGTCAGTAAACACTGGAAAGAAAGTCGATAACACAATCTTCACATGAAGCCTATGAAGTACTGAATAACCTTAGAAAAGTTTTGACACAGAGCTTCAAGCGTTTGCAAAAGTTTTCAGCTGTGGGCCGCACCACTTCCTCGCCTATTTTGCCCCATTCCTTCAACAAGGATTTTTTGAGAGAGTCTAAAATTATCGTGAGGATTGGCACAGATCGACCAAATGGAATAATTCATAGGGTTTAGGTCAAGCGAGTAGGGAGGCCATTCTTGAATGGTTATGAAACCAGGAACATTTAAGCGACACCAGTCTTGCGTTCCCTTAGCCCCGTGAGAAGGAGCAGAATCTTATGGGAGATCCAGTGCTGGTCTCCAAAGTGACTCTGAGCCCCAGGAAGTGCCACAACCTCCACGATATTCTTTCGGTAGATTTTCACTCTTTCCTCAACAAACATGAGGGGTTTGGCCGGTGGCGCAAATTCAGGCTCAAAGCATGACTGATCGAGGGTTCTGGTGATGTTGACACCAAACTCTGTCATTTTGACCGTTGCGAGCTTGTTCAATCGTGAACAACTTCTCATCGGTGAAAAGAATTCGCTCCCAGTTGTCACCCGCAGCCCTTCTCAACAACGCCTGACATCTTGCCTTTCTCACGGATTTGTTTGCGTCTGTGCGCTTCTGCACTTTCCGGAGCTTGTAAGGCTTGAGTTGCAAGTCCTCCTTAGCCATCACACGAACTGACTCGCGGTTAACTCCAATGTCACGAGCGGTTCTTCCCATTGAAACCCCTAATTTTGCTGCACCCTCGTTTTGATGATTTTTTCACGTTCGAGATGTTCTAACGGACCGTTTTCTGCCTCGCCCAGGACGGTCACCTTCATGGCCAGCTCTCGAAACCTTTTGATCGTATTGGAGACTGTCTTGTAATTTTCAGCGATCTAGCAATATTGCACTGTCTATCCCCTGCTTTTTGAAGCGATAAATTTGCTTTTCTCTGGTTAGGCATGACACTCAGATCTGAAACAAAGGGAAAAGGTTTGAAAAGTGATACAGGAACAATTGAAGATTAAATTCTGATCACACATGGACCTAAATAACCTGCTTTAAACTGTTTGAAAAAGGATGTAGAAGTTTGTCTCGGTTATTTCTTGTGACCCTGCATTAATAAACGTTCAAGGATGTATCAGGTGTTATTTACTCTGATGGTCTTAGGAAAAAATATTTAGTTTGTTTACATCATATGTTCGGTAAAGGAGAATGTACATTTCCTTCGAAAAAAAAGCTAGAGTGAACATAAGAACACAACTGCTGCAATAGGCCAGCAAGCGATATAATCCCAAGCTAGCCATGTGAAATGTCGCTGTCTAATAGGTATAGCATTGCATGGATCGTCAGCTCGCAAAGATGCTCAACGTTTGAAACAGAGCTGGACAGTTCATGGAAATCTTAGAATTTTTGCCCTCCTTCCCTTCCAACCCGTTCTTTTGGAGGTATTGTGGCTAACCGCTCTGCTCCATTTGTTTACTGATTTACAGTGAGTCTGCTGCCCGCTCAGTCATTATTATGACACGATATGTACTTCGTTTTCTGGTAAGTACGCACGGCCTCGGGTTTCCACTTTCTGGTAGCTCTATAATGTTCTTGGCAACAGTGGCCGCAGGTTACAACTGCAGCCGTTTGGCTTGAAGATGGTCGAATGGCTGCTGGCCACAAGGCTCAAAAAATAAAATAAATAGGCGCTGCAGGGCGGGTAAGATAGAATTAATCACTTTCACAGGAGTGCGTCCAGCGCTGCTTATGGGATTAAATGGCAGGCAATTTGTTGTAAGTGAGCAGCAGTACTTGCGCCTTAACTCAAACAAGAGAGAAGCAATAAGGTAACTGCAGCAAGAGAAGTATACAGCGTGCGACCATCAGCGCGATATATGGCGCTAAAAACCACCGGTGTTGTCACCAGCACCGCGGGTGCCAACTGCACCGCTAGAATTTCTAACTTGAGAGCAGGCGTCTATTCCGAGCACGTTGATAATTCATAGTTTGATGTACATATGACATGCTAACTGACGAATGAATGCATTCCTCGTCTTCGATTCTCCGACTTCGGGTGAAGTAATCTAATTCAAATACTCGAGCGTTCGAATCACTATTTGTAATCGAGTTTCAGGTGGTAAACAAAAGCCAATAAGCTTGAGCTTGCCGAAAAATAATTTGGCTCCGCTTGAAACTCGATCCGACGAGGCTTATGGGAAGCCAACGATTGAAGTTCAGGACAAATTAAAGCTAAGCGGATTAATTTATCGAGGTTTCAGGTGCGACTTGAAGATACCCTTGGTCCACTGCCTGGTTAGAATCTTCCGTATTTAACGGTGCTACTTGCCTGGTACTAGCAAGGCTACCGTGACCTGCAAAAGTCTAAAGTGTGTCGTACTAAACCTGTGAACCGATCCACGAGTGTTGAGCTACGCGCCTATACCTGCAATTACTCGTTATAAATTATGTTCGACGCGAAATTCTTGCGTTCAAATTCACTGCATGAATTTGACCTGCTCAGCCGATGCCCCCTTCGAATTATTTAGATTTCAGTCATGGCTTGAGCCAATATCTTGAAATCAACACCTGGACACCATCAGTTTGTTCAGCAGCTGAGAACATAACGAATTTAGATAAACAAATAATATGCAATATCCGGATATGAAGAATTGAGGCGTGTTACAGTCCCTGGGGTAGGTATTATGTGTGCCAACAGCAGTGACTGCCATCGCTCACATATCGTTCCGCATTCAGATGCTGAAAATCGCTGACGACTATGGAACACCAATGCACACGAGAGCAAAAGTTGTCCCGAGTCTCAATGCGCCGACCAATTCTCTTCTACCTAGACTCTGAGTAAAAGTTTCCTGAGGAGCTAATACGGCAGGATGGATCTACTCTGTAGATGTGATGACACAAAGGATGTTAAAACGTATTATGAATTCGTCGCGAGGAAAAATGGGAGCTGCTAGCACAAAACATGCAAATACAGTGTATTGGATTTATTATTTTCGCTTCTATTCCCAGAAACAACTTGCCAAAGATTTCACCTCAAAGAACTTGAACTCGGAGCAACTTTCCTGTGTACTCGTGCAATACGTGTGCTGTGAAATGTGGCAATCCTGCGTTCCGGCAACTTCGTTCCACGAGAATCGTGGAAGATATCGCTCGTAAGCATAGACTTTATATTAACATTTAAATCGTAACTGCAGCACACTTCGGTCAAAAGACTAAAGGCAAACTCACACGGGACTTTTGGTCCTGATGGATAAAACGTAGAGTAGACCCAACATATATTTCATTATTTATACGTACCCTGTGTTTTACTTCAATAGAAATCATTTGACATAATGTAGTTGTTTTCTTCAAAGTATAACCTTTCTATTAGGATGCTCAAGGCATCAGCTCCCAACTGAACTACTACCCGAAAGGTGTCTTCAGTTCACAACTTTGGATTGAGTTTCTGGGGCGAATCACCGACCGGCTCAATCACGCGGAGCAAAATTGAGTTCTCGGCCGTCTGAGGCGTAGACAGTTGTGATGAAAGCCTGGAACTCCATTCAAAGCAGCTCATCTAACACTTAAGATTGGAAATCCGAACAATTTAAGGCTAAACGGATTTGAAAATCTCACTGAAAATGGGCGATGAGACTCGCCAGAACTGACCTGTGGAGGAGGTGGAGCGGGTGGACGCGTTGCGCTTCACCTCATGTCTGCTGTACTGCGGGCGGGAGGCCGGCAGGGCAGACGATGTCACGAGCATCGTCGG
>LQNS02000210.1:18755633-18766952 GCA_001587735.2 Parhyale hawaiensis
TAGAAATTTATTTTTCAAAACTAGACATGGCGTCTCTCACGGTCTCTGGTTTGTTTACAAAATCATTGACCGTTCTTGTGCTTTTCAGTGATCACGATGATCATGATCATGGTGATTCTGATTACGAGCGTGGCCACAAAAAGACGCCTCAACAAGTAACTCTGAGGCAATCTGAATGCGACAGGCCTCAGGACTCCCTGAAGTTATTCCAGTCATTCGCCTTTTACACTTCCCCGCGCTAACACTCCGATCTCCAGCTAGGCTGCCATAATAAATTTCTAGTTTTAGGCGTTTACATCCTTGTTTTTAGTTATTTTTCGTTCTAAAGATGGGAAATTAAACACGGAACGTTAACGTTTTTTTTTATGTAGACACTTTTCGTTAATTAGAATCCAGAATAGGCACGCCTGCCTGCTATTGAATGTCGATTTCCAGCAATGAATTTACCGTTCGATCCATAGAGATCAAAATAGGCTCAAGCTTTACCGAGAAATAATCCAAATACTATTTTTTTACTTTTTCTATTTCAATGACGCTTGGGTGCACGGTGGCCTCGTGCAGTAATTCAGGCCCACGAAATGGTTATATCCAGTTCATAATTTTTCACTTCTATTCTGGCAAAAAGTTTTTGCTTCAGGCGATCACTTTTTTCCGTTTACAAGCAAAATTTCCAGCAAAATTGGAAACAGTCATAAATGGAACTCTCCGGAGAGCTCCCCCGCTGACGCCATCATCGGAAAGCGCTGCCCAATCAACTCATTTTTCATTCCCTGGAGCCGCCGGAATGCCGGCACCTCTCAGCTTCTGAGTCATGAGCAACAACTGGGCAGCTCACCGATTCGTCTTTGGACTTTGGAGCGACGGGGATCGTCATGACTTATTAAACCTTCCACTACAATGAATAAATAAAAATATAATGGAAATTTCTCAGTGAAAATTAAGACAATCAGAAGTGATAAATTTTTAAATTATGCCGAAGTAAAATTTATCTGTTCGTGTAACTTGATTTCTGCGACAGCTTATGGGTTGCATTTACCTGCTAGTGTTGGCTTGTTTCGAGGGCTAATTTGTCTATCATCAGCTGATAGGTTCAGCAAGACAATGTAATGTCATAAGTTTTAATTTGATTGGATATTCGCTCTATCATGAACGTTACTGACATTATTTTGGAACAACCTTCAAGCGTTCATCTCAAGCCCACTGCGTTTGATATCGTTAGTTTATCGATTTTAAAGAGTGAAATACGTTGTAAAGTAGTTAAACCAATGCTCACGACTCAAATTTTGTGCAATTTAAGAGAATGGGATTATCTTATTTTGATGGAACTGCCCCAGTCAAAAACGCAGTTAGTTCGAAGGCTTCGCTTCTCTGCACGAAAGTGTCCCAGAGAGGTGGACTGGGTGAAGCCATCTTTTGCTTACGGCCGGAGTTGTGCAGTTACGTATTATGAGAGTTGAGCCATTCTAGAGTTCCGCAGCCAATTGCAGGCGCAGGCACTTGTGACCTCAACCTTGGATCCTCTTAGTTTATGGACAAACTGTTACCAGTGAAGCAGATGATCGGTTCAAATTTTTTTTTGCGAGTTAAAGAAGGCTAGCAAAAGCTGTGCCCCCTGGATCGCTCGGGGGATGCAGAGTATAAATGGGTCATTAGTACGGTCATTTACAAATAGCACAATTGCAAATATTAAGCACAAGACCACTCTCAAAACCACAAATATAATAGCCCACAAACGAGGGTGTACATGACTGTACATGCAAGCAAACATACATATAAAAGCTCAATTTCATAGTTCTACTACCAGTTCAAAATTTAATTAATTTGATCGAAAGTAAACTTAGGTCTACGATGAGAGCCAACGTGTTTTCCGCCTGTGTTTCTCGAAAAGGTATTTCACAAAGCCCCGGAAATACATTATTAATGATATAAGCACAATCGTTCTTTTTCTTTTACACTGATGAGAGTACGCACATTTTTATTACTGTGCTTTGCTAAATATGTAAATAATATATGTATATGTACATATATATGAATGGTTCATCAGAATAGAATAGGCACGTTCAGTCTTCTGAATTTAATCGAATAAGGACCATATTGGAAGTCAGTTTCTCTTAGGAATAACATTGTTTGACTAACGTTCGACTTGCTAAAGCACGGAAGGTTTAAGAATAAATATTTTAATCGGGATATTTGTTAGAGGAAAATGAAAGCTGGTATGTATGGGCAACGGTGCAGCACTCTGACTGTGTGTCCATGTTGAGCTAATGCATCCTGGTCCCTGCCCCGATGGTACCATCTGTTCGGGTTCCGTGCTTGACCCACTGATGTCGCGTGACGCTGTGTTATAATACGGTCTGTATTCTGTGATTTTCCGCTCGCATTCTATGTGTAATCTGCTTGGAGTGTCGAATATTATGCTCACGAATGTCTAATAGCATTGTGTAGCAGCTGCGACGCGCCGCCATTCATTCACTGGATCTATGTAAATTAAAGTTAGAACAAAAAACGAGGCAATGACAATTTGAACTCATTTGGGAACATCAGATACCTGGATTAGAGAGAAGTATGGCAAGTCATCGTGTTCACTGAATATCATTTACACCACATATTGTTACTAACGGTGATCGAATGCGTGTTGTATAATGTGCTTGATTGGCTGATGTCGATCGATATCATTCAAGACGATTAATTTTTACATTAAGGGTAGTTAAAGCCTGAGAGTAGTATAGAAAGCGACAGTACCGAGACAACCGTTCCTCTTCCGCTTTTCGCTGCAGAGGAACGCTTATCTCGATACTGTCGCTTTCTATACTACTGTTATCTTGATAGCCTTGTTTATTATNAAGTAATAAACACACTCCAGTAGTATAGAAAGCGACAGTATCGAGATAAGCGTTCCTCTGCAGCGAAAAGCGGAAGAGGAACGGTTGTCTCGGTACTGTCGCTTTCTATACTACTCCTGAGCATTGGAATTACATTAACACAAAATGATTTGTTAATTTGACTGTATGTTCATCATCTTAGGTATGCCAGTGCCATTTGTCCGGCCTGCAGTTCCAGAAATGTGAACGCTTCTGCGGAGAGACATTCATAAATCTACGGTGTCTCAATATATTTTTAATTAATTTTTTTCACAGTTTCTCATTGTGATTGCCCAGCCTCGTGTAATGCAAGAACAGCACCTATTTTGTGATTCAATAGTTGTTTCCCTGCAGCCATTTCAAGATATATGGCAAATAATTTAGTGAAGATAGTCCGTGGCTGGCAAAAGCGCGCAGGGTGAACTTGCACCCGGCGACTTGACCAATCAAAACTGCCGCTAGTAGTCAACTTGAGGCTGGTTTACACGATAGTCAAAAGCATAGAAAACTCGTGCAAACTTGAGGAATATTCTGCTGCACTGTTCGCGCAAGAGAATGGTGTGATGGTCAAATGACTGCAAGCTCCGTTCATAAAGCCATCGTTGTGATGGTTATGCTATAACAGCTCAACAGTAAGGCAAAAATTAAGCCTGTTAAGCCCGCTGCTGACGATAGCCTTTTGTCCTGTGTTTTCACTTCACCGCGTTCGAATATTTCGTCGTGTCCAAGCAAGTACAAGTGTACAACCATGACTTAACTACGTAGTTCAGCCATGAGTATAACTTCATGTGTGTCTATCAAAAGTTTCGATAAAATGGTAGCCGTCAGATCCGCTGTCTGAACAAGTACTACTAGAATGATAAAGTCTCTTCTATCTTTTCAAATTTTGGGCTGATGGCGACTCAGACAGCAGTGCACCTTTTTGTTACTTACGCAGACACCGCGACGTATTCCCGCAGGGAAGAAACAATACAGGACTAAAGACCATGAGTCTGCAAAAGACCTTATAGGTTCACTTCACAATTAATAATAACTTGAAGTCTATGATAGAATATCTAAAAGTAACAAGCTGTCGCTACGACATACTAGGGCAAACTATACCACGATTTCACTACGGACGGCTTATCTAGAAAACTAGTGCACTCGTACGTGAAAAATTTCAGGCAATAATCGATATGCTTGCCTTATACCTATAGGCCGGAACGGAATCTTCTCTGAATTACTTCTTCATTTTCTTCATTGATCCTTTGTCGTACTCTCGTCCTCAAGTTTTCTATATCGATAGACAGAATTAAATCTTGAGTAAAACACTCCAATAAACTTGTATGGAAAGCCAGTCATGCTAGCTCCGCATCAATAATACCGTTGATACCGTCTTTCCAACTCAAATATCTGCTTCATTTGAAGTGCTGAAAATTTGGCCTATCAAGAGAAAACTTCTTCGTAAAATAAGAAAGACAGAAAGCTGGAAGAAATAAATATCTACCGCCCGTGAAATAATCATCACCTCCAGAGCGCTTCGTTGACCATCTGCCGAATTTATACGTCGTGACCTGAGACAAAAACGTTATAAAATCGGACTCCAGAAGCTGCATACATATCGTTCTGATTTCTGTTTCAAGTTAGAAGTGTCTTCAGATAAAGGGATAAGGATCAACCTTCGCCATCTTCTGCAACCAGGTCATCGATTTCTATTTAATGACAAAATCTGCAACCTGGCCTATCAGATGCGGGCACGAAATATATCGATAAGTAAATACACGAAGCGTTTTATTATATAAGGATTCCGTGAAGCGGATTTCGGTCAGAAATGCAGCATATGCTCCATCCTCAAAATTCTGCAAAATTGTCCATTTGACTACACAATTAGAGCACTCTGAGAGCGCATACATCCGCAAAGCAAGGCAACGGTTACGAAAATTATAATTGGTTCTGAGACCATGATTTTATTTGTATTAACACCAAAATCAAATCTTTTGTGCCCATCAACAGTGTTAGTAGCTTCAATAAAGTTTTTGAAGATCTGTTCATAACTTTTTGAGCTATGCTGCTAACAAATATTATGACAAACATGAGTAAAACATACGAACAGAAAAAACCAATCTGCGCCAAGATTTAATCATTTATGTCCTTTAACATTGCTAACAACTAGCATAAATTTCAAAAGATACATTCAGTATATTTTTAATTATTGAGCTAACAACCATGAAATTAAAAACAGTGACAAAAGAACGGACGAACCAATGGATCATTACAAAAATTTGGTCATTTACTCTTCGTGATATACCTAACAACTCATGTAAATTTCATAAAAATCGGTCCATAACTTCTTGAGTCATGGCTTTGAGAAAAATGAGACAGACAAACAAAGAAACAAACGGATGGACGGATTATCACCAAAAGTTAATCATCTGTTCCTCCTAACATACCCCTGCAAATTTCGTCAAAATCGGTCCATAATATTTTGAGTTATCTTGACAGACAGACAAAAGATAGACAGACAGACAAAGCCGACGAAAACATAACCTCCTTGGCGGAGATAAATATTAAACTAAACCTAGTCTTTAATTGCATTAGATTCTGCGGTACAGCATTCTTAATTATGAAAAATATAGGTTTTCTCGATTGTAGCAGTGCAGCCAAGGTTCCTAGACTTGACTTGTCCGAAACTTCAGCAAGGAGCACTGGCTTCAACCAGGTGAATTGACTTTCAGTAGTTAAACCCAAGTCTATTATCCTGGAGACGACCGAAAATTCTATCTTGCTCTGTAGAATGGATTTTTTGTCTTCTCAAGTTACTTGAGCTCTTTCCTACGTAGGTAGCAGAATACCCTTAGATAGAGGTAGGTACGATGTTGGTAAGTTGGATGTATTTTGGAGTCTGGTCAGCCGATACTGGACCATGGTTTTCCCAATATGCGCCAAGATGTGGGTGTTTATTATACATTGCCAAGCAATGATGGGCCAATGCTGGGATACTCACGAGGAACGCTCTATGAAAACGCCCAAGAAATCTTATTGTCACTACAAGTTGCAGGATATTGGTCAAATTTCTGTTAAAAGGAAGAATGTACCGAAGTTGAAAATATTGGATAGCACTATTGGGCCAATAATAATTTCCAGCATGTGATCCGACATTTCACGATTTCCTGTTTAGAAACGAAGACGCGTTGCATTAATTATGTATAAGCACTCGTATGTCAAAGAAGAATGCTAGTACAATTATAAAAACTTATCATACTTATATAATTGTCTTGCTTGATTCAAGCTGAGAAAATTTTGTAAGGAAACCTATTCACTTTTTTTAACGTTGTATGTTTATGTCTGACTCAAAGTTGATTGTCTCATTGTTGTTAAGAATAGGGTTCTATAATGATCAATACATCAATACATTAGCATTAATGCACTAATATTTTACAGCCTAATAGGTTGGATAACAAACTACTTCGTTAGTCGAACATTCATCGACAACGTTGGTCCTAGATGGAAAAGAACATTGAATTGCATTTCCAAAAAATGAACAGCGGGCAGCGCATGTTGAGATACAACGTTGGTCCGATCTGGAACTGAGGTTCAGTGCTGCATGGGTTTTAACACCTGCGACTCGAGTCGAAAGGACGAAGCTAACATTCATTTTCAAATTTTGGAACAGGAAAAAGTTAGTCCTAGTGGCAGTGACTTTACCACCCTAAGCCACGAAGTCTTTCGATTTTATAGAGGTGGTCTTCTTTTTGTCAGCTTTATAGTTGCAGTACACAGGAACATACCACTGCTGTAGTTATTTTCTGTACACCTCCATTCATACCGTGCCTCAGCCCGTCGCATGTTTACAAAGCGTTGCCAACGTCCGTGCCCCTTTAGTTCAGTGCAAGAGTAGTAAAAAACGTGCCAATGTGATCACAAGACAGCGTGACATGAGAGTCGCTCTTTTTGTTTGCACTCGTGGACTAAAAATACGAAGGAGCGTTGCCGCCGCGTACAGGTGAACTGCTACCCGCACCTGCAGCTGCTGAGCGCGCCAGTGTGGCTGCGGCCGCTGCTGCGTGTGGTGTGTATGTCGGTTGTTTCATCAGCCGTTACCTTTATTGCTAACATTATAAATACGTAAATGCGCTAGCAAGCTCGAAAATTTCCAGAAGTGGAATAACTTGCTATCTCGAAGAATAGTGCTGAAATAATAGAATATTACACAGAAAAGTAACGAACAGATAATCGAGTTTCTACGAAAGTAAAAAAAAAAATTCGTGAGTAGCGCATAGTAGGAAAAACAAGATGTGTGTGTCACAGCATCATTGCGTGTCTTAAACACGTCACGACATTGATTCAGTGAGGAACAGCGAATGCCGTTATCTTTTTGTTTGAAAGCTAATTTACATTTTAAATAATAATAATGAGAGTTTCTCTTAGTTCTACAATTTCGTGGTTCATGCCCTTATGAATTTACAAAACTAAAATAGAATCAAGTAATGAAACGCTTTAAAGAGGTAATGAAATATTTGAAGTAAGCCCCGTAGAGTACTTAACAAACACTCATTGTCCCATTACTGAGTTGGAATATAGTCCCAGTTGTTATCAGCAACTGTCAGTTGTTGAGTGTGGCGGTGGATGAAGTAAAGTGGTCGATTACTCTCAAGCAAAGTGTCCAAATGGTGTCAATGTCCTTCCCAACTGTGAGACTCAGCTCTCAGTTAGCGAGTTTGTCATTAAGTGTCCCGGCCAAACGACACCGCTGAACTTCCTCCCAGTTGTGTCAGGCGCCTCCCAGTCAGCGCGCGCGGCGGCAGTGCTGAGCAGCAATAGTGTACTGGCGCAGGAGGAGAGTTCGATTTACGTGAGCACATATATGTACTGTGCAACAGCTACACCTCTGTTCCGTCTTATTATTTACCTTTACTGCGAGTCGGGGCGCAGCTATCATGAGCGTTAGTTCACTGCTTTAGATTAAGTTTCAGGTGTTAATTCTAAAAGTCAACGCGACACCTGAAACTTGAATCAACGGGCCGAAGCAGGGCACCTGTAGGAAAATTCGGACAAATCAAGCCTCGTTTGATTAATTTTGCTGCTAATCAAACGTGGCGTATATAGTAGAGTCACGTCAACGGACATCGACAGTGAAAAGTTCTCAATGAAATTTCCTCAACGTCATATTGTGACTGCGGTGTTCACTAGTTACTACAATAAAAGCAAATATAAAGAAGGAGAAAGCATTCATATGGAACCTTATTTTACTGTTACCATTAATTATAAGTCAATTGGGATCATGTCTGGACTCTAAGAAGCCTTTTTAAAACCCCCGCTTCACAAAATAGCATTCGCATTTCACCCAACCTACACCACTGATGCGTTGCTGTGTTCAAGGAGATCAATATAAAGAAGTAACAACTGCTACAGAGATCGGAAACTGAAGTTTCTGGTAAGGCTGGCTCGCTGATTGGTTGCACGAACGGCTGGGAGCATGTAGTTGGTGGGCAGGAACAGCAGGGAGCTGTGATTGGTGAGAAAGGAGCAGTAATCAAAGAACAAAAAACTTCCCTGGCCGGCACGGAGAAATGTAGCTGTGTTCTCTTCTTCTCTCAACCCTCCTTGGCTGTGTCTGCATAAACGACATAAAAATACGCAGCGTTCGGCTTTGTTGTTCACTGCAAAGTCAAATAGACATTTGAAATTTCATTGCTGACACAAGCTCAAGTTTAGCCCCTAAACACATTGTATTTGCAAGGAAGCAACAGAGCATTCTGTTGCTAGGGAGTATTGACTTAAGACAAAATATCGTGTGAATCCTGCTCAAATACCTATTTGAACATCATGCAGCTTGTAGAGGATCTGCTACGGTCTCTGACTGAAGCGAAAGCGGGATTTTATTCGTACAGAGAACTCCCTACCATTCGCTTTATTTGCGGACGGTTTAATTATCACTATAACAATGGACACTGTAATGCCATTTAGAAAATTTCCAAACTACAACCTAATTTCTTACTTAATAGAACGTTGCGTTTCTAGAAAGAGGCAACATTTGCACCAAATTCGAACTCAGTTGAAATATTAATGGTCTGAATATTCTCCGACACCCTTTTCTTTAAAAATTTGTTACTGTTGCATCGTCATTGAACTAAAGTCCCTGAAAATCATAATCTGCATTCATACTTATATTCTTTATCTTCAATGAAAATGTAAACTCTGTTCCTTCGTTAGTAATATGATAGCAAATAATACAAATAATCGAAATGTATGCAAATGCTTACCGGAGGAATAGTAGTTTCCGACGCATTTTCCCCATTTGAACAACTGTGAGAATTGTTGTTTAAAAATAAACATCCTACCCATCACGAGCAAAACTAATATCACCTGAAAGAGTCCATCATTACCGAACTAGGGCTAGAATATTGTTACCTTTCAATACGCCGCTCAATTATTGTATAGTCCAATTCCCAATTTCTTTAAAACGCAAATGAATTTTAATCATTCCCGAGTAGAATTATTTGTTGCTAAACCCTCACAAACAGAGAAATGAGCGCTAGCTCTGACCCCTTGATTCGAGTTCCAGGTATTGACTTAATCATAATCATTTACTTGTGAGAGTTCCGAGAACTCGACTTTATTTTAGAAAACTGGAAGTTTTCAGTCGGCTTCCAGCAGCTACAACATGATTCCAAGTGACGAACTTTCCTTTGTACAGTTCCGGACAAGACAAGTCAATGCCAGTGCCTTAAGTTGACTTTGGCCAGCTAATCGAATGAGGTCTCAAGGCACGTTCGATTGAGCACCGAAATTAGGCCCTCGAAGCTGGATTTGCGCGAAACTGCAGACAGGCGAGCTGGCTTCAATCCGGTTATTCTGGCGTCAAGTATTGAAAATTTCAGAACGTCTGTCTTGTTGTATAAAGTTTAGTTGTCAGCCGGCTCAACGTAATTAATTTCCTTCTAACACTTGAAGCATGTTTTAACGTGTTAAAGCCAAAACATCTGGCTGCAATTTCGGATACGCTAACCCTCAAAGGCGTAATTTCTGCGTCCAATCGAACATGCCCTTTGTCTCCTTGACTGCCCAATTTAACTAGGAGCCCGGCATGTACTGGTTCGAGCTGCAAGTAAGCGCTCGCTAAATATGGCCCAGATTCGTGCACGGCTGCAGTGAAGACCGGATAGTCAGCGCTATGGATTCAGAGACGCAAGACTCAAATGATCAGAGAGTCGCCAGTAGACGGGCCAACAGGTCCATACTCAGAGAGCAGCCGGGACTCACGCTCCGGCCCTCGATAAGCTATTGCAGTTAGGTAAAAAATATAAACAAATCGAAGTGAGAGAGAAAGCAACAAACTGCTATGGAGGTGACAGTGCACACACGATTAGGGTGCAGCAGACCGACGGTGACAATGTTGCGGTATGCGGTAAATTAGTTGAGGCATGAAAGATGATGGATTAGAGAAACCCCCCAAAATTTGTCCAACTTCAACCCGCCGATTGTTCCAAAGCTGCAAAGTGTGGTTTTCGTAGTTAACTATGAATGTTACAAACGTTGCCGCTGCAATTTGGAGCATCACGACTTCACTTTCTAGGCTGGGATGAGAGCAGCTCACCCCGAAACAATAAGCGAGATGTTGCTCGATCTAGCCACTCTGCCCCTGAAAACGGTTTTTGGGAAGTGCGGAAGGCGGGTAAACGTCACACTCAGAATTAATAGAACTAATTTGCCCGCTTCTGGGAAATCACCAAAGTATTCTGGGAATAAGATAGTTGCTAACTATTAGTTGGCGAAGAATAAAATCAAATACTCTGCACCGAAACACTTTGGAATTTACGATTATTGTAGTTCGTTTAAAAATATGATGGGACCAACATAATCATCCGTATTGACCTTAACAGAGTTAAAACATCCAACATAATCATCCGTATTGACCTTAACAGAGTTAAAACATCCAACATAATCATCCGTATTGACCTTAACTGAGTTACATTGAATTTCATGGCTAAATGCATGTGAAACACCGAAAGAGATGAACGAAGGCAGCTTCTCTGGTAAAAAATCAATTGGCGATGTAGCTTATAAGAAAGAAAGAAAGAAAGAAAAAATTGTATTTTATTGCCCAAGCAGGGGGAGAGAGATTTTCCGAAATAATGAGAGACAGCGATAAGCTAAGCTGGTCAGGCTTAACTTGTTGAAAACAACATAAATTAATACTGTACGTATTACAGTATATATGGAAGGTCTGCCTTCACACCGTCGTTAAACGTGTAGGACAGGGATTAATGAATACCTAATTGCGCGAGAAAGAATAAAGCACAATTTTATGCAAGGGTGTTGAACTTCTTGCTGTCTCTAGGTTGATCGATTTGACTAGATTACATGCAGCGAATTTGTTGACTTACTATGATTCTTCTGATGTCGTGTTACATGCAGCGCATTTGTAGATTTACTATGTTTATTCTGAAGTGTAATTGTACTCCATCTTTGTCCTAAG
>LQNS02000210.1:18899862-18910966 GCA_001587735.2 Parhyale hawaiensis
GTTCTGAAAAAAATGTTGATGCAAGTAGGTGTTTCACAGAGAAGCATCAGGATGCACGTAGGTGTTTCACAGAGAAGCATCAGGATGCAGGTAGGTGTTTCACAGAGAAGCATCAGGATGCACGTAGGTGTTTCATGATGTAGTTTGGTGTGTCATCGCAGCAGACAGAAAATCATATTTCAGTCAGTAGAACATTTTTACGCAAAAACAAACTGAACAAAAGCTTTGTAGTTTTGTTAGACATGCGAAGCGAAATACTGTTACTTCCTAACACGCAGATCGCTATTGTTTTTTTGAAGTTTCGTCTTTTCAGGTGCATCATGTTTACCTGTTTTTGATGCATCTTGGTGCATCATCGGCTTTGTCACAAAACCGAAGCACAGAAGTGCATCAATTCGTGCCAAGTGCATCATAAGACCCAATATGCATCATCATGGTGCACTTTTTTATGATGCACTTGCGTGTTTCGGTTTCGGGACATAAATACATTTAATTTGATGCATCTAAGAGCATCAAAATTTCTCTCAGTGTGTCTGTAGGAAAAAACCGTCCATCGGAAAACATATACACGAATGACCCAATAGCAATAAAAGAGCTTCCAACCAGTTTGTACAAGAAAGAAGACCAAATCACAAATTTGATTCACAAGCTAACTTGCCTAGTGATTTGTACTTTCATCATCAGTAAAGGCTGGGTTCGCGCGCTTGTCAAATAAACAAGCTTTCTCCGAATGCGCTGCTGTGTTTCTTTATTCAGCACAAAAGCTTAAAGTCCTCTGCGTTCTAATCCATTTAAAATTTGAGGTGACATCCGAAACGTTATTAGTGACACTATTAATTAAAGTCAGGCTACTAATTTTTTTCCGTGAGCTCAGTTTGCAGTAGGAGAGCTGTTCTAAAGCGATGTAAATTTTAGCCTAGAGACCCCGTGCAATTAATTATCTTCTGAACTCTGCTTCAACGATTATTATTTTCCCGCAGGATAAGACGATGCCGCTATCCATTTATAAACATAACATGTTACACATTTTAATTTTTGCTAACAGTTGACATATAGAGCTCTTATATCTACTAGAAAGGGATGCCATTAGGGTTATTATTAAATTTTGAACAACCATGTCCAGTCATCAAAATTAAATGACGGCTATTAATTCTCGTCGATACCATAGCATCTATTCATGAATGTGGTCGCGATTGAAGCGGGCTGCCAAAGCCTGCCTGTTAAAAGTTGTGTCTTGCTGTTAAAAAGTTGTGTCAAATAATAGCTTCACATTTTCTTAAAAGAAAAATTCTACTTGAAATTTACAGCTTCTTTTAGGTATCGTAACATCGCCAGCTCATGCGATTCATATTCACTTTATTGAGAACACTTGGCATGAACAGACAAGATTGTGGAAAAGCAAACTGTACCTTAAGAAAATATTGGTCGTCTCACACTGCAGCGACACCCCGACTGCTACTCGGAGAAGCGGTACCAATGCAATGACAGCTTCTACAAAATGTAAACTGCATCTCTTAGAGCAGTGATCTATCCATCCACCTAAGTTCGTTATAATGCATTCGAATGACAGACACACGTGTCTAAAACTGCTCGTTATTTCTTCTATTGTTCATATTGATTTGTTTACACGAATGTTACTTTTACTTAGATCAGAATGATGGTGAGAGCACAGGCACAGAGTGCAGGCGCTTCTGAAGGAATATTTTATGTACATTAGCGTCATGTGCTTGATGACCAGTAGAGGTATTATATATCAGCTATAGAAATTCGATATCTAAGATTGCTAACCAATATTGGTATTACTCTGTATCCTACATCCTAAATAACATGTTTTTTTGTGATAACACTGCTGGTTGTTCTGTACTCAGGATCTGCATCCACTCATTTGTATCAGGTCGGTGCAAAAGTTTTTCCGTCCATGAAATTTTACATTGAGAATGAAAAACTGTGGGTTTTTTGAAAAATTTTATTCATAGCAATAACATCCTTTACTCTGTATATATGATTCCATCTCTGGACGACCTTATAAATGCCTCGCTTTCAAAATTCATTATTGTTTTGATGTTAAATATGAATCAAATTCATTTTCAATCTCTTATCGTGATGTCAACTTAAGGCCTTCTAAAAGGTTTTATAATTTTCAAAATAAGTGATAATTTGCGGGATCAGGTCAGAAGCATATATTGATTGGAGCAAAACTCCCCAACTAAATTCTGCTATGGACCTTTGGTCAGTATAGTGTTGTGTAAATGTGAGCGAGGTTATCATTATGAACATGACTTGCTTTTTGTTGACTAAAAAAGGTCGTTTTTGGATCAAAGCAGCTTTCAGACGACGAAGTTGATTACAATAGAGATTAGTAGTAATGGTTTGATTATTATTTAAAAATTTGTTGTGAAGAATTCCTTCAATACCCCACCTAACGCGCATTTTTTTTTTTTTTTTTTGGGGGGGGGATGGAGTCCTGCTCTTGATTGCTGAACTGCTCTTTCTCCTCGATTGATCCACGATCGCTGGTTTTTAACGTTATGGTAAGGAATCCACTTCTCATCACCTGTAACACGCCGACGCAGAAATGATGCTTGAAGGTGTCGTAAAAGCAAAGTCCGTAACAACAAACTCGTCGTCTCATGCGCAAGTTCTCTGGAAACAGCTGATACGGGACACAGCTTCCCAAACTGTAATCTTCTCCTTCTTTTCAACTGGCGTACCACAGTTGTATGGCTTACATTACTGTAAATTAGTTTGCAAGTTCCATAGAGGTTGCCATAGAATATGAGTTTATATAAGTTTACATTACTCTCTCATAATTCGGCAATACGTTTTCACCGACCTCATATATGCTGACTTAAAAGTTCGTAATTTGGGGCAAGATGTTTTTGTCCGGTAAAAAAAGCTCCTGGCTTTTCAATGTTGACACTTTCCTAGCCTCCGGGGGGCTCTTTACGCCTCCTTTTCCTCCTACCTACACATGCAAGCATGTTAGTATACAACAGTTTTATGTTGGTATTTTCATAGCGTATTTTTTGTGTGTTTTCATGGGTTAACCTGCGCCCTCCCGCCTAACTCCTGTCTACTCTTCTTGCCCCTCTTCCCCTCCATACTTCCACTACCCCGGCAGGGGCGATGTACCGGTAGCGACATATTTTCGAGCAATTGCATTCGTGAAATTAGTTCGATTATTTCTGCAGTAATCCATGAGTCTTCCAGCGATTTATGGACTGTTTCCTCGGACGCTTTGTAAGGACGGCTATACACTATAATCGGATTATCTTTTTTACTAACAATCTTTAAGAAATCTACAGGCCCAGAAGCAGAATTTTTTTTTCTAGTTACGTTTGGATCAGGGTGGATGCTTTCTTTCATCATGAACATTGTTCCGCCGTGCGACAGAAAAAACGCTTCCATAGCCTCAACCCATGAGTTTTAGAGGCCACCTGCCCATGAAAGTCTGTTCAAAGTTGCTGTATATGATTCACCACCAGCCAGTTACAGCCAAACTTTCAACTGTTTTCTATACCTGCTCAGTATATTGGCTTGAATTCCAAAATGTACGTTCAAAATGTATGTTCAGTATACGGTGCACCCGAGTATATATTCATGCCTTTTTGGAGTTGCTTTTTTTTTTTGCGAGTATGTGTAAAATGATGCTTGCGTTGACATTTTATGCAATATAAACGATGGCTTCAACACTGTCGTCGAATAAGTGAAGCAACATATTCTGTATGGCAATAAGAAAAAAAATAGTTCATCATATTTTTTATTCGTCAACTAAATAATATATTTCGAGATTTTGCATTTAGTCAAGCTAACTTTAACACATTCTTCCAAATTCTTTCTTCTCGATGGCAAAGTGACTACGTCTCGACATGGCACGCTGGGAACCCTGTTTCAAGTCTCGGACGCTGACAGCCTTGGCAAAGCATTTACACAGCTTGGAGAACTCCGGCCCCGAGAGGCGAGGGGAAGTACGGCGATAGAATTCACTCTCACCCCTAACTGCCTCCCCTGCTCTTCACTCTAACAAATCTTCAAAATTCTAGAGTTAACGCGAAAGAAAATCTCGTTAGGTGTGTCCACTGTGTGACAAATAATAAATGCTGATTATTATCATCATCATCATCATTATTGTGCAGATCAAAGCAGCGTAGCTGGCAACATCATAAAAGGAATAAATAAATAACTCATGGTGACATAGAGTTTACTCCGTCATATTGTGACATAGTTTCCTATGACGTTATTTGAAGCATTGTGGCATCTGCTATCGAGCTGATCTTACAGTTTACTTTAACGGGATCGACCACCACTGCGAAAACTGTCGAAATTCGACATTTTCGTTTATTAGTGAAATTCGATCCTTAGATGAAGGCAGATATGTAGCCAAAAGATTGTTTCCCTTGGGCGCATAAGAGCACCTCTAAAGAGGAGGTGGGGCGAATTAAGTCCCCATCCTGAGGTGTAAATTTTGAAAATCTACCGATTTGGCTGAAACTTTGTAATTATATGTAAAACTGAAAATATAATCTTTTTTTTTTCAATTTATTTCCATTTTTCGGGAGTGCACCATGTATTTTCATGAAATTTTCCGCTTATTCGATTTCGCTAAAAGAAATTGATTAATGGTTTTTGAGAATCATCAGTAGGTTCATAGAAAATGAGGAAGAAAATGGGAAATTTTCAAAGCAGGAAAACTTTTATTTGTGATTTTACATATAATATGCAAGTTTCATCGCAAACTTACAAAAAATGCATAACATCATACATATGTGTAATGTCATATATATATATATACAAATAATATGTATGACGTTATAAGTTTTTAGATAGTCATAATTTCTGATTGTTTTGTTTATGGAAACACCTTATTTCATAATCAGAGACATTTTCAGCATGATAGGACAAATATATACTACAACAGATCCCTGTAAATACTTATTTAGTTTTTCGCATCTGCTGTAAAATTTCATTTTTCGGCGTTCAAAACGCATTATTGTCTCATTTAATGTTCATGCAACGAGATCATAAAGACAGTTTTGGAAAGAGGAATTCCATAGCTATAAAGCTATTAAATTACTTTTTACAATTTTCCACCTGATTTCGAAAATATAAAGAGATGAATTCGAAAAAAATTAGATAAATATAAAAATTCAATATTTAGCCAAAAACAAAAAAGAATCAAGGACAAAAATGAAAAAGTAATTCGAAAATTTTGTAACTATAAACTTTCTCTTTACAAAACTGTGCTTGTTTTTCTCTTAACGTGAAAACTGTAGGAGATGATGCGTTTTTAGTAAACAATAGAAGATTGTAAGTTTACCCTGAAAAGTTGACGATGAAAAGAAAACGAAGAAGGAAACAGCAACAATTTTTATGAACAAAAAGATTTTCTTCTTTCATTTTACATATTTTGTGCAAATTTCGTTGCAATCGGACTTCAATAAAAAAGTAGCAAAAAATCTGGGGTGCTCCCTTTAACCTGACCGAAAAGTCAATAATGGGTTTGTGATTTGTCAGTCATTTACAAGTTTTAGTAAGCTTTTATAAACCAATTACCCTTTGAAACACCTGGGAACAGAAACCTTCTGCGCAATATTGAGCACCAGTCATCCGCAGACTAACAGATTTCTTATTACTGCTAGAAACGCGATCTAAAGTTGAAGTTTGGAACGTTAAGTTCTGAGGCGTGTTCTCAGCACAACTTAGATTCCGTATTAGTTGAAACTTCCCCAGCAGGAGCTCGAAGTAAGTGATGTTATTTACTGATTCTGGGATACGTAGATTATTCGTTTCTGAGTTGCATAATTTTTGTCTTCTCTTTATTTGAAATAGATACTTGTGAGCGGTAACCTGCTTCACCGTGACTTGCGTCGCAATCGTAGTAACCGGTTTGTAGGTTGTGATTGCGACGGAATTTGTGACTGGCTGGGTCACCGGTGAGTAGAGAGTAAAGCACCGAGATAGCACTTTTTTTCGAGAGTAGGTTCCCCTCGCGCCGCCGGGCCAGCGTGCCACCCCTTACGGTATCCCCGGCCCCGCCCACTTTCGGTTTGCAATCCCCCCCAGACCCCTGCTAAACCGATAGTGCATTGGCCGTTATAAACTGGAAGCTCGCGCACGAAGGGAGCCGCGAGGGTAGGTTACCCTCAAAAAGTGCTATCTCGGTGCTTTACTCTCTACTCCGGTGTAGCACCGATAACCTAAAAATAGTGATTACAACACGCCTCTAATAAGTTTTACTCGATCTCAGCAAAACAAAGAAAAATACGCCTTTGATTTTACGCACCACTATTTTTGAGATTATAATACGCATTACAATGATGAAAGGCAGAGCTGAATTTGAAGAGTAACTCGATGTAAATACTGTGCTAACAACAGACCTGACAGGCGAGGCCCGGGAATTACGCATTTAATGTACGGACATCTTCTTCTGAAATTTCAGGCTGTTATCGGATGTTTTATGATGCCGGTTGTAGACGCTAGAGATGCACTAATCCAGTCGTTAATAATATCTCTCCAAGGTATTTGATAAAATTATACCCAAAGCATTTGTTGTCCATCTGCTCGTTCTTTTAGTTCGATACAAATGAAAAAGATGACCTAATAAGTTATTCGCATCACTTATTGGACGAAGAGCTCTTGACGTTAAGAATCAGCGGTCATTTGGAGCCGAAGCGACGCGTGGTATTTGGGAAGGTGCAAGACGACGTGTCACCTTGTGGACTTGAATTTCTTATAGATCCAATAGCGATATCGCTCTCGTAAAATTGCTGCAATATTTTGTGCACCTGTTTTAATCATTCTGTAGCCAGCAAGTATTGAGATCATTCTATGGTATTCGACAAGTTGTACTCATGTCATAATTCATTGGTTTCTGCACAAGCAGAAACCAAAGTTATTTTTTTAATCCCTCCTTTTTTGTGAGTCTCATTGTATGGAACCGTGTAAGCATCGGCTGGGCTTAGCAAAGCTTAAACAGAGAGCTTGACTTCAAATCCTACGACTATGCCCAATGGCTAATTCCATTCCAAAATGGGTTTATACTTATATGTGCCATATTTCTTGGCCTTTATTTATAGGTACATTTATATGAAATGTACAAAGAAACCACAGTGTCTACTTCCATACCACTTTGAATCACTTCTTCTACTTCAAAAAATTTCCTAAAGTTGTGCTACTGAGAATGCCAGACATACCAACTACCGCGTAAGCCGTTTCGTTCAATGCGGTAATAATTCGCTACTTGCCCTCCCGCTGGGCACAGAACACAGCATAACCTCTACGCATAATGGGCCGTGTGCATTACGTCACTTGGACCTCGTCCAAAGGATCTCCAGGGTACACAATAAGGTACGTCACATTGTTAGGTAAAGACTATGGCACTATGGTAGAACGGAGTGTTGTGGTGAATAGCACCAATCGACGAGCAAGATTGAAACTTTGCAATAGACAATGGCTATATCACTTCGCAAGACACTGTAATAGCCTCTCGAGGCAGTTTGCTGAACAGGAGCTTCTGCTTTAGGCTCTCGAGTACTACCCTCGGTATGAATTGCAGATTGTATGCGGATGACTCAGTTTTCTACACCAATAGTAGTAATAATAGTAATTTTTAAGCTGCTGTAGCTGACGTGCAAACGTTTTTTTTTTTCATGTGTTGTCAGAATGGTTAATTCAAAACAGATTAACTGCCCATGGAAATGAAGCAAAATTAATGCTATTCTCCCCCTCTACTCACTTACAGTTGCCACCTATTTTCTTGAACAATTATCAGCTACAGTGGGTGCCCCAAATAAGATATATTAGACTCATCCTGGATGAAAAGCTGTGCTTTAAGTCCCATATCGAAGACATAGGGCGTGAGCTTAGCAGGGTTCTGGGCATAATCTATGCAATATCCAATTAATTATGTTGATCGCGAATCATTAAAAATTGTTTACTACTCATTGGCTCATTCAGTGCTGGTCCAGAATATCATCGTTTGAGGCAGAACCCAAAGTTTTCACATTCACGACGTTGAGGTAATATTAAATAGTATGCTTAGGCCAATACCAGGGATAAACGTGTTACAAAATCATCCTGATATATTCCCAAAGTATTTCAGTCCCTTATTCCCCCCAAAAAATACGAAATGAGACGTTCTGTTCTCAATCTCCCCATTGTGCGGGTTGATGTTGAGAAATGCTCTAGAGTATTTCAAATTACAACGCTTCTCAAAAAAATTCCTCCCTATTTATTAGATCCCATTTCTGATAATGTTTTAAAAAATGGTTTTAGAGAATATGCCAAGCAATTGTGCTGCTTTGTGTTGCTTCTGCTTTGTGTTACCCTAAAAGTTTGTTTAACTTCCAGTGGCTATGCAGATACACTATTCTACAGTGCATAGTACTATTGTTCCAAATATTTGTAACGTATCAAATGTGTCTGTGTATAGGAAACCTATAAAACCTTGTTACACGAATTTAACTCAAACTTTAGGCCGTTCGCCCATTGACAAATTACAGTGATTCAATAGGTAATAACAATAATAATCAACATTATCATCAATGGTGTTTATAGTTTTAAAGGTCAAAAATGTAGAAAATCCTGTGGCGTTCAAGTTACGGAAATATGATCTAGCAACGGTTCTTTATTTCGAATTTTTGGGTTAAAGCGCCAATGAAATCAACATAACTGAACGTCGCTCTACTTTAGCTTCTAGACTACATACAATAGAGCAGTAATGGCCACAACTTAGACTAACAAAATATTTTAAAACTTAGGCAAGTTGCATAGACAACCTGACATCCTATGAATTGGGCCACTTCAAAATTTTCAGGTTTTGCTAAGTGTAGAAAGCAATAGAGCTCAACACTAAAATTACAGTTTTCCAGTTGTGGCGGCACGCGCCAGAGCAGCTGTTTTCGGCTGCAGTTTCGCACGGGAAGCGTGCCAGTTTTCGACGGCACTTTTATCAATGAAGTGTCTTGAGGTTCTGAAAGAAGCTTCAGTTGGGCAGCAAAGTCTGACCCAGAAAACAGAAGTTTTCATTACTGACTCCCTGGTTTGCCTGTCACGTTAAAGAAATATTAATTTGTGTATTAATGTGCAGTTCTGCGGCAGTGGCGAAGTTTTAGCAGCCCGAGATAGTGCCCTGAAAAACAGCAGTAGGGAATAACGTGCTCCACGCTCACGACATGTTCAATTCTTGTCTTCAGATTCTGCAGAAAAATTCTGCAGCGGTGGTGAAGTGCGAGCAGCCTGCTGGTGGTCGTACAGACGAGCGACACGAGCGCGGTAACGACCGGCAGCGTTGGCGGCGCGAGTGCCCAGTTCGCTGACGCGCTTGCCGACCTCCTCTTTGTTGAACCTCTTGGACTTCTGAAGCATCTCCACGGCAAACACCAGCGATGCGATCGCCATACCTTGTCATGGCGTAAGGTTAGAATACTGATCATTTCGAACATTGACCGAGAAACACTCATTGCCATTAGTGTTGACCACGATTGCCCAAATTCGAACACAAACTATTTATAAAGTAATATGTAATATCCATCGCTCATTGTACTATGAAAATTATTTGTTTTTTCTAAGATATACCACCTTTTTCAATTATGGTTGTTGAGTCTGCAGTCATTACCTCCGGCGTAGAGCGACAGGATGCCAGCAAAGTCCCAGAAGGCGAGGGGCCGCAGAGTACCAGTGAACTTTTCCTTCTTCTGGCAGTGGGTGGCGTTGGACATGGCTCTCTTCAGCCAGAAGTCCAACAGACCTGCTTCTTTCAGTTTAGTGATACTGCACAAGACATTGCCGAATTTTACATTACTTTGCCGCATTGTAGTAATAATTATTATTATTAAAAACTTCACGCACGGGCCTCGACGGACAGATAGTGCAACCCAAATGAAATATTCCGCAACCACGAGAAGCTCACGGAAAATTCATCAGACCAATACGACCGAAAGCTGATGCCGACAATAAATTCTCGATCAAAATGCACCAGAGCAGAAAACACCGACTCAACTGACGAGTTTAGCACCTAATATTCTCCAATATGAAGAGCTGGGCATAAGCTGCAGCTCGTGTATTTCTTCCAAAGATCTTGAGGGCAGGGACAAAAGAATACAAGCAACGTATTTCATTCTTGTACACCTAAGAAAATAAAGCGAGGCAGGCCACACTTCGCCCATGAGACAGATTCACCAAATCCCTCTCAGCATTCAAACTGCTGGCTGAGCTAACTAATCGGCCCAGCAGACACAAGTGACTGTCAGCAGTCAATTTTTGAAGCCCAAGCGAATGAGCAATACTCCAATACAAGCTGCAAAAAAGTATCAAAGAATGTACGGACTGGATCTTTGTCACAAACATGGAACTTACCTTACTCGGGAGCACATTATTTGAAGCACGTGATACGAGACAACTGATATGCCCCTCAGACGTAATCTTTCCATGAAAAAAGCCACGGGAAATTTCCAAGGAGCTAAACTCCTGAAGTACAGTGTCATCAATCTTCAAATATGGATGTTAGGGAAAGAGTGTTCGAGACCGACTGACAATCATAGATTTCGTCTTACCGGTATGCAGCCTCATACTCCAAGCAGAGCACTGTAAATTAATGCATATAAGTCCCTATTTAGAGACTTGACGACAACATTGCGCATGCTGGGAATCGGTATCATAACTATCAAAATAAAATAAGCAACATAGATAATCAACGTGTTTTCCAGCGAAGAGAGCACGCCACTAGTGTACAACAGAAACAACAGTGAACCACGTACTCTACTCTGAAGAGCGCCGAAACCACTGCCACTGAGGCACTCAACAAACCGTCAACAGACACACTCTGCGTACTCTCAAAAACAAAATCACTAATGCTTACAGACCATTACCGCCTGTACCAAACGACTCCATCTTGTGCAGTAGACCCCTATGGCTGACCCTGTCCAGGAAGCAAAGAATGCAACGGGAGGACTCAATAGGACTGAAATAAAACATAGCTGTGACAGCACGTAGCAAATTTACATCACATCGGCGAGTCGAAATGTTTTAGGTGTGGGACCTCAGACCTTCGTATATGGTTTTCTTGACTATATCACCGTATTTTTCAGTCATTTTTCATTCAGTC
>LQNS02000210.1:18920486-18940010 GCA_001587735.2 Parhyale hawaiensis
TTACTTGACAAAGTATTTCATCGATGTGCGTTCATGCTGGGTGGTGTTGTGCCCTGTGATCTGGCGCATCGTCGCAGAGTTGGTGGGGTCTGTTTTTTGTATAAAATCTATAACTGCCCCAGTCATCCACTATCTGAGTTTCTTCCCGATCCATTTGTTCGGGTGAGGTATACTCGGCGGACTGGTGCTCTTCATGAGTTTGCCTTGGAACCGTTACGATGCCGTACGGGCCAGTTTTTCCGTTCGTTTTTTCCATCGTGTGTGGATGTTTGGAATGGTCTTGATGGCTCTGTCTTTCCTGGTGCTGGTATTGACAACTGTAAACGATCTGTACACAGAGCTATTCTGTGATCTCGGATCTTCTGTTTTTTCATTCTTTTGTTTTCTCCACCCGCTGGGCTGGTTGCGTGGAGGTTTCTTAACCTCGTGGAGTTTCTCCATTCCTATGTCGCCAGCCTGGTGTGATTTAATAATAACAATAAGAATAATCATACCTTAAAAAATTATTGACAGATTTTCATGAAATTTACATCAGTTGTTAGGTATATTACTATGAGTAAATGATCAAATTTTTGTGATGATCTGTTCGTGGTGATGATGATGTTGGTATGACGATCTATTCGTTCGTTTGCTTTTCGCTGCGTTTGATTTTATGTTTGTTAGCACAGTAATTCAAAAAAGTTATGGCTTTTTATAAAATTTACAGGAAAAACAGTGGGAAACGAATGAACGAACAAACGGATCATTACAAAAATTTGGTGATTTACTCTTTGTTATATACCTAACAATTCATGTTAATTTCATAAAAATTCATCCATACCTTTTTGAGTAATAGGATTGAGAGAAATGAGGCAGACAAACAAGCAAACAAACGGATAGACATATCTTCACTAAAAGTTAATCATCTGTAAATAGCGTCCAAATCGGTTCCTAACTTTTTGAGGTATCTTAGTGACAGACAAAGAGACGGACAGACAGCAAGACAAACACGACGAAAACATAACCTCCTTGGCGGAGGTAAATATAGGTGTACCGCAAGAATCAGTTTTAGGACCTTTGCTCTTCAATATCATTATCGCAGGGCATCATACTGTGGCGAGGACCGTCACCTCACATGTTAAGACCGCTGCATGTGGCAGTTAATGAATAATCTTTAATGTGAAGCGTGATCATAATGGTGTGCCGAGGATGTTTGTTGACACGATGTATCACAAGCTAGGACTGTTAAAACTAGCAGATATAGAAGGCCATTTCCTAATGAAGTTTCTGCGCGATCTATGAACTTGGACACGGAGTTGTTTGAGAAGTATTTCCAACCGCTTCTGCTTGAACATAATTACAATATGAGAGATCAAACGTTTAATTGGCCCAACGCAAGACTCGAAGTGCAAAAACAATTTCCAGTTTATCAGTGTATAAAATTGTATAACCGACTACCAGAATTTTTAATTGAGCCAATGACTAACCAAACTTTCAAATTTAAATTCAAGCAACATGTATTGTCAGCATATAAGCATCTGACGTAGCGTGTTTCTAGAACCCTACGTCAATGTACTTGAAAAGGTAATACCTTATGTAAAGTTGAACAAGGGCATTCTATTGTATATACTTGGACCCGTAACTGTGCAATATTCAATCTAATATAGTTCGTCTTACAGAATGTACAGTAGTTGGTCTAGCTGGTTGTAAATACTTTTTGACTAACATCGATAGGTCTTTCAAATAGAAATAACAACTGAATGTTCTACACTTCAAATTTTTAAATACTAATGATGTTCTCGTTGTCTTAGGCATCGTGTTACCATGACCTTTAATTGATATTTTGTTATTTTGCCCCATAAGTGCATATCATATTTTCAGTTGGGCACGTTCTTGATTTTTTATTGTATATTTGATAATTGTGTGTATGATGTGGCTAGAGAACAACAAAGTGTTAAAGTGTTATTAATGACATTACCCTTTTTAAAAACATTAAAACGATTTTATTAGCAGATGATGCGCTGTTTTATATTAATGACCAGTCGTTTGATCGTGCAATTGACCAATTAGTGCAATTCATCGATCGCCTCTTAAATTGGCTGTGTATCAATCGTTTAACTCCGAATGCTAAGAATACCAAACTTATGTTACTTAGTCCAAAGGTGATCCCTGATTTACCAGTTATACCTATGCCTAAACAATATGGCATTGAAATGGGTTAGTTCTTTTAGATATTTGGAGACGATAAACGACAACAAACTGACTTTCACCAATCATATTGATAGTTTGTGCCTCAAGCTCAATAAAGCTAAAGGCGTTATTTATTCGATAAGCAAATACTTAGGCAGAGACTCCTTGTTATCTTTATATTATTCATTTATGTACACGCACGTTATTAATACAATTATTACATGGGGCGGTGTGACTTCCAATTTGACAAGGAAAATGAAAACTATGTTGAATGAAACACTTCGAATCATACTGAACGTTAAAAGGGACCGTGATAACATCCCGTAGATGGCAACAAATGCGATGTACAGCTAATTAAAGCTCCTAAATATGATGACATTTCCATTATTTTTTGATGAAATTCATAAAAAGAGAACTTGATACTATGTCGAACGTGTTTGTAAATCATTTTCTGTCGTTAGTACCGAACAATCACTATGAAACAAGAAATAAATAACCGGTTTTAATTGCCACAAGTTAGATTCAAAGTTGAAAAGCGCTTTATAGTTTTTAAAGCAGTATCTGTTTTTAATAAATTACCAGAAGCTCTTATTCTACAGATGTCTGATGATGCTTTTGAACAGAGATATAAGGAATATTGTATAGCGAAATATAGCTCATAGATTGACATGTGCCCAATAAGCTGAGTACAGCTTTCAATGGGCTTGTTCTACAGCTAGAGTGTGTACATAATCTGTAAATGTTTTGCGATTTGTAATTTCTTAGTATGTGTGAACAATAAAGGTGTAAAGGTCTATTAATATAAACTAGCGGGACCCGTGGAAATTCCAAGGTCGGTTAGTTAATATCCTCACTTTTTATAATGAAACAGTCAAACCTTACGCTATTATAACTCACTTTAGTTCACCTTATGCAACTTCTCAACCTAAACTACCGATGAATAGCGCCTGTTCCTAAACCCTAACGAACTACCTCAAACCTCAAATGCGAGAGTCGAAACATGGCAACATTGCTCTCTGTCCTTCCCCTTGCGTTGCTGTGTATGCAGCTTCGACTTATCTAATATTATATTCAATAACTGCTTAAACTCCGAGCCGCGGCAGCTATTCCACTACAGCCAGTGCCACGTGCTCACTTTAGACTCTGTCTCTGAATTACTTCTGAGTTTTAATTCAGAACTGTACATATGTTTTGCAATCGATGTGTCTTAATAGATTCAACCGTTAACCGTTATCATGCGCACAGGAACAACTGTTCCAGAAACGTGAAGCGCTCCCGTGGTCCAAATTGAAAGTCACGCAAAAACTTTGCGTCATTGCAACTCTAAATCTAACTCAAAAGTCGGAGGTACATATTCCCAAAGCTTGGCCTTTGCTACTTGTTATAACGCACAAACTGCCAGAAACGACTCATACCTTAGAGATTCTTTTTAGTGGCATAGCAATGTCCAATCAGATACAGAATTGCATGGCAATCCAACTCTTACGTAGAGGTGTGCGTGCCCTAATTCACCTTGTACATGCACAACATATCTAGACACTATATTACTGGTGGATCTCGCAGATATCTTACCAGCAAAATTTTTGCCCGTGTGTATCATGATAGTGATATAAAGACAGCATAAGCAAATATAACAATCTCGCTTTTAAGAGGTACTTTTTTCATTGCTTCTCTTCTATGTTTACACGCCTTCGCTATCCTTTGTTTCTNTGAAAGTACTTTTTGCCTTGAGATGGCATTATATTAGATATTGAAGAATGAGATGAGAAGCACAAAGAAAGTACTTTTTCTGTTAGTTTACGTCATTTTTCTAAGCAACGCACGTGCACTTGAAAAATACAGTTTAGAATGATGCAGTTAAGAATAGCTTTGTTTGAACCGTATTATGGATACGATCGGATTTTCCCATAGTTGGATCGTTATGCATACCCAGCAACGTGAATATTACAATATATGAAATTTGATATCATGGTAGGTATGATGCGTGCAAAATGAACTTCATGTCTTTGCTTTGAAACTGACTGAATTTTTTTCAAATGCGTACTGAAAGAAATCAGCTGAGGTTGAACTTCCTCCAGCAAAAATCAGAGCCTCTTACAAGTTGAATTTCCCCCTATTCTTTATTGAAGAGCGTAACACACGAAGGAAGGAACGAAGGAACGAAGAAGGAACAACGCTATTAATATTATAGATTTTTAAAATTATAATTAAAGATTTAATACGATCTCTTCAAATGACTTGTGGTTAATTCAAATTTTAATATTGTGTTTTTGTTTCGTTGTGAGAGTACCTTCGATACCTTTGATGATTCTTCAGACGAGGTCCAGGCGACGTTGTACACGCGGCCCATCTTGTGCAGAGGTGATGCTGCAGTCAGTGACCAGCGGGATGGCTAACAGCGAGTTATCCCCACAGTTCACGTAGCCGCTTACAGCAGGTTTATCAGGCTCTTTAGAGTACAAAGTTTTTCCACATCAAGCCTTCCGAGGGCTGCATGGATAAGTACTGAGCCTCACGCAGGAATTTGTGAGACAAACAAATAAAATTTTGCCCTCGTGGTTTCCTACTCTTTGCATGTTTAAGTGGCAAGCGTTTTTTGTATTCTTTGGGCAAGGCGTTAACTGAAATAATGGAGTGAGAAATTTCTAGAAAAAAAACACCCATTGTCTGGAGGCACAGTACTTTTCCTTCACCTCATGTATTTTTGATTCTCAGTGGGCCTTCAGCTGCATACAGTGTAGCAGTATTTATGTTGTAGTCTATGGCTGGGCCATATTAGATTACTTTAAATAATAAGTAGGCCACTTAACAGAAACTATACATACCTTGCTGTAAAATAAATGTTGAGCCATTGTGAGAATCATCCTATGGCCGATGCCTGCCACTTTTTGGGTTGTAACCAACTTCATGTTCTTTCCAAAATCTTCTTGGATGATTGCGTTCCGAACAGCCTTGCCCAGGGTCGAGTCAGGCGAAGATTCCTGCATATAGAAGAGCCAATGCAGGGCTGAGGTCAAAGGTGTTCCGTGTCCCCATTTAAGTTAAGATAATATTAGCACATGACCTTTGAATTATCTGGATATTCAAATCTAAACGTTTCATAAACCAGTTTGGATCTGACTTTAGGCGTTAATCGCAAACCAGTTGCGCTTGAAACCGCTGAAAATTAATTGAACTCAAGTTATGGATGTGCCATAGCAGCATTGATCTACTTAGGGGAATCTAATCTACTACAGTATATAATAATTCACGTCGTGTTTTCATTTATTTATTTATATATTTATATCTTTCCTGTCACGCTCTATGGGAATAAGATAGGAGAAAATTCAGATTTCAAAATGTAAAAAAAAACTGGGGTACCATGGAATCTTTTTCTTCAGTATTTGATAGGGGAAAAATAGAACTAATAACATAGGAGAAAATTCAGATTTCAAAATTTAAAAAAAAGTGGGGTACCTTGGAATCTTTTTCTTCTGTATTAGATAGGGGAAAAATGTGGAAGCCCAAAAGACGGCGGGGGTTTTGGTGAAGTGTTAATTTTTTGCCGTCATTTATAATGACGGCACGGCCACTAGTAGGCTCATAAATTACATAACTTGTAAGGTATAGGTGCTGTCAACAATGCCAGCCTAGACACGCAGCCAATGTTTCTCACATTTAAGCTTCCAAGATTAACGAGAACTGGAACAAGATGAGTGAGATCATTTCAAAGTCGGCAAAGAATTAATTGCTGTCCTTGTGCATATGCTGCCAACAATTAAAACAGAAAAATAGCTTCAGTATTTCGAGTTAATGAAAATGTTTTAAGGTTACATCCGAAATGTCACCGGTACAGAGACTGCGAAATTTAAAAACTTACTGGACGCATACTTACTGAAAGTGCCAGATAAACATGTTGTAAGCGGCTACGTGAACTGTGGGGATAACTCGCTGTTAGCCACCCCGCTGGTCACGGACTGCAGCATCACCTCTGGGTAAGATGGGTAGCGAGCATAAAGCCACCTGGACCTCGTTCGAAGTATCATCAAGGTAAAGTACATCTTAGGCCTATGCGTATGAAAAATATTAATAATACACAAAGATAAATAGTTAATGGGTCTGTGTAACTTTTTTTTATTATGAAAAAAGTTGTGCATGGCTTTCTTGGCAATAGGGCACGTCACTATTGGGTTCAATAAACCAGACATGCAGGGAAGCGATTTCCCAGAAGTTTGTGTACTAAAGAAATTACTGCCATCATAAATGTGGGTTTAGATAAAATTATCCTAAACAGAATATCTCAACTGAGCACACACAGTTATTCCTGTCCTGTCTAGGGGTTCCAGTTGCCCTGATTTGTATCTAACCTATGCGTGGTTTGCCTATTAGGAGAGCGAAGTAACCGAGCGCTCCGCGATTTGTTTACCAAATAGGATTTCAGCTTGGGCGTGGTGCTCGGTCACTGATGGGTGGGAGCTGCAACCCTGGGTTCTGCCCTTTTCCTTTGATACTTGTTATCGACAGCCTCAGGTCCGGTGTTATAGATAAATGAGTTGTGCATGTTCTTTTGTATTGTGCTACTTATGACTTATTGCATCATATATTCTTGACGTAGCAGAAATAAAAGAACTGTGTTGTATTATTATTGATGTTGTTGTTGTTGAGTGCTATCATCATAAAGTGTATGTGAAATGGGCTACTACAAAGCTGGGGCAGGTTCAGTTGAGATTTAGCGAAATTGTTTTGAATGTCGGCAGTTCTGGGCAAGTTGAGATCTTGGTGTACAAGACTTAATATTTTATTTAGTTTGACATGTTACAGCGCCCTATATATCTGCACCAAAATTTTATCATTCATGTCTTTTACCACTACTAATAATTCCTATAAGTTTAATAAGGATTCACTCAAAACTTTTTGAGTTATTGCGCTAACAGACATAAAAATCAAACACGGCAACAAACATATGAACGAACAAACATATCATCACAAAAATTTGATCCATAACTCTTAGTAATATAGCAAACAATTCATGTAAATTTAATAAAAATCCTGCAATAACATTTTGAGTTATGGCAGAAAGAAAAATGAGGCAGACAAACAAACAAACAAAGAAACGGACTGCCAGATCTTCACCAAAAGTTAATCATCTAATTCGCCTAACATACTTAACAATGCCTGTAATTTTCGTTAACATGTTTCCATAACTTTTTGAGTTATCTTGGTGAAAGACAGACAGACAGAAAGACAGATAGAAAGACAAACATAATTATTATAAAGAGACAAACAAACCCGACGAAAACATAACCTCCTTGGTGGAGCTAAATATCTATGCTTACTAAGGATGGGTTAATTTTCTTACCAGCCCCTATTGGTAGATACTCTGACCTCCCGCCATCACGTATCGGTACTCGTCTTGGTTCACCAAGTCTTCAAGCGTGTCGAAAGGAACCTCAACCCTTGGAAGGATGATCATGGACTTGAGGTTGGAGCGATACATGTTGGCAACTACGAAAGAGATGAACATCCACAGGCCAGTTGTGAAGAGAATCACGTTGGCGGAGTTCGGCGTCCAGGGAATTGCTGCGGAACATGAAAATACATAATACATTGCAACCTCCGACAATCTATGGCTATAGAATGGAGGCACGGTCCATTGCCAACTAATAATATTTGTTTCTGTACAAGTTTAATATTGGTGGGTGAGTATTGTAGTTGCTCACTATATTTATGCTATGGGTAAATTGGGAAAAAGCTAAGAGTAAGCCATTCATTGAAGAGACGCTTCAACTTCTGTATGAACATCTCCTGGTTCGTATGAAGTAAAAGTTTAGGCTTACTTCAAAAAAGAAGGAGATTCAACCACTGCAGCCATAAGTTTGAACTTCTTGACTTTAGGTCTTGCACTACTCATGTGAGCGTTGTAACCACTGATAATTACGAATAGAATAATGTTGTCGTATCTAGTACCTGAGACTTGCTGTTTCTCGTACTAGATCTCTACAGCTGCTGTAGCACGAGCGGAAGCTTGGCTGCGGCGTAGGAGTAGCGCGTGCGTTTGTGTTTCCACGTTTGCAAGTTACGAGGGAGCAGCAACGGAAGGAGCTCTGTTCTGTCTGGATGACGGTGCATGCCTTACAAAGTGAGGTGTCCTTATCTACTCTAGTCTTCTGTGTTGCTAGTCTGCTTCTCATTCCTAGTCGGGTCAACACAATTGCCCTGGCATGAATGATTAATTGCTAATGAACGGCAATTGTAGAGCCAGAATGACTAGTACACTAACACCACAGGTTTGACTAAAGCGCTTCTGGACTTCTCGTGTGTGTCAGCCCTTCAAATTAAGGTAGCAGCACCAAGCTGCAAAAACAAAAGCAAGATTTCCTCCATTCTGCTAAATGATTTTCTGTCGCCGCATTTCTTTCCTTTTGGCGATTGCCGTGAGATTTCAGACTAGTCAGTGTAATTCTGCACCGAAGAGAATTTACTTTGCTTCTAATTTTTGTACTGTGAAATGATACTGCGCAACTCCGTGAGACACTTTTGCTAGTTTCTTCCAGCGTGTGGGGCGTCTTATGGAAAATTACCTTTTTTCATGAGGGAAAAATGTTCTAACTCATTATTTCCACCGAGGAGGTTACGTTTCTGTCGAAGTTTGTCTGTGTCTTTTTGTATATTTGGCTGTTTGTCTGTCACCAAGATAACTCAAAAAGTTATTGACAGATCTTTCAAAAAATTTACAGACTCTGTTGAAGACGTTACCAGGAACACAGGGCCCAATTTTGCTGATGATACCAAATATCAATTTCGAATCAGTTTTAATATCTCGTTAGCTTGCATTAGTTCGAAAATATTCGTTCTCAGAGTGCGTCTCTAGTTCCTCAAATGAGCTTGTGTAGGGTGTTACAAAAGTTTCTATATACATGGCTCTAAATATTATAACAGAGTAAACTCTCCAGACGATGCGTGTAGGTAGAGAGCAAAGAAGAAATTACGCGGTTGCAAACGCATGAAAAAGAAAACACGAAAATGGTTTGAAAACTTGATATTTTCCCCTCTTATGGAAACTGATGGGACACACCGTATACAGATTTACAAACTTCATTTTTCACACTGTATTAGGATGTGCCAAGGTCAATTGCAGCCTGCTCATGCGTATCAATTGCATCTGAGCAACATAGCTTGCCTATTAGCTAAGTGGATAGCGACTCACACTGACTGAACAGAAGTCCCACGGAGAAGTGAGTGGCCCTCCAGCCAGGCTCCGTTCTTGCTGCAAGACTCGAATTTTCTTCGCGTCTGAAAAGATAAGTTTGTGTAGCATGTATTGTTAATTTATTAGATAATATTATTAATATAAGAGGAACTGCAGCGAAAGTGAAGAGGGGGCATTGTTCTGTTTTTTTTTCGCTAAAAGAGTCTTGTTTCCTGTGGGTGAGGCTTTCGAAATATTTTGCCGCCACTGCTTTTGCACCATCGCTGCGCGGGATGAGTACCTCACTATAGTCCTTCTAGTCCTTTCAGAGCATCTGGCAACAATCCGCTTTTGTACATTCTCATGAATACTTTTCAGAATTTTCCAAATATGTATAAATTATAGTGAAACGTTCATATCTTCGTTTTTTAATGTAAGTGTCAATGATCAAATCGTCTGTGACAGTCGATCATTTGCATCCTTTGAATTTTAGCACTCGACTATCTTTAAATACTTCCAAGTAGTTCCAGATTCTTTTTTCTTGTTTTCGGTATACAAAGTCGTGAACAGCAATCTATCCTGGGCAGTATTACACTTCAATAATGTGAGCATCACTTTTGTTCGGGCAACGAGAAAAGTTCTTAAAAATCATTCTTCTCCTTCTGCTTCCTCGGCAATGACTTTGACTACATGCTTTCTTAAGGTGGCATCTTCTAGCATTCTAACGTCAAGATCTCTTTAAGCTCTTATCTTTCACTTTCACATCTATCTCAGGTTGTATATGTAGTGAAATTAAAAAGTAGCGACTGTATTCCATATAAAAGCAGCTCTATCTTTGTTTCTTTATAAGTCATGTTATTCTTCCCACTGTAAGATACTTGCCAAATCTAATGTGACTGTGTTCACTTTTTCACATATCGAACAGTTTAATTAACGTAAAATAATACTTCTTCTGGACGACGAATTTTATTTTTACCAAGCTTTCGACATTCTCAGCGAATGTCGTTCTCAAGGTGGGAACTTCAAAACTGCTAGGTCCGCTACTTATGATATGGAATTAGTTGGTATCAAAGATACGCTTGAAATATTAACACTACTAGTGTCCCGAGCCGTCATTGTAAATGACGGCATATTGGGTTATTAATGACTGGTGCACGTGTGCGATAAATGACGGCAGTAAGTTAGCCCTTCAGGAAAACCCCCNCTAATACTATAGAAAAAGATTCCAAGGTACTCAACTTTTTTTTTCGCCTTTTGAAATCTGAATTTTCTCCTATCTTATTAGTTGTATTTTCCCCCTATCTAATACTGAAGAAAAAGATTGCAAGGTGCCCCACTTTTTTTTTACATTTTGAAATCTGAATTTTCTCCTATGTTATTCCCATAGAGCGTGACAGGAAAGATATAAATATATAAATAAATATATAAATATATAAATAAAAACACGACGTGAATTATTATATAGTAGATACGTAATTAGAGAGGCTGGTCGAAAATTCACAAGTTGTTTATTATCGGTCTATAGATTTCTGATATTTATTGGTATCTATTACAACATTTTTGATTGAATTAAGAAAACGTTGATTCTAAGAAGCGTCGTTGGTTGCTATAGAATTTAAAAGCCTGACCAATTGATCGAATGGCCCGTGTCTCGTACGTGTTGATATACCAAGGAATTTAATTATTATTTCTAAATGCTTGTTTGATGTTCTTTGATTCTTGTGCTAATGTTTCGGCCAGTCTCTCTAATTACGTATAGTGTTAATATTTTAAGCGTATATTTGATACCAACTAATTCCATATCATAAGTAGCAGACCTAGCAGTTTTGAAGTTCCCACCTTGACAACGACATTCGCTGAGAATGTCGAAAGCTTGGTAAAAATAAAATTCGTCGTCCAGAAGAAGTATTATTTTACGTTAATTAAATACATGGAACCTGGATATCCTTTATTTTCATCGATGTCGAACAGTACCTAGTTTTGGTGTGTCGTTAGCAAATGATGAAGGAACTGCATAATCACACCCGTACCCCACCGAATGGTAGGGTACCGGCTTTTTAGACGATATTTTGTTTTTATGATCGTTATACTTCCTGTTCTGTTTGAAGGAAGCACTCCAAGACACCGAAGAAGACTATCACAGGAAGGTTTTAGCAGCAAAATTGCATGGTTTGAATTATCAAATGCTTTAGCAATATCAAAGTATACCACGTCAACACTCTTGCCTTGCCATACTTAATCTAGAATCCATTAATATGACGGAAACCAACGTATTTTTATCCGTTTAAATATCCGTTGATCTTATAGAAACCAGATAGGCAAAAATTAGCCAGATTGGAAACTGTATTAATGCTGTCACGCTCCGTTGAAAATAGATAAGGTGGAAATTAGACCAGGGTGCAGATGAAGATGAGTATGGTAACCTCAGAGTTGCATGTACTTGTTGGTTTGCCAACGGTAGATGACAAGCAACGAAGATTTTTACAGCTTCTTTGACCTGTCCACGCTGTCAAACTTTCCAGTCGCAGTTCCTGTCTTTTAGCGGTTCTCAAACACGAACACACTCTTCGCGTCGTTCGAAGTTGGAGGCTGAAATCTACACACATTTTGATAAATAGAAACGCAAAGTTCGAGGAAAGTGCGAAAAGTATTGAACATTTTTCTCATGAGAATAGCTTTATCATCTGCATAGAGCATTATTGCGGTGTGTACTACCTAAAACTCTTCATTTTTATCAAAACTATTATTGGTAGTGAATTTTACCAGCTTTTGGGTGCCTTTCCTGAAAAACGAGATGCATTTGACAAGTTTTTTATTTCCTATATGTATATATCGGCCGTTCTAACCAGTTTTCGTGTATATGTACAATAATTTTGCTTCTGTTTTCAAAGTTACCACAAAGTCAAAATTGCATGCTACCACACTTCATGGCGGCCAGTGCTTCATCACTTCATTGCTGGCAGGGCTATATCACTTTATGGCTGTCAGCTGCTCCAACTCAACCTTCAGCTCTGCTGTCTGTTCTGATGTTTCACTTTGGACGTATACCAACTAATGCCCATTAAAAATTCCATTAGCTGTTTATTTGATATTTCATTACAAATCGAGGACACCACGAATTTCACAAGCCTCTGCACTACAACATGAACTTTTATTGTACTATGAAAAAATCATTCTACTCCACTGCATAATTGAAAGGATGTGAAACAGTTGATCGACGATTTTACACTTCAGGCCGTTGTATTTTTGTGAATTTGTTACATACACAGGTGCTAGAAGTATGTACAGATTTACGAATCATTATTGAATGTAAAAGAATTATATAAAATATTGTAACAAATTTTGGAAAAAATGATGGGGCAACACATAAAAATAGGTCTGCAGCATCGCTCAGTTAGCCTCACTTGCGAAGTGTGATATCTCCTTTTCCAGCAAGTGACTACTCTAGTATTGCTGTACTCTACGTCTGTCTATATCTCTTGAAATTTGGGGTGAGGTGGAGCTCCAAATACAATATATCTTTATATTTATTTCATTTTATTTAATGTTGCTTACATGTAAGCAGCAAAACATTTGGAGTCACGGCAGGGTTTGATAGCCACACTAAGACTTTTTTTCTTGCAAATAATGCAACTGTCTCGCAGAATGCTGTTTTGGATGTGACCACATATTTCCTATAAGTGTAATGGTTCAATCGATATTGAATGAAAAAAAAAGTCGATAGCAACATGAAGCTTGATGTACTATACCTCTCAGCAGGTATCCAGGAGTCGGAGATGGAGTCGTAGAGGAAGAAAAACACCATCAGCACCAGCGTAATGGCCAGCAACATGGCCGTCACCGACAGCCATACCTGCAACAGGCTTTGAAGGGAGCTGGATGTATTGTCTCTATCGTAGCGTGTACTTTATGAACCATAAAGTATTCCCTCTAGCAGGTGTTGAGAGGCACTTGAAAATGAGTTGCCACAGATGATGATAAGAGCGTAAAGTATACTATCTAAAGAGTGTAGAATTGGGAAGTTAGAGAAATTTCTGCCACGGGTGTTGACAAAAACACGGAACATGTCTACCCAGTACGAGATCAAGTGAACACTGAGCATTTCCTGTCACAGATCTTAAAACAAAGAGCATGAATCATTCTCTTGCGCTACGACCTACATCTAAGTTTTTTCAGCTACATACTATACTGCAGTGATTTAAAGGCACTCTCTGCCAAGAAACAGTCCAATTTCATCTGCAATTCCGGAGCCACACTGTACAACCGTATGCTCAACTACTGAGCGGACTCTTAGCTCTCACGTCGTTCTGATAGACAGTGAAAATCGGTAGCTAAATAACGTATTTAACCTGCTTAACGTACAAGTGAATGTCCACTTAGAAGATGAGCGTGAGGATGCGTCCAGTGTTTTTCTACAGCGAAACACTCATGATGCGCAGGCGCGTTGAGAAAAAGGACCCAAGAATTAAATACGAAAGTCGAAAAAAGTTGTTGTACTGACTAGCTTCATTATTTACTGGTATTTTGTTAATTAATTTCCAGCATCTGTTAATTAATTACTGGCATCTTTAGTCCGAGGGCGAATGAAGAGTTGTAAAGCATTGCGAGTACAAAAGGCTTGAGACTGGAAGTATGATGGGGTAGGCCATTGGACCCTAGATTGACCGTACTTAAGTTTCGGATCCTGTACCAGACCCAATGGGACAACTCCAAAATATCCCAAATTCAAGTTTAATCAGCATAATTGTGTATATCAGAGAAACCAACGGTAAAGTGTTCATCTTGGTGTTAAGAATCCGAATTAACTGTTCTTAAGTGCCAGTGCCTGAACTTAACCCACTTCAGCACGAAGCTATCTAGTGCCAATTAGTACTTTTATCAGCGTGATTGAGTACATCAACGAAACCTATGTCAAAAATTCCTTGTGGTGTCCCGAGTACAAATAATTTAATCTCAAGTCTCAAATCTTGTACCGAGTCCACTTAAGAACAGGTCAAAAGTTAGCGATAGCTGAATATCAGCCGGTGATACTTTGCTATCAGATCTGCTTTTATTACATGAATATGCAACAGAAGGATCCAAGGTCTCACTAAATATTTTTAATACCACTTGCCTTAACACCATGTTACCGATACCACGTGTAATTTTTTATTCCGTAGGCCTAAGTATGACCCTTTGCATTATTATTTGGCAAGTCTTGTGACCAACTTCCTGCATGTACAATGTATATGGCCGACCATTCCAACAATCTGATAAGAAATATGTAATAATTATACGAGTTCGATATATTTTACTTGTGTACCCTATTAATGAATTGTATATTCTCGGCAATGTATGGGATGAACTGATTATACACGTCAAGCACCAAGTGGGCAATGCTATTCTGGTACTTAGGTGCAGAACCACAACTGGACGTGCGTCGAGGCCAAGCTAAAACTAACGTCACTGTTCACATGTATAACGTGTAACATACCGATACTGTATCATCCCTTGCTAAATTTGAATTAACTGACAAGTCTTCCTTGAGGATTTGACAAATTTTTGACATTAAAGTTTTCAAATAAATGAAAAACTAAAGCATTTCCTAAAATTATTTTTGAGTAAAATTTTTGAAATACGCAAAGAACGTTTTGGGATTCTGCCCATCGTCAGCGCTTAAGATCTATAAGAAAACACAAAAATACTTTAGAAAGATTTCGACACCAGTCAGATAAAAGCCTATTGCAAAACCAGTCACATGAGCTAGAGAAAATAAAATAGATAATAGATATTAAGTAGGTACTCATGATTCGAAATGAATATCAGAGCTTTGTGCTTCGTTCAGTTCCAGTTTTGAATTGGAAATGTGCAATAATTCTAAAATTGTAATGTTTATAAAATTAATTGCATTGTCAATTATCTTAAAACAATCTTCCCTAATTACACTATTGCACTAAGTTACGTGGTCTCCAATGCTTAGCCGGGCATGACGTAATAAATGTTGCCCGTTCTTGGATTCATTCCCACATGGTCATGCGCCAGCACACTAAAAGCACGGCTTGTACAGCCTGCTGTATGTACCTGGCCGTACAGAGTATGTAACTAAACTCATAAACAACAAGCGAGCGCAGACCACAGGGAACTTAGCCTTGAATATGAGAATAAAGCCAATTGTTGAGATGAAACGGAATTCAATGTACATACCCTAGGTAGGCAAAAGCTGCAATAATTCGCTTTTCAAATTTTCTGCTTGATGACTAACGTATGAAAAAGTAGTATAAAATGGTTTCTTCGGTACATGAATTAAAAGCTGATAATAATGTTTCTTATCTAAGAGCTTCCTTATCCAAGAATTAACAAGAGCATTTGGAGACCAGTGTGTGTGTGTGTGTGTGTGTGTGTGTGTGTGTGTGTGTGTGTGTGTGTGTATGTGTGTGTGTGTGATTTAAAAAATGTTTTTCATTTCCTAGCACTGCAGAGAAGCAGCCTTTGGAATTGACCATCTATGACTTTGTGAGTTTGTTAATGACAAACACGGAAACAAACGTAGAGACAAACACTCAAGCTGACTAACAGACCATCATAAAAATTTGGTCATTTCTTTATCGTAACTTCCCTAACATTTCCTGCAGTATTAAAAAAGATTCGTTCATAACGTCTTGAAGAATGTTGCCTATAGAAAACAGCTGGTAGATAAAAAACGATAGAATGGATCTTCACAAAAAATTAATCATCTGTTCCTCGTAACGTACCTAACAATCCCTACAATTTTAATAAAGATCGTTTCATAACTTTCGGGTAATCTTCGTGACAGACGAACATGCAAACAAGCAGGTAGACAAACTCTTACAAAAATATCCTACTTGGTGAAGAAAATTTTGAACCTTTTTAGGCATTTCTTCATACTTTAAAATTTTATGAATCCTATGATTGTCTCCACTGTCTTGATAAAGGACAGTTTAATGTTTTTCTAGCAAATACAATTTTTCCCAATGCAATGAAACTTCTGGAATTTGTTTGAGGATGCTGAGTTAATTAGAAAAAATTGTAATGAAGACTAAGTTATAAAAAGTACCACTTCATCAGAACAGTAATTATGACGTAGGTAGTCCATGTCTGCCGTCATAGGAACGTGAGTATGGCTTCGAAACACTAATTATTTAAATGATAATTATTCGAGAAAAAGATAGGGGGGCTTAAGTTCGGACCATGGGACTGAATGGTAGAAGAAAACCTGCGACGTTGGGCTTTAGTTCTTGTTTCTTGTACGCGATGAGGTAGTCTTGGAAGTAGAGCGCAGTAGAGAAGTCCACAACTTTAGTCCTTTGCTCTGATATGAACGATAGGCTACCGCCCATGTCAGCTTCCTGTAAAAATACACATGGGGGAAATTAGACAGCAAAATATATCAAAGGCACACATTCATACCCATACTCCTACACCGATGGTAATACAGGTGATCCTCACAATATATTGCGCGTCTTTATACTTTCACCCAAGTATAGCGAGGTTATTTAGTTCCAGGGCATCCAGTTATATCATCTTGAATTCACTTTGTAGCATAAGCTTACCTAAGTGACTCTTCTATTTTCTAAATTATTTTTCTGTGAATCTATACCTACAAAAAAGGCAATTTATAATTTACTGTAATAGAGAATGCTGTTACAATATAAGGAAACAATTCTCGGAATAGCTTATGACTGAAGAATGGTAACTTAAAGATACTGCATTTTATTAGAATATTATCCCTTATCTTTATCCTTACGGTATCTTGTAGGACGGCTTCATTTGCGGCGGGTATGCGAGACAGGGATTTGAACGATTTCTGACAACTTCTGTCAATTACATACATTCCATAAAGTAATTAACCCTACCAGAAGACGATAGATATTGACCATCAATGAGACGATAACAACTTTGAATGGCTTAAGCATGGGAAGGAAAGAGGCTATATATCTGGAATGCTCAAAACTGCAAAATGTACAAAAAAAGCCTCATCAACAAATGTGAAGGACGCGTAAGGATGTGTGCAATGATTATTTCATCAAAGATGACAGACATGAACGTTCAAATACTGTTTTTCTCGTTTGTGTTTTACCAATGCTCTAATTGTTTTAAACAATCACCAAAAATATAAACATTTTGCACCCGTTTAAACCAAACCTGTATAACAGTTAACCATTTTGCAAAACCACTTAAACAGTTATGGTATGCATGCAAAATGTTTAAACTGTTTTCAATTTAAACGTTTTGCATAACTTTTAAGTCTGAGAGGCATATGAATTAAAGTTTAAGTCATACATGCGTGTAAGGCCTGCAGCTCACAATGGTCAGGAGTCCTTAATTTCAAACCGAACAGTTTAAACGTTTTCTTATAACTATTTAAGTTATTTTGCAAAATGGTTAACTGTTATACAGGATTGGTTTAAACGGGTGCAAAATGCTTAAATTTGTGGTGATTGTTCAAAACAATTAGAGCATTGGTAAAACACAAACGAGACAAACAGTATGTGATTCAATCTATACTATAATACGAGAGCTGCCTGTCCGTCCGTCTGTCCGAAGCTTTTCAATAATCGTATCCAGGATGCGGACCTGCCAACGGCCAAAAGCAATGATTCGTTCCGAGAAGATATTCATTTCCACATTTTAATTTTGAAAGTTCTTTTCGCGATTATTTTATATCTCTGTAAATATTAAACCACTTGTGTGTAATGAAGAAATTTTTTATCTCACGAATTTGAATTTTTGATATTTAACTAACATCAGTAAGATGGAGGAAGAAAACCGAAGATGCCAGTTGATTGTAAATCAACGTGTAAAATCTCATCACTTGATATTAGCAACTGGTCGTCTGCTACACGATGGACGATTGATTGTATGAGACAAAGCTCGATGTGTCATGATGATGTATTTGAGACACTGAATCGAACAATGAGAGATATTACAGAAAACAAATTACTGTTTGGTGGCAAATTAAATATCCTAGTGGGAGATTTTTGGCAATTACTCCCAGTAATTCGTTGAGAGAAAAAGACCGTCTTTGACTGGATCATGTTTGAAGAAGCCGGCAATTTGGCCTGCTTACCAAGTACCACACCTTCGTTTAAATATGAGGGAATAAAAGAGCCTTGATAATGATGAAGTCGCCTCTCATGCTCGAATGTTCCAACCAAGCAGGTTTTAATAGGAGGAGAAAGTCTAAGCTTTCTCCTGGCGAGTACACACCTTGCTGAATCACGTGACGATAGCTGGCGTTTGGAGTCCGTAAATTGGCTGAACTGCTCTCATGCAGTGGGTCGAAGGCCATGGTCAGCACATATAATTAAGGGAGGTACAGACTGGCAGTTCCTCAATATTTTTGCAAAAAACTAGCATCTGGAGATTGATATCACAGTGCTCATTTTGTTACTTTCATCATAAGTGAGTATGTAGGATAAAAGTTTCATTTACTCAATCCGCTCCAACTCCATCCGCTCGAAATTTCGTCGATGGGTAATGGCTATCAAATGATGAACACGGGACACTTGTCAATAATCTATGGGCTCCGTGAGGCAATGCCACTCTCCGATTGGACGACTGGACACGCCACTCAGCCAGTTCAAGGGAAAAGTTTACTTTAAACGCTTCCGTAGGGCAACTAGAGGGGTTGCACTCCTCCCATTACTCCCTCCTTGGTTGCAACATTCCCAGGTTTCAAACTCACGGCGGCGCACCATCATTAGGTAGCTACTGTAATGGGAAATCAAACCTACATGTACGAGACATAATTTTTGCAACAAACCCCATGCCGCAAGCAAGAACAATAAAGAGCTTCATTATAGAATTTTTCCATCATTATAGACGGTTGGGTACTCTAGTTTAGTTTTTAAATATTGAAAATACTGCATAGATATATTTTTACTTCTCCTGTCCCGTTGTATATTGAAAGGATAAAAAAAAATTCCAGCCGTTTAAAACGGTATTTAATGCACGTTGGCCTCTTATATTTCGGCTTTCAAATGTCTGATACTAAAAAAAATAGGAAGTGTCAGAAATTTAATCAGTGCTATATCGTAGCTATGGGTTGGTATATAAATCACGCTTACTGGCCAGTGTAGAACAATGCTCATGTTTTTTGAAGACGAGCATACTGAGAGCAGCTGAAAGACACATCCCAACTAAACGAGTTCGTATCAGTAATGATCCCCTGTGGATGAATCGGACAG
>LQNS02000210.1:18950694-18966655 GCA_001587735.2 Parhyale hawaiensis
TTCCGGAAAGCCACTGCAGGCCCCGGGTAACTCTCGGGAATTGTGGCCTCTTTGCCTAATTCCTACCGTTTACTACTGATTGCGCGTCAAATACGCGGGTAACACGACCGAAATTTTTAATAGGGTAGGACACATCCCCGTTCTTGGAATACAGCAAGGAAGAGTATGTATCCAGTGATTACTACAGCACGGCTCGGGTACACGGAAGAGATATAAAGCGAGTATGTCACAACGCGTGTATGTGTGGCAATAACTACCATAGGTCAGAAAGAGTGCATAGAGGATATACTTCAACGAGTATGTGCCGCAATGATTACAACGGTATGCATAAAAATGAGGCTTGTTAAACTAAGATGATAAACCGAACCGAACCGCAACAAAGTCTGTTTGATACCTGCAGCATATCGTATATAAGAGAAGGTAGTATTAAATAAAATGCTCAACACTGGCATACGATGAGTCCAGAGAGTAGGGAAGAGAGAGAGAGAGCCATTCTCCTGTGAATGCGTAATGTCGTGAGACCTAACTTTGTGGTGCCGAATGTTTTCACGTCGTGTTTTCATTTGTATTTTTAGCGACATTACTCTAATACGTTCCCTTGAGCAATAGCGAGTAGCTTAGCTATAATGTAAACCTTCTACAATGATAAGTAATTTAAAAAGCAAATTAGATACTCGTGTAAAAAATCCTTTTTCTATTAGATTCGCAAAGTATGCATGTAAAATTAGCTGTGGCGTAAAGAACAAATCGCATCACCTCTACAATTGCCACCCTAGAGGCATTTGGGGTGACAATTATGCTGGTGATGAATATTGGGGTGACAATAATTATAGAGGTGAGAAAGACTGGTGTGACAGTTGTTCTGATGGTCCGATCTTATTACTAACTAGAGCGCTCTGAAAGCGCATACCTCCGCCAAGCGAGGCAACGGTAACGGAAAATTCAAATTGTTTCTGAAACCATGATTTTCTTTGTTTAACTCAAAAATTAAAATCATTTGTGCCTTTTGATAGTAATAACAGTTTGTGCGATTTTCTTGAAGATCTGTTCATAACTTTTTGAGTTATGGTGCTAACAAACATTATGACAAACATGAGTCAAACATACGAACGAGCCAACCGTTCTGCACCAAAATTTAATCATTTATGTCTTTTAATATTACGAGCAACTCCTATAAATTTCATAAAGATGCATTCATCATTTTCTGAACTATTATGCAAACAAGCATAAAATTAAAAACAGTGACGAACGAACAAACGGATCATTACAAGAATTTGGTTAATTACTCTTTGTGACATACCTAACCACTCATGCAAATTTCATAAAAATCCGTTGCTAAGTTTCAAAGTTATGGCGGTGACATAAATGATGCAGGCAAACAAACAAACAGATAGACGGATCTTCACCAAGAGTTAATCTTTTGTTTCTCGTAACATACCTAACAATCCTTGTAAATTTTGTCAAAATCAGTCCGTAACTTTTCGAGTTATCTTGGTGGAAGAAAGACAGACAAACCCGACGAAAACATAACCTCCTTGGCGAAAGTAATTACCCTAACCTAAATTAGCCTTACCTAACCTAGCTTACCCTTACCTAACCTAGCCTTAACCAACCTAACCTAGCCTTAGCTAACCTCACCTAGCCTTGCCTAACCTAACCAAGCCCTGCCTAACCTAAAGTAACCTAACTGAGTCTTACCTAACCTAACATCACCTTACCTAATCTAACCTACCCTAACCTAACGTAACCTAGCCTAACACTACCTAACCTATTGCAGTTTACACTGGCGGTGTTACACTGTTTTTCGCTAATATTTCTTAAACGAATTGGCGGATCACTATATATGCTATTTCCACACAAAACCTTTACCACCCTACCTAATTTAAGGCCCACATTGCATATTGCTATATGTGTTTACAGAGGAGTTTACTCGTGTGTTAGGTCTATATTAAGCTGAAGCCAGGAAGCCACGTCTCCACATTCGGACGAGGCGAGTGTTTTAGAGGTCTGGCCGCGTCTTGCGAACGTGTAGACGCGACTTCCTGGCTTCAGCTTAATATAGGCTTAATATACGCGAGTAAACTCCTCTGTAAACACATGGCAACATGCTATGTGGGCCATAAATTAGGTAGGGGTGTTTGCTCTAACCCTCCCTTCCCCTAACCTAGCCTCACTTTACCTATCCTTACCTAACCTAGCTTTAACTAACCTAACCACCCTAACTTAGCCTTGTATGACCCAACCTAGCCTTACCTAACCTAACGAAACCTAACCCAGAACCACCTTACCTAACCTAACATTACCTAATCTAACCTAACCTACGAAATTGGGGTGCCAATTGTACAAGTGGACACACTGGGTGACTATTGTACAGGTGAGATATGTTGGGGTGACAATTGTACAGGTTAGATATGTTGGGGTGACAATTGTACACGTTAGATATGCTGGGGTGACAATTGTACAGGTTGGATATGTTGGGGTGACAATAATTGTACAGGTGGATTTTGGGGTGACAATTGTACACGAGATACAACAAATTAATGCTCTCTTAAATGTCGAATGGAACTTGAAATTATTGAAAGCGACCTTCTCTCTTTAGTGTCTGGGCTGCTCACCAAAATCTGTTGAGATAGGCTACCATCTTGAGGAGTTCGATTGTGATGCCTCCATAATACGGGCCGCGCTGTATCGTTATCGGCGGTACCTGTAGTGGTGAATTGTATTATTCAGATGCCCCATAAAGGGTCGGCCAACGTAGATTTAAGCACTAGCCCTATCCCAAGTATTATTATTATAGGTACTGTTAAAAATCTCATGCACGGACGTCTAACGACAGGAAGAAGCCTCCTCCCCATAGCTGGTCACAATAACGGAAAACCGTTATCGCTGTAACAGATATTCGATAACATTTTAAGCAATCACCGATAACAAAAATATACATAATCAATAACCGATGAATCCAAAATTTCCATACGGACTACAGCGAATTGTTTAGTTTCGGTAAAGAAATCCCTAAATCCAAAATTAATTTCTAATCATGTTACATTATCGCTTGGAAACGATCACTTCCACATGATCGCTTTTACCTTCGTAAACTTGAGCATACTCAATTCTCTCTGAAAAGGGAGCCCATTTGGGCTCCCATAAGTGTTTCCCAAGCTGTCGAATGCTGACTGCGCTAAATTTTCTGTCCTTGGCATATAACTACATCTAGACACGCAATTTTAGTCACCCTACTTTTAGAAGATCTGTGCTGGCAAACTCCCCTCTACTGTAGTGTCATGCCCGCCACATAACTCGCAAAGCGAAATTATTATATTCATGTCTTTACTTGTACACGTGCAGTCTGAAGTATTTTAATCTTATTGCAAATTGTTGTGCTAAAACCAGTGATGCACCATTTACCACAGGTGTTGGTTACAATTATTATTGGCATTGCAATAGCAATAGCAATACCAATTGGAAGAGCAGCGTTGTCGGTGTATAATTTCCTCGAAAATTTTAAAAAGTCACAGAGTTTAGTTGTAGTATCAAACCAATAGGTGACGCGACGTTGAAGTGCATGATAATTCGCCTAATGAGTTACATTTAAGATAATGAGTTTAAAAAACGTCCCCAGGAAAAGAAAATGGGCACAAACTAGAACGCCTTGTGGCGTAAGCCCATCTCACGGGGTATGAGGGCAAATTCAACGAAATTATTTATGATGCACGAGGTTAGAGCACAGCCCCATTCCCTGAGTAGATCTTCAATAATAACATAGAAAAATAAACGCATCGAGGCATAAATAAGACGATCTACCGCGGTGAAGGCAAATTCGCCGCGGTGGAGAAAATTCAATGCTGTCATTTTTAATGGCCAGCTAGGTCAATCCACCAAACTCCCTACTAAACATTATAAGGATTGCTCATCTCTTACCTATTTTTTTGTAGACAGACAAATATAGGTATATACTTAAGTCTTCAACGAAAACATTATCATCTCTCTCACTTCGTTCGCGGGTGATAATGACGCATCAAGTTCATTTCATGGTATATGTTTGCATCACAAGGTCGAACTATATAAAGCTTTCATCCATTTACTGTGGAGGAAACAAGCATGTTCCTCCTTGTAAACAAACTGTTTCCTCTAACTGTGGTAGCATGTGAGATCATATGTTTATAATATAAGCCATCAGTATATGTTTATAAGCACATGGTGAAGACTATTGAACAATATTTTCGAGAGAATAGGTTAAACGTAATGTATACAGCAAGAAAATTTTTACAAACGATCTAAAAACGAAATTACTCATTCAGTCGGGATAATCGTCGTATCTGTAAATTTATTTAATAATATAGATATTTCTATTATCTTGTTGAATAGAATGTAAGAACAAATATTAAAAAATAATAATAATCTAGAAAGCGTATCGTGGTGCAGGCAATGTTCTGCCTTGTCATTCACACATCGATGGAAAAAAACATATTTAGAGGTCAGAGTTGCCTTCAAGCAGAAGATAATTAACCTTCACGTTTCAGGAATTAATTCTAATAATATTTCTGAAATCTTCACAATCCAGTGATGTAGAACAGAATCTATTAACAAACAGATTAGTCAGTTTTACACTACGAATATTCTACCTGGACATGGAAGGAACCCGCCAACTTTAATGGCACCCTGACCAATGATGATAAGTAGACAAGATAAAAATAAAAAATCAGGCATAAAAACGCATAACCATTGCAGAATGAAAGTACATTCCAGCATAAATTTGAATGAATTTCATCAAAAACTGTTATAAGTTATAAATGTGAAAGGCTATGCTTCTGACATTAATTATTTTGTTCTACCGCATGAATAAGTTTGTCCTCCTAACGCTTGCATAATTTGCTGGTTTTGTTCATTCTCTGTTACATATTTATCTAAAACTTTACTTTTATATTCTTTTGAACATGCTTATGAACATACGAAAACTTACAACTGTACAAACACTACAGCTTCTGTTAAATTAAGAAAAATACTTAATATTGGAGGTTCTACGACTATTTTCGTCGCTGTAGAACATCAAAACCGAAACAACTGAATAACTCACCTTTGTAAAAAAAAAAAACGCTTTATTCAATGGTTTTGAGGAATGCAACGATAGAATGTGATAGGCATGCAACATGTAAGACTGTGCACCAGGTAGAACTAGCCCGAGCACTACACGCATGTACCTCCCGATGTGACTGACAGAATGATCAAAGAGGGACCATTCCACAGAACTGTATGTGACACATGTGCATCAAATTTCCCTAAAATGTATTTTTAATAGTTCATAATAACGTTTTTATTTGTACAAATGCTTCAATATTTGTGGAAAGAATAGCCATAAACCTCTGTCCTAAGTGGAATATTCTTCTAGAAACAATTGGAATGAGTAAACATGTACCGTAAGTGCTACAGCCTAGAAAAAAGGTTCAAGGATCTGAAAAAACTCGCCCAATGTTGTCGTACATCTCTAAAACAGAAGAATTGTTGAAGACAAAATTCAACTTCTAATCGCTTTGCAGCGCGTTTAAAATATTGTCTTTCGATAAAAAAAAAGACACATGTGATCTTGTCTAGGCCAGACTCTGGTTTTGAATATCAACTGCCTTGCTTACCCCGAGAGGCTCTAATATGCAACGTTCTCTATTTTATCGTTGGTTGAAGTAGCGCTATCAAAGTTTTAGCTGCAGTTAGCTGGTTTCTTGCCCTGAGCCAGCCTTTACTAAAGACAGCATCACATAACTGTCATATGAACGTCAATTTGTGTTGAAACCATCATGAACGCGTGATTGAATATTAATAACACCATAAATAAACGCGTAAAAATGAAAACAATACATCAGGAAAACATTGTGAAAACTTATATAAGATTAATAAGAAAAGCCTCTGTTTCAGGGAATAGAGAGTTATCAGTCAATGTGTACATGTAGAGGGCAGTTGGCTTCTTCTATCTCATGTCATAGGTAGGTATTCAATCAAGAGGACCTTCTGAAAGTTACAGTTACCTCAATTGTTAGAGTTGTGGAACATGTCATGTATTTGCTTTCATATATTATGTCATGTGTTTGCTTACATATATTATGTCATGTTTTTGCTTACATATATTATGTAAAGGTTTTTCTTACATATATTATGCCATGTTTTTGCTTACATATATTATGTCATGTTTTTGCTTACATATATTATGTCATGTTTTTGCTTACATATATTATGTCATGCTTTTGCTTACATATATTATGTCATGCTTATGCTTTCATATATTCACTTCGTGGAGATCCCTTTTACTTTTCATTTACAGCTGCTGATATTTCTGGTCCTATTCTTCCTTTTACTTCCTGACTTGTGTGATGACCTGCGGCTTAAGCACTGCTCTTTGTCTGGACATTATGAACTTGTATTTCAAATGACTTTTCGCTTGTTCAACGGCTGGCGTTATTCATTGATCACGCATGATCAACTCAGGGGAAAAATCTCGGAGCCATCAATTTTCACAACTCGCCATGGTTGATCACTATCAGAATTACGTCAGAAAAGGGTCACCAAAACGGGCGGATCAAGAAGAATTATCAGCATGGTGGGCACAAAAAGACGCCTAAAGTTCTTTCATAAACTATTCTCCAGTTCCTGAAATAATTCCGACTAGCCTGGAGAGGAACTCTGCAGAACCCTAAGCCACAATAGCACCAGGACTGAAGCATATAAACCTTTATTTAATCTAGTGACCTGATACCGTGATAAAATACTGTGCAGTGGGGCCGGTAGGGGGTATTGCATGTGTGTTGGAAGAAGAGCTAAACTGAGCCTGTGCACTGTGGGGCAAAGAATTCATTGCAGCGACATGGTGCTCTCTAGCGTCCCCGGGCCAGCAGAAACGCTAAAAATAAAACGGCCTCCATTTTATGTAAACATTACTAATTTTATTTGGGGGAATGAAGATTGTCGTCTGTCTGAAGCGGAGAGTATCCATGATGAAATTTAAAACACATAGTTAAACTCAACTGATTAAACTACGGTATTAAGCCGTGAGCAGACGACCGACATCTTCATTGATTTAGATCAGACAAAATAGTCGGATCGTCAAGCTTGGCACAACATTTCAATGCACACGTAGCGGGAGAAATATTCTTACCGTTGCAGTATCTTATGGTAAAGTTTTTAGAAGCTGCTTAAAAAAGAAATTCTAAATATTAAATCGATAAATTTTATTGCCTGTTTACACGCCGGTTTTTTTATTCAACGTGCATATCACTTAGTAGCTGAATGTTTTGTGCTATCTTATAGTTTGTAAACAAAATTTTGAGATGTGGGTTGTCCGCAGCTATGCAACCTGGAGACAAATGCATTTTATACTTTTGACCTTACAGTTCCTGTCGCCTCCATTTAACGTAAAGCTTTAAGAAACACGGAGGCGTTGCATACGATAGTAGTCAACCGGTAACAGGGAGAATCTAACTGTAAGTTGCTCTGAATTGATATAAAGCAACGAAGAAGATTGGCCTGGACAGTAGACGCATCCTGCCGAATTTTCTCTTCAGATATATTTTCCGTCGAGACTGGTGTAGCATTTGTGGGCGAAATGCCACCCTCGGCAATTTTTACTCTTCGTCTGCATTGGGCTTCAAGGCACACGGTAAGGGCTTTAGCCTAGTACTTCCAGTATAGTATGTTTTTACTCATTTATACACCAATTTAGCTGAACATTCCTGCCAATAAAGTTATCAAATTATACTAAACAAAGCCTTCGCTGTTATGACGAGCACTAAAATTAACGCCTGGCGAATTTTTATCCCTTCATGAATCAGATAGCCAGAACCATATGAAGGCTTAGCGTTGACAACCGAACTGATTAAGCAATTGCTTGTGTAATCAGTTAAAAGTTTTATTTATGCACTCACGTCCGCGACGGTGACCTTCACACATCTCCCGAAGGTGCTGCTGACGCTCATGGTGGGACCTCACTGCTGGCCCCGCGCGCCTGCTGCAGTCACCTGCTGATAACACGGCGTGTTAGGGCCTCCGGTCTACACTGCAGTCATCTGAACGCGTTCACACATCCCAGTCGTCCGAATATTTCGGTTAGTCGTTGTAAAGACAGCGCTGTTTGTACGCCACAATAAAATGTTATTATAAAATCGTCAGGTTCCCGAGCGTCCTAGGCAATTTGCGGTTATCTCTTCAGGTTTGGAGTGAAACACAACTCACAAAACAGCGCCCTTTTCTGCAGTTTCTGAGGTACAATGACACGCTCGGATGACTGGATGAGTGAACCTGCTGAAAAAAACTGACGGGAATTCGCAAAAATTTGTTTCTGAAACTGACTTGCTGTCAACTCGATCAGTTGAATAATTAGCAATATAATCTGTCTGTAAAAAGTGACCCATGCAAAACATTAATGTAATAAGTTACTGTGAGCAACACATTCTTAGACGTGCGCGCGAAAGTTTTCCCTTAGAGCGCAAAGAGCAAATTTCCCATCAAATCCCTAAAGCTCAAAAGGCGCAAAAATTTCGAAAAGGAGAAGAGGAAGTACATATTTCCGGGGTGAAAACTGAGACCGTGAAACAGACTTACATCGGCGGCTGTTTTGGCGGTGGTCCTTGCGCTTGCTGTGATAGAACAAACTCAGCACTTTCTTAACCTATCCTAGTTCTTAAACGTACCTCATCTACCCCAATCCTAACATAAAGTACCTCATATAACCCCCAATACATCTCAACTTGCCCTAACATTCCCAAAAGTCATAGCCAGAATCGCCGCTGAATTCGTCGGTGTTTACGGCACGCACCGTAAGCTTAGTCTGCGCAGTGAAAAAGAATCTACGCTCAATTTACATCAAGTAAGAGAACGACTGGATGTTGACAGAATGTAAATCAATTATTCAAGTATTTAACTAAAGGTCTTATAGCTAGTTAATGTATACAGAGTAACAATTCCAAATCAATTGTTTGAAAAGTAAGTCAGCGTCATATCTTTTATCCAATTATTGCTTAGTGGCAATCTTCACACTTACCGTATATCGAAATTTATTTAATACTAGAGGGCCCGCGCTGTCATAAACTGACAGCGAAGAATTTTTGACGACCTTCTTCATTGATAATACATTCGTTATTACAACTGCTAACCTATGCACACCGAGAAAAGCGTTCACTGCTTCACAGCCGCTCAGTATCGAAACTTTTTTCTCTGAAATGGAGAAAATACATGGCTTATTGCAGCCCGATCAGCAACTCTCAAAGTAATAGCTCCGATTCGGTATTGTGGATACGGCAGGATAGCCTATACAGGTCCAATGGTTTTTGTTTAGCGAAAGCTGTTTCATCGACCATTGAATTAAATTTGGGAGAATAGCTGAAGCAATGAAATCATATGTGGGAAGAAACTAAGAATCACGATCCCTGAGAGTGCCAATGGAAGATTCAGATATCTCAGTGCTGCTATTTCAACTTCGGCAATGCAAGAAGTGCATGCAGACATAAGGTCGCCCGATACTTTGCCATAGATTCGATGCATGGAGAAACTAATATCCGTACCAATCAGACTAAGCCTGCGATGTCTTCTTTGTTTGAATTTCAACTGCCCCTGATTAAGATACGTTTTCCATCTTCTGCAACCCTGCCTATTTTCTACCTAACAGTTTTCAATGAAACTTGAGAGGACGACCAGAGCCTCCAACCTGGGCTAATTTCCACCTACCTGTTTTGTTAAAGCGTGACAGAAAATGGATAAACCGATAAATAAACAAACAGATAAATACACATCGGTCTTTATTATATTGTAGATATATGTACCTAGTAATAAGTATTTCTATTACTATTAGGCCTGAGTCTAATGCAGCATACACCGTGTTTGGAATATCCCTTTCTTTATCTTATAACTGAAACAAAAAATCGAAATAAACTTGAGCACTCTGAGAGCGCATACGTTTGCCAAGCAAGGCAGTGATAACGAAATATTTAAATTGATCCTGAAACTAGGCTTTCCTTTCTATCATCACCAATATTTGGTCACCTGTGCTTCTTGACAGAGATAACAGCCCTGTATATTTGTTCAAGATCCGTGAGTAACTTTTGAGTTGTGTTCTGACATTTTAACAAACATTGGTCAAATACAGAAATAGACAAGCCGACCATGTCTCGCCAAAATTCTATCATTTGACCCTTTCAGCATTTCAAACGATTCCTGCAAATCTCATTAATATCTGTACAGAACTTTTTGAATGATGTCCTGACAATGATTTTGAAAATGATTAGTTAAACTTGTAAACAGAACAACCGATCACCACCAAAATTTGATCATTTCAGTCTCTCAACATTACCAACAATTGTGGCAAATTGATTGAGGATTTAGGTCGTAACTTGTTTATTTTTATTACACACAAACATAAAACAAACGTAGAGATAATCAAACACACAAACAGACGTATGGATTAACCCAAAAATTTAGCCAATGATAATTGTTCCTATAGAGTAACAACCCCAAAAATTCCCGCAAAACTTCTTAAAGATCCATCCGTCTATCCATAATTTCTTGAGTTATGCTTACCACGAAAAAAGAAGCAGACATGCAAACAAATAAAGTATTGAACGGAATTTCGCCAAAAGGTAATCATCTGTTCCTCCGAATGTACCTAGCAATCCTTTTAAATCCCTGTAAATTACATGAATTGCTAGGTATATTATTTCGAGAGTGAATTGACCAAATTTTCCTGATGATGTGTTTGGTCGTTCGCTTGTTTTTCGCTACGATTGATGTTATGCTTGTTAGCACACTAATTCAAAATTATGAATGAATATTTTTGAAATTTACAGGAATTGTTAGAAATTTTGATAAACATAAATAATTAAATTCTGGTGATGATCGGTTGGTCTGTTTGTATGTTTGCCTAATGTATGTTAGAGTATAACTCAAAAAATTATTAACGGATCTTCAAGAAAATTACCAAAATTGGCGGTTATGTTTTCGTTGGCTTTGTCTGTCTGTCTATTACTCTGTCTGTCTGTCACTAAGATAACTCAAAAAGTTGTGGATGGATTTGGATGAAATTTAAAATTTACAGGGTTTGTTAGGTACCTATGTTGACAGGAACAGATGATTAACTTTTGGGGAAGATCCGTCCATCTGTTTGTTTGTTTGTTTGTTTGTTTGTTTGTCTGCCTCATTTTTCTCAATTACATAACTCAAAAAAGTGATGGACGGATTTTTATGGAATTTACACGAGTTGTTAGGTATATCACGAAAAGTAAACGACCAAATTTTGGTAATAATCCGTTTGTTCGTTCGTTTGTCACTGTTTTTGATTTTATGCATGTTAGCACAATAACTCGAAAAATAATGAATGGATCTTTATAAAATTCATAAGAGTTGTCAGTAATGTTAAAAGACATAAATGATTAAATTTTGCTGCAGATCGATTTCTTAGTTTGTATCTATGACTAATTTTTGTCATAATGTTTGTTAGCAACATAACTCAATAAGTTACGAACAAATCTAAAAAAATACGGAATCTGTTAACACTGTTGAAAGGCACAAATGATTACATTTTGGTGTTGATACAAAGAAAATCGTAATTTCAGAACTAATTTCAATTTTTCGTTATCGTTTCCTTGCTTAGCGGAGATATGCGCTCATAAAGTGAAGTGTTTTAGTTATTTATCTGTTCATTTCTGCCATACTTTAAGAGAACAGGTAGACAAAAGTAGGCCAGGTTGTAGATGATGGCAAAATAATGCGATAACCTTATATTTAGAATGCATTTCTTGCATTGCTGACAGTGAAATCGAAACACTGAAGAGATTTACAGCTTTTTTATGGCGCTCGTGAATTCTGATTCTTGGTTTCTTCCCCTGGCTAATTTCATTTCATCATTTATTCTTCCAAGTTAAATTCCTTAGTCAACCGAATAATTTTTCGCTGAGCAAAAATTTTTGCGTATATGATACCATGCCGTATCCATGATACCGAGTCGCAATTAATATTTTAAATTATTCTTGACTGCCTACAAGGAGTAATTAATTTTTTTCAACAATAGAAAGAAAAAAGAAGGGTTTTTCTGCTCAGCAGTGTGAAGCCGAGGACGAGTTTTATGTTCTTCTATGTTGGCAGTTCTATTTACGAAAGTTTGGCGATATAGAAATATCAGCACGAATTATTTGCTTAATTCTTTCAGTAGTTGATAGAGAATGATTGAACTGATTATCACTTCTCTCTGTTTCAAGTTTCTCCTTTTGCTAGAAATTTGTCTGTTACTTCACTTCACAACCTGCCAAATTAATACAGAGAGTGTAAGTATCTAAATACTTTGTGCTCCAGCACATAAATAGCAGTATTTCTCATATTAATCACAGATATCTATGTAAAGCTCAACACTTTCCATTCACCCCCTAAATTGATGCAAGAAGCAGTTCAACGAAAATTATACATTACCAATATCGCTTTGTGGAGACAGAAGGTTGCCAACTCCTTCCCACAGAATGGCAGCGCAGACAATGACTGAACTGTGATATGTTAATATTCCATTTCCCCTCACCCCAAGAAACCCGTTAACTATGCATCCCCTCATACTCTTGGTGTAAAGCAAGAACTCGTTGTTGCTGTGAACTACACTGATTAGGTTGAGCAAGTTGTTGAGTCTGTGTGATCAAGTGATGCACGCAAGAGCTCACTGATACTAGAGTAAAAACGCACCTTGTGACCTCGCTTATGTTGCTGAGAACGTCTAGCACAGCTGAGTAGTTGTATTTGTAAAAATTTTTTGTTTTGGTACTCAATCTGATCGCCATGCTCCTTGAGCTACCGCAGTTGGACGACAAGTTGGAATTCAGTCTTTGATAATGAAAATAACGCCCCTGTTTCTCTTGTATAGATAGCATTGTCTAAAATGGCTCTCGTGAAGGATTTTCTGAGCTATAGGGATAAAGGAATGAAACAGCTGTCCAAGAAACTACTATTAACTACTACTTTGATTAGTACTCAACACCGTAGATTTTTACAAAGAAATTGGTACATATTTTACCTGGGTTACTGCCCGCACTCTTGCCATTAAATCTCTACTTGTAATTAGGCGTGCAAAGATTGTAGTGAAGTGAATTAAGTAGTGTTGCTGAATTTAATCTAAGATCAACTGTAGTACCTTCCAATCACCAAGCAGCTGATACTTTTCCGTTAGTTTCGCAGCAATAAACTTTGCGATTTTAATTTTATAATTTGCTGTCAAATAAAGTATATGCATGCTTTATTACAAGATACCATATATATAAACCATTGACTTGGTGATCAGTTAAAAAATTGTTACTGTATCTTCAAAAACTAATAAACAATTTCTGAAAATGCCTCCACACCAAATGAATTGAAACCACTGTATGTATACTACAAGAGAGGCACTCTGAGTTACAGTAGTTAAAGAATATAGAAATCAGAATGATGCCTGTGTTGTAAGTAAAACGCGCATAGCTTTTTTATAGAGAACAGAGAAAGCTCCAACTTTGAATATATCTACTAGACTTCAAGTGGATTACCAAATGGAAGCTCATTGATCTTATTCAAGCCTTACTAACAAATTATGATACGATTAACGTAGCACTTCTGTAAAGTGGGCTCGTTACTGTATGTTGTGACAAAAAATAAAACAAAACAAGAGTACTCTGAGAGCGCATACCGCCGCCATGCCAAGACACGGTAACGAAATAATAATATTGGTTCTGAAACCCTGATTCTCCTTCTATAAACATCAAAGTATGATCATTTGTGTCTCCTAAGAGTATTCAAGGTTTCTGTAATTTTCTTGGAGACCCGTTCATGCGACGCTAACAAACATCAGTCAAACACACAAACGGACCCTCTGATCATCACAAAAATTTATTCAATATGTCTCTTAACATTACTAACAATTTCTGTAAGTTTCATAAAGATCTCATCCTAATTTTTTTGAGTTAGTGGGCTAACGAGCATTTAAAAACAAACACGGCGACAAACAAACGAACGAAGGAACAGATCATCACAAAAATTTGGTCATTTTCTCATCGTAAGGTATCTAACAACTCATTCAAATTTCATAAACATCCTTCCATAACTTTTTTGAGTTATGACAATAAGAACAATGAGACAGACAGAAAAAAGAACAGATCTTCGCCAAGAGTTAATCATCTGATCCTCCTAACATACCTATCAATCTCTGTAAATTTAGTTGGAATTCGTCCATACCTTTTTGAGTTATCTTGGTGACAAGCAGACAAATAGAATAACAGACAGCCAGACAAACTAGACGAAAGCATAGCCTCCTTGGCGGAGGTAATAATATCAAATGCACATATGGATGAAAAGATCATGACCAAAATTTAGTCATCTGTGCCTTTTAAGATTTCCCACATTTTCTGGTAACTTCATAAAGGTCGGTTTATAACTTTTGGCTTATGTTACCGACGAAGAGGAAAATAAACATGGAGACAGAGAGAGATAAACAGACTAACAGATCATCACAAATAGTTGGTCATTTTCTTTTCGTAACATCCCTATCAGTTCATGCAAATTCAATTAAGAACTCACGATAATTTTTAAAAACCTCCTAGGCGTCGCGACAGTAAAGGTACTTATCGTCTGCTGTAAGAAAGTGAAAGCTAGGAGAATGTGTGGTCAGGGCCAGCACGCTGGGTCCGGGTTAGGGTTAGGACTGAGAATCTAACCTCGGGCACAAAACTTAAGCCTTCGAGGCTTGACTGGTTCGTAATTCAACCTGCTTAATAGAGTTGGCCCTCAATCGGTTACCCTTGAGACTTTCAGAAACTTTCAGCAGGCTCCATATGACTGGGCTGCAGCTGATACCAGTAGCACGTCTCAATGTGAACACACTAAACTTCCAATTTCCAGTTCATAACATTTCAAGTCAGGTGGGTTTGGCTGCAATCGACTTTGGCAGGCCAATCGAATGCGTCCTAAGTGCAGGTCGGAGTATTGTCACTTTAGAGTCTGTTGTTCTGAAGGCAGAGATCTACACAAAAAATCTAGCCATGCTTAGGCAAAATTATGGTATAAATATACATGAAATGAACAATGGTCATGGATCAAAAGTGAATTTATTTTATCTTTTTTTTCGTCTGGATCATCTGACGAAGCCAGCAATGTATGCAAGTCGTTATGCAAGTTACTGCAAAGGGAAAAAGAGAGATAATGGTAACTGTCCTTGCACTGCTGGCACTTTTCTATCTTACAACAATAATGAAGCTATGCCAAGTACGCAGTTAGAACGGGCAAGCACCCCGGAAGGAGCTCACCACTTGAGCACAATAATAAATTCAACAAAAGCGGCGCTTCGACCGCTACCTCAGCATCAATTAGAGCAAGCACTGGTGTCCGTATTAAACATGCATAGCGAGAACGTGTTACATCGAGCCAGTGCGCGGCATGCAGTGATATCCCAGAGCCCAGGACTTTTTTTCGTCAGGAGACTGCAAAAAATTACGACAGCTTTTTGTCACGAAGTGCTTACCTGTTCCCGAGCTTTGTTCTTTTACACCGCACGGAGCTGTTATGAGTGATAGCACTACCTATAAGGAGCAGGGATGTTATGAGTGATAGCACTGCCTATACAGAGCAGGGATCTTATTAGTGATGGCACTGCCTATACAGAGCAAGGATGTTATGAGTGATAGCACTGCCTATACAGAGCAGGCATGTTATGAGTGATAGCACTCCCTATACAGAGCAGGGATGTTATGAGTGATAGCACTACCTATACAGAGCAGGGATGTTATGAGTGATAGCACTGCCTATACAGAGCAGGGATGTTATGAGTGATAGCACTGCCTATACAGAGCAAGGATGTTATGAGTGATAGCACTGCCTATACAGAGCAGGGATGTTATGAGTGATAGCACTGCCTATGCAGAGCAGTCATGTTATGAGTGATAGCACTGCCTATACAGAGCAGGGATGTTATGAGTGATAGCACTGCCTA
>LQNS02000210.1:18967304-18985402 GCA_001587735.2 Parhyale hawaiensis
CTATACAGAGCAGGGATGTTAGAAGTGATAGCACTACCTATACAGAGCAGGGATGTTAGAAGTGATAGCACTACCTATACAGAGCAGGGATGTTAGAAGTGATAGCACTACCTATACAGAGCAGGGATGTTATGAGTGTAGCACTACCTATACAGAGTAGGGATGTTAGAAGTGATATGTAGCTCTACCTATACAGAGCAGGGAACTGCGTGGCTAGGAAGTGAATTTGAACACTTACGGCCCAGGTGGACTTCAGGGTTCAATTATGAGAAGTTTAGTCTTCGGTAACTGATGTAACAAATTGAGGAAATGGAACATAGGCGAAAGTTTATTCTATTGCTGTTTTTTTTAGTTGCTTTGCTTCAGTTTATCTGTCATTGATACGGGAGAGAATAATGCGGATAAGGATAAAATCTCTTGCGCAAAGCTCTGGTAGGAAAACGTCCCATCTGCTATGTATAGGGACGGCAAAGGAAGCATGCCAAAAGGACACACAGTTCGACGTGTTCGCGACGCTCATACTTTGGAGGGCTCCATCGACCGCACCTACTGCATCTACCATGTTTAAGTTCCGCTCTTCCTAAGGCTGCTATGCGCAGACTTTGCTGTAACAATAAGAAACCAAGGTCAGACTCTAGATTCACTAGAGCGACATATGTGTAAAACGATCTATGTTACCAATGTAAGTTTTTTTAATATGCATGAATCGTATATTATTTCACTCAGTAAAGTAAATAATGAAGTATACTGTAGAACGACTCTTTGAAAATCCTATTCACAAACCAATAAAGAGTATCGTTGAAACCAAAGAGTAGTTGCGATGACAATCAAAGAAACAGGGAATCGCTACTGACCGTCAAGTTATGGAAAGCGAGGCGGAGAAGGACCAAATAATATTTAAACCCTCAATCAGCGGCAGTGTTCAATGATTTTGTAGATAAAGATTTGTGTTTTCATAGGTATGTGTCCCTTTTATGTGCTTCGTCAATAGTCTATACTATATCTTGTATTGACTTTTACTTTTTTCTTTTTGAGGATTCTCTATCTTAACAATTTACTTCATAATGAGAGGGTTAAACCCAATTAGGTACTGATAAATAAGTAGAGCCAAAAAATGAAATTTCATTTAATAATTAAAGATATCAAAACATTTTAATACTAAGTTGTGCTCCATCTTATGTTAATAGCACTTGCCAAAGTTGAAAGGTTAATAGGCGCTTTAGTTGCATAACAACTCAATCCAGAGTTAATGTTCCACAAATGCCAAAAGGTATTTCAGAGATATACCACAACGGCTAATTCCAGTTGATTTGATGATTTATTCTAAGTTAAAATTGGGCTTTGAAAGGAAAAATGGTTCTCGCGTGCAGAAGTAAAACAGAACATAAAGATTAGGAAGGCACAACTGCAGCTTTAAATAAATCATAAGGCACGAAGACATCTACAGAAGATGGTGCTTGTAAAACTATCTTGCCACTGCTCTGAGTAGCTCTTGAACGGAATCTCATCAAGGATCTACTACAGGACGCTTTAAAGACCAAGTCTGTTCTGTAAATTAGACGGTAATTCTTATCAAGCTTCAGAGACTTATTTGCATGAATGTTAATTTTTTCAAAGTTGACATCATGTTGAAGGTAAATTCAGCTCGACCGCATGCCTAAAATCCAGTTACGTGCAGCCTAGGCGTAGAAGAGTGCTTGTCTGCAGACGACTGCAGAATGCCAGAGTTGCGGAGTCGAAGATGAAAGACTCTAATGACAATTGTGACCTCGCAACTATTACCATTGCTTGTAAGGTTAGTGCCCTCGCAGTGGACTATGAATGTCGAATAGAGAATTCCCTGGATAAGAAGTGAACATTGAACCAAGAAACACTAAAAGCTGAATTTTAAACAATATTCCGCGGATGTTAAGAGCAAATCGTTCCATACCACGCTGTGTTAGTTTACTCCAAAGGTTCATGGTATTGTTGTTTCCCTACATGTGAAGAAACTTTGCAGCGAGATGCTAGGGCCTGGTACAGATGGAGTAAATTTTTTGCGAGCAGAAGAAATAAGGGGTATAATGGCTTAATTTGTACCCATAGACGACCTACATATGAGTAATTTGGGTAGTTACAATAATTGGTGAGTAGATTTTGTGATCAAATTAATAAATTCATACAAGCTGTAAGGACAGTAGGTGGTACTTCTTGTATCTGTCTGATGGTAGTGAGAATAAGACCTCTGCATGGTTCTCATTTTATTAGACTGTTGACGCCACAAGTTGATGAACATTTAGCTGTTCTCCTCGCTTTGAGTGAGGTCCCTCTTCATTAACAGCCTTAACAAAAAATGAATTACAATAGCCATTTGATCGAAAATCCCTGTCGTAAAAAGTTATTTAGTTCTCAATCTTTTTTTTTCATGTATACTTTAATAAAAATCAATGTTTCAGTGAGCTAAAACCTAATACACTTGTTCAAAACTGCGCTCCTTGATTGAAAAAATAAATTTTCAATGTTTTTTACCCTCGGTTCAAAATATAACGGTAGCAAAAGGAACAATACTTCTATCTTTGTAATGGGACTTAGTTCTTGCGGGTAGAATTTGGCTTACTGCTTTTTTTGACGCACTAGGTATGAGCCTTCCTCATGGATATGTTTTTTTTTCAGCAGACTGTGTCCTCTGCTGTGCTCGCTGGTCGTTCCGTATTGCAGCTGTCATCGCTGAGAACACTTCCATCTCAATAAGCTAATCTGCTGAGCCTCAACTTGGGAATTTCAGTGACGAGTAATTTTCAATCCGATTACCTTTGAGACCACCTCAACTCAACTTCAGATAAGATACAGCTATTGATCGACTTGCGCCCATTGATGCCACCTTTCCATTATTCGTCCAAGCTACGATTGGCTTAAAGCAAAAGTAAGCAGCGGTGCCGACCCGCGCCGTACGAAATACTATTAAGAAGCAGATTTGCACATTTTCAATATTTTACACTTATGAGTCGTGGCAAACAAGCACCGTCATCAAATAATAACTAACACATCCCCACTGCCTTCAGTCTTCTCGTAGTTCTCTTCTGAAGAATCTTTTCATATTTTTCCTATAGTTTTTGGGCTCAGTTTGCTCAATCTATCCTCAGACAAAAAAAAAATGCATTTACACTAAAAAGAAGGAACAATAAATATATATAAATATATAAAGTGATGGTAGTGTCACTGGGGCGACACCGTAGGAAATTCCTTTAGTTACAGGGCGACATCCAACTTTTAAGGCGACAGGGTCACGTGCCCCTTATGTAAAACGGGTCTGAAATGATCTTCCGTAGACTAAGATCAAGTTAAAAATAATTCTACGGTTGCTTTCTGTCGTCTTCTCGATAGTAAAAAGACAAAAACTTTTTGTGCTGACACCATCCACCCTAGTACCAGCCCCCTTACAATGAGCTCTTACCCCGCCAACCTTGTACGTTAGAAAGGCAAGGACTGGTTTGTCTAGTGTTTTTAAGTGTATTAGATCCGTATATATCAGAGAATATTAGAATAACCAGACCTGCCTACCTAACCTACAAGGTTGGCGGGGTAAGAGCTCATTGTTGGTTAGCTGGTATGTCGCCTTAAATAGTCTTTGTTTTCCTTACGTCGCCGTAATAGCAAAAGTCTCACTTTGTATACATATAAACAGCTGTGCTTCCAATTACGCGCAAATTCAGATGCCTGTAAAGTTGGGTTTTCGATTTTTTTGCAATGGCCCTCTTGCCGTTCAGCAAATGAGGCTCTTACCTAATCCTTCACATCTGGACAGAGAGACCACCAAACCAAGAAACTCAGCATGCACAGTATCAACAAACTGAGCATTACTTATTATCAATGAGATATCTAAGGCATGATTTCTAAACAGCCTAAAAGAAAGACCAAGAACGCAGCATGTAAAAATCGATTTCAATCGAAAACCCTAATAGTCCAGGCTCAGGGAAGGGGGTGTCTGCGTACATTTCTCTTTTACAGCTCTACCATGTATTTTACGATTCCATATGATGAGGACATTAAAAAAGCAGTTGGGCAAAACTTTCGCAACTGGTATGTTTTTGAGGGAGGCATGGGGGCGAGGGGGCTTAAAATTAGCAATTGTGGACCGATTATTCTGAAACTTGCTCAGAATATGTATTGTTAAAAACAAACTCATTTTGCTTCAACAACTTTTTTTATTTGGGCATTAGCTTTACAGATATTGCAAAATGTATATAAATATATATGTATTTTTAAAAATTTGAAAAAGAACAGAACTCAATGGGTTTTCAGGCTAGAAAAAAATTACCGTTTTGGAATCCTTAAACCAATCCTAACAAAAACTATAAGGTCGGATTTTTCATTTTTCCCTTATAAATTTTTATCCCAGCTCATAACCGAATCTTCTGTTTATTCCCTATATTTAAGCTAGCAATCGCAACGAAATAGAGAATGGAAAATCCAGCTCTAGAGTTTTGTTAGGAAAGTTTCAGGGATTCCAAAACTGCCATTTTTTCTCTAGCATCAATAGGTCCTACTGATTGAATTCTATTCTTTTGAAAAAAGTTCTAGGAGAAAATTGTATTTCTTTTTAAAAATATATATTCTGAGCATATTTAAGAACAATCGGTCTACAATAATTGGTAATTTTAGCCTCCCCCCCCATGCCCCCATTAAAAATGTACCAGGTGCAAAAGTTTTACCCAGCTTTTTCTTAATGTCCACATTAAGGAATAGGAATAGGAATAGGAAAATACATGGTAGAGCTGTAAAAAAAGAAATGCATACGGACAGCTTACCCCCCCCCCCGTCCCAGGGGTCACTAACGCTAGTAATATTACAGGTAATTCCGTATTATTAAAAACCTTCACCGTATTTCTCCTCATAACGATTCTACACAGGGTAAGCATAAATGTATCTGCCTGAAGGGACACATAGTGTTACGCAATTAATACAGTTACTATTCCTTACTACTCAAGCATAAAGCTCGAAGAACGACCTTAAGTCAGCAGTTCTTTCCGTATTTCATAGTCAGCATTTGGAATAGACTCCCCTGACTACAACAATCACGCCTCAGTCAGTTGCGCAAATAAAATCGTCTTGACGTATATTGGGAGAGACATCCTCCGCAACTAAGAACTCCTCCTCCGGGAGTTGCAAACACTTAACGGCCAACGCTTCCGAAGTAACCTTAATCCAACTCATTCTCTCTCCCGCTCCAACTACACAGTTTGATATCTCTAGGCTCTGCATGTCAGCGGCTCTTGAACGTGCTTGCGTGCATTCAAGATCGTTTCTTGGGCAGGGACTCTTCACCCGCTCTTTTTTTTCTCTCTCTCTTTTCTCCTGTCCTCTATATCCTACTAACATAATGGCAATAGCTCATAGAGTGCCGGGGCGTATGTTCCTGTGTTTCTTTGGGAATAGGCCTATTGGTTCGTCTACTGATGCCTATCTAATCTAATCTAATCTATTCAGTTTTCAGGATAAGTTATAAGGTTAACGCTCAGTAAAATACCATTATTTACCTAATGTAATATTTTTTTTGCTCCAGAGGATCCAGTAACTAGTTGAAGGATCACAGTAAGACATTTGATGAACGTGCACAAAGAGAGAGTTAAGAGCTTTATAAATACGCAATTGAGGCAACATTAACCTAGATTCATTGCAATTATTGTTAAAAAAAAGAAAAATTAAGTTATAGAAGAACTATTAGAGAAAAAAATCACAAACTTTGCACTCATAAAATATACATTATACTTGCCAAAAGTTAATTTTAGGCACTAATAGTGTGGAAGTTATTGCTTGCAGTGGAAGAAAATGTTGTTCCCTAATAATATTATCAACCACACACTGACGGGGTTTAAAGTCTACGGATATTGAAGTGAATGTTTAAGTTACTCTCTCGTTATGAAGGGACTATCGAACACGCTGAGAGATAGGAAGAAAAATCAACGAAGCCCGATGCTGCCAACGTTAGTATTTATGCACCTCCTGATTCAACGAAAACAAGGCGTGTGAAAATAAATCAATATTGCTTGCTGATTCATTTACCAGCCTCGGGCCATCCAAAATGCTTTCGGTCCGCTTGAAGCAAAAGATGATGACTCATATGCACAATGTGCTATAGCAAATCATATGAGAGACTGGGCAGTATTTCCTACTCAGTTCAATGCTCCGCCAATCGCCCGAATTGTTTGTTTCTTGCTAGCCAAACACACTTGTTTTACACTGAACCTACAAATTATTGACATTGTATGAAGTCCGAGAATTCTTATGTTGCTGGTCGCCAGAGGAGCTAGCTGGAGTTTCTCTGTATTGCTGCGAGCATTTAATGGCTATAAAGACTCATGATTTAAAAATTTGCTGATTCAATTCTTTATGTAAATAGAGGAATGAGTCTTTTCTCCGCATTTTCTTCGTCTAGTTCTACAAAGAATATCACAGTGGTTTGCATTAGAGCTGAACAACCATATTTAAATGAAGGAGAATCTTTCATTGAAACGTTGGTCTTAAGGAAGCGTGAAGGTAATTCAGCTTCTCTCTACCTCTCAGAGCTAGATATGAAATGCCCATGCTTAAATAATCCCAATTTTGAGTACTATTATCAAAATAAAACCAGAAACAAATTTAATCCGACAACTCTTCATGGTTCCTGTTTGTTATTGTAGCTCTGCTCTCAAGTATACATTGCGCACCCCAGCTAGACTAATTTTAAAACATGGAAGTCCGATCCACTAGGTGCCGTCTGCCACTTTAAAATTCTATTAATATTGCATATATAAACTCAAGCATGTATTGACAAAGTTATTAGCTTGTGGCCTTGACATTTAAACTCATCTTTGAAAGTAACGTGAAGATACCAAATTTCAGTTCATATTTTATTACCATAAAGTGAATTTTCATTGCTTGAGCCTTTTTGTCTTGTGCTGAAGGGTGCATATTGAGATGGAAGACTCAACTTGTAACTGAATTGTGGCGCACGCATGTTTTTACCTCGTTACTTATGTACGGCTAAGCTTTCTCTTCATGTCTTTAACATATTCCAAGAGCGCACAGATGTCTACATTTTTCATCTAGTTCCCAGACTGTGACAAGAAACGACGGAACGAATCTGGATGGGCAAAAGAACGCAACGAAGAACAAGGCTCATGACACCAGGTAGTAAATAAATTTTTCACTTACATGCAAGCCGCTCTGCAAGTGATAATTTGCTGTTCCCAGGGACCTGCAGGCACAGTTAGATATTTTGAACTCTATAACAACTGGTTAACTGGCGCACAGTATTTACACGACAGAAACCGTAAATTGATTACTCATACATTTCAGTATTTCAAGAAGTTGGTAGACCAGATTCATTAGCCTTTACTTTCTAACTGCATCAAGTGCTTCAGCTCCACGCGGCACGGGGGGGGGGGGGCGGCAAACGTTAAAGCAACATACGCAACAGCGCTCTTTTCTAACTGTCATGATTTTCAAACTGAAATTCGATTGTGTATATCTTTATATTTTGCTTGTATTTTCGAGAAAAGTCGAGGGTAATTTGTCCAATAGGTAGGCTAGATACCATAATAATTTAACCCTTCTTTACGTCGGAAGGGACAGTTTGGCTCTATTTCAGATAGGGGAACTACTCAATTGCCGAACAAACTCTATTTCTAAACAAACAGTTATTATTTGATGGGATTACTATTTTCACCTATCAAATATAACTGTTTGTTCGGAAATAGAATAGTTCAGCAATTGGGTAATTCCCATAGTGCTTTTTTCTACAAACTTGATTATTTCAGCTGGTGCGGGGCGATCATAAAAACGTTACCTGGAGTAGGGCGTTACTGGAACTTACTTCAGCAACGGAACAGGTATTGAGTATAGCAGGATGGGGCTACCTGGACAGTCTGCTCACGAACAGTTGACCTAACGGACATTTTGACCGTTGGATACTTCACATACAGGAAGTTGCGTCTACTGGCATGTCAGGCTATCGAACGTTTTGACAAGCGGCGATTACATCTTCCGGATATGATGTCCACAGGCAGTTTGTCTGTCGAATTTTAACTAGTTTGTCTATATTCAAACTGCTACGTAGTCTCCTAACAAAATAACAAAAACAATGAATTAGGTGTATATTAAAATTATTAAGTGTCATTTGCAAACATACCTACTGAAATATAGGCTAGAGTGAACATTCTTCAATGACGTGAAGAATTAGTAGAAGTCCACAGCGTGAACACCCATGGAACAAAACATTCAAGTGTTTTCAACCTATTCGGAAAAAAATTTCACAAAGTAAAGAAAACTAACATCGACGTGTCTGGACCTCACAGCCCACGAAGCACCTTAGTGGACTGCATGCAGCATGCAAAATAATGCATTTAACTGTTTGCCTGTAATTACCGCAGCGACATACCTCCACCTCTTTAATGGACAGCGGTCGCCTTGCTAATGAGGTGCTTCTCAGGCCGCGGCCAGGGCAACCAGTGGAATTTAAAAACATGATCTTGGATATAATTCATGATTTGACAGCCTTTGGAGTGAAAATACAGATATAGGCAACGTACACGCTAACAACTCTACATTCCAACGGATACTCAGTGGCTTCTATTCTCAGCTTTGGTTGAAGTTGCCTCCTTACTAAGCCAAAGATTCAAGCAACAGCACTTTTCCCTGCCTAACAATGGGCATGTTTAGTGTCGGATGTATAGATTCATTGGTGCTTTCAGTATTAGTTCGGAGAAACGTTGCACTTGAATAAGAAGAGGTGATTTCAGTCGCTCTTCTCTGTAGTTAAGATGCGAGTCAATTTTTCTCAAGGGCGCATGCTCATTTTTGATACTCAAATTGAAGTTCTGTCTGTTATGTTATTTATATTACTGAACGCATCGTTTACACAATTTTCCTTTATTATATCTTCTAAAATGCAGAATCACTTTAGATGTCCCGTCCATCCGAATGAGTGGCGCTCTTTGATCATTAAGCAAGCAGCACTGAGTAGGTTCACATTATTAGAATAAACTAGCTCTGTATTTTTCGATATGATGATGATGATGATTTTTCTTCTTAGCGTGGTAGATGAAAGGCAATATGTTTGATAAAGTTTTTGATCCTGTCGGGCATAAGCTGTATCACATATTTGTAGTTGAAATTCTTCTTAACAGCTTGACATGCTGGGTCTTGGCTGGAGTTTTTGTTTCTTTTTGTGCATAAACCATTTCGCTTCTGCTTTCTTTAGCTGAATCTTTTCGTAGCAGTCGTAAATTTACGCCGAACAGATGCCGTTTTATATTCAACTAGTGCACCAAACGCAACCCTTCTGTTGAATAAGTCATGAAAGTATGTATTTGAAAATATCTCACCATCCTATCGAAAAAGTTTACAATTTTCCAAATTTCACCATCTCCACAAAGTCCACGAAATTCACCAAGGGCACAGAAGCAACCAAGTTCACAAAGGCCAGTGACCAGGCCTTCACCAATAACCCGGGAATTCCCGGGATCGTCGCCTGGATACGGTTTGGCAAAAAAAAAGTTGGGTGCCTTGGAATTTTTTTCTTCAGTATTAGGTAGGGGAAAATAAGGCTTCGGACAGACGGACGGACGGACTGACAGACAGACAACTCTCTTATTATGGTACTAGTGGCCCGGGCGGTCATTATAAATGACGGTACAAAATTAGCACCTCAGGAAAATCCCCACTGTCTCCTGTGCTTATTACTGTTCAGAAGGCTTCTTTAATGAAAATTCAGAATTCCGCCTAAAAAATTGGATAGATATTATGAGGCGTAGGTAAGTGACAGCACCCGTAGCAACAATGAACATGTCCAGACACGATCATGCATGGTAGAAATGAAAAGCTATAAGATTCAGTGTAACATTTTTTAAGGGCCGATCACTCATCCGTAGCTACAGAGGACCTCTCTTGATCAGGAAGTGAACTAAGATACTTTGGCTCTCTAGCGTTGTTTTCGCCATATTTTCAGATGTTTTAATTGTTGAAAATTTGAATGGCATAAAGCAGGATTTCTGATTCTTCTTTAAGGAACTCTGTTATTCGCTATGCAGTCTTGACGAGGAAGGTACTATGTTTGTTGCCAGGGTGGAATGATTATCAAATAACTTAGAGAAGAATTAGTTTTCGTATGTACCTATAATCAAAACGGTATCATTCAATTCTTCAAGCAACTATGCGAAATGTTTAGTAATGGAACTATCTATGTAAGTGCATCATTAACAGAGTGTTTGTGGTAAGAGAACTCTTTTTATTTCCCTACGCCTTGGGAACGTTTAGAGCTATTTTAAATATATTAAGGGGCTCACCAACTTTTGACAAAAATATTTGAGTGTTTATCGTGTAGCTAATGGCTTAGCATGTGAAGTTACTGTTATTCGCTACTTATTTTGATTCAGATGATTGTTTTATTTTCTTATTGTTACTCGAGAAAATATTGTCTGACGAGATTACGTGTGTGGGATTCTTACTCTTGAAGCAGTGTTCCTGTTTTTCTTAAGATAATTTGACGCTTGGCTTACCGTCAACGATGCAATAATGCACATTGGCTTCCACCTTTTGATGCTTGCATCGAAAGGTTTTCCATTTTGCGTAGGCTTGAAATAATAGGCACTGAAAATTTTCGAAATTTTGATGCGGTTTTCAATAATCATTACTAAGTTTTTGGAAATGATGAAAATGTTAGAGTGTGGTTGATTAACAGGCGGTCATTTTATCCTGGGTATTAGATTTTTTATGTTGGTAGGTGAGAGCTCTGTTGGCTTAATTGTGGTTCCGTGTTTCACCTTATTATAAGCTGTAAATTTTTGTATATCGACGTGCTAAGGATCAAATGCATTTTTGTTAGCTTTTGATGGTTATTCGTATAGGTCTATTTGGAATAGACGGTACTGTTGTGCTTCTGTGCAAACGCTTTCAATTTCATGTGATTAACGTCGCCACGCAACTCTCTGGCCCACTCAGGGTCGGTATAGTGACAAAAAATAATACGAAAATCAACCGTGGAATTTCCAGGGGTCCCGCTACAATGCATTTATTTGTTTAATTGTTCCATCCGCCAAGATGGTTATGTTTTTGTTTGTATAGTTTGTCTCTTGCAAATACTCGGTATAAAATTTGATAATAAGTACGTAAAAACAATTTCGGGGAGAAGCCACTGTGCAGCTCTTGCTTCGTTCATCGTACAATTCTCGTTTTGTTGCGTTACCTCTTTGTAGGGCTATAAGGAGGTAACAGTAACACTTTGGGCGCCAGTTGTTCAATTGATTTCGCCGTGTTGTGTGCAGGCAGCCTGGCACTCAGCGCTATGGTAAACATATTCAACAGTGAATTGAATCCATCTTCATTTGCCATTTATAATAAAATCGCCTTCGAAAAAGAAAACGAAGTCGTACAGTACAACCAAACAATTAAAGCTGAGTGGCTAATTGATCGTGAATCTGCAGACTAACTTGAACAGGACAAATAATGTAAAGGGACCGTTATTGTAAGGACTGCATATTCACATTAAGAAAAAATGTGAACCAGTCGGCACTACTGAATCACAAAGAATCGGTAAACCATAAAACAAACTTTCAAAGCGCTCAACTATCTGTGGATATCACTCAGTTTCTTGATAAAAAGCAGCCCGGGCGCTCAGAACAAGTAGCAAAGAGTGAATTGATTATTATTGGATTCTTCGCCGAACATAATATACGTTCTTCCCGTGCTAACTACTTCGGCATCATGTTTAAAATAGCTTTCCCTGACTGTGAGATCGCCAATTGTAGGTCTGTAGCAATGAAACAAACTGAAATTGCCCATGGTATTCAAAATGAAATTGCATTTTAGGAAAAGTTATTCCTAAATGGTATTCGTTAGAGGCAGAAATTTTCAGTAACTCAAATTTTGGGAGTAGTGGTGCGTTATTTTGGCGCTGATGAAGAAGACGTAGCTTATGCCCTGCTGGATAGTTGAAGAAAGATGTCAACAACACTGTCGCTGTAGTTGTTGACATTGATGAAAAGGAAATTCATGATTAAAATAACGTCAGTATCATATTTTTTCGATATTTTGTAATTATAGTAGACCTTGGGATTTTTTCTTTAATCTTGGGAAATTTGGAGGCAGGATCTTGGGAATTTTTAAAAACCTCAGTGGGAGCACTGAGCTGGCAAGGTCCCCCAGTGCGATCGTTCTTCCAACTTTTTTTCTAATAAAATATAACGGAAAATCTGTTGATTTCGGCGGAGACGTGGCGTCACAAACTAGGCACGCCCTATGCTGGAGCAACGGGCCAATAGCAGAGAAGCGGGCACCAGTAACGGCCGGCAAGTAAATAATGCTCCTAGTGATGCCTAATTTAAGTTAATAAATAGGCGTAACATCTTTTCGATAACTTAATATAGATATTGAAAAAAGAATATGGATAATTGGTTATCACTGACTTAAGTAATCATGCTTACTTTGTGCAGAAATTTTGGAAATTATGTACTAGTTACCGAAATTCACTTTTAATTAAGTTATCGCTCGAACGGTGGCAAAGTTTTGCTGCTGATATCGACCACAACGGCTGAACACTGAACTATATATTTTTTAAAATGGGAAGATCATAAAACAATCATTTCATTATATTACCAGTTTGACCAACACATCCATTATACACGAACAATTGCCCTCTAAATGCATTGATGAAGGAACAAAAATTAGAGACGGGTGAAAACGTATCAAAATAAGATCGATACAATTATGGATCATTGTTGATATTTATTTCGCAACCTTGCTTGTCCGGATATTTAATATTCGCTTAACTAGCCCGAACCTGTGACGTCATCGCTGAAGACATGGCAGGTTGGCCATAACCAATCACAGCGTTGGGGAACGATGACGTAGGCCTCTAAACCACGCGCATCAGCCAAATGTGGCTCTTATTTACCCCCTAGAAGTTTCTCTACTCCCTTTACTTTACTGTGGGGTAGAGCCTAGAACTGTTACGTCACACAAAAGTGAAGCAGCCAATAGCGTCACTCCATTTGCAGCGGGGCATCCTGGGTAATCCCAAGACAGAGGCATCTTGGGTAATTTCCACAGAGGCGTCCTATGAGCGAGAGGTGAAGTGTGTTCGCGATTGTTTATTCCCGCGCTCTAGATCCCGAGCTCTATAACCTGGACTCGGAATCCCGGGCTCTAGAGCAGTTAGAGAAGCTCAGTCTTGAAGTTTTCGTTCCTTTCGCTCATAATCCATTTCGCTTATGCTTTCATTAGCTGAATCATATCGTAGCAGTTCAATCTTCACGCTGAGCAGACGTCCTTTTATATACAATGAGAGTCACAGCGAAATTTCGACGCTTGAAGTTCAACATTCAGTTGGTATCTACTATACGGCGAGCCCTGGGCGTTTCCAGTGAATTATTTTGACTGAACTATATTTTCTTTGTGCAGCTCAATAAATGTTTCCCAATTTCAAGCTAATATTCACGCCTTATCTTGCAGGGGAGGGATATTTTGCTCTCGCAGAAGTCATGGTTGTACAACTTGCGTTTCACTAATGGAAGATCAGGCCTGCAGCGATAAAACCTATAATACAGCAAAACCTATACTGGGAACCGGCACAGTAAAAAGCTCAGTCACAAAATCTTTGCTCGTCATTTGTGACGGCTGGGCCCTCTAGTTCATATAATAGATGATATATTCATGTTTTATCATGACTGACCGGTCCCGTTAATGAAACATCAACTCATCACCTTTACAACTTTATTGTTTTTAAATTATTGACAAATTGAGATTAAAATCTGAAATAACACAACAATAATCCATAAGCAAGCTCCTACAAGCTGAAACAGCTTGTTGGGCTCACGAAAATTACATATAACTTTGCAAACACAATTCTCTAAACTTACATTTAAATTCTTAATTAGACATGGCTGTTACTAGGGGTTCTGGGAGATCGTGAAAAACACTAACACACTGAAATACTGCAGATCGCCGTTATATATCCAACCTTATCGTAAGAAACAGCCGCTTTCTCATTTCATAATGCGATCAACAATCAAATTCCTAAAGTGGCTGTCGTAAAATGGGTTGTCACCCGAAATAGCATGAGTACAAATCTCATTAGGAAATAACCCTAGCTATCATCGTATTGTAAAAGACTTTTTAATTCCGGTACATAATATATCTCGAGACCAATGCTATATTATTCTGATTTCGTTTCACTCGCAGTATGATTCTAAGAACATTATTCATCATGGTTTTAACAATGAATAGTATATGCTAATTAATGAATAGTATATGCTAATTAATGAATAGTATATGCTGATTAACGCATCTTTCAACAAATAATTAGATAATGTATATATTACACCTTTTGTTTTACTTCTTTTTTTACAAATATATGTTATGTTGCGAGAACTTCACAATTTTTCTTCAATTATAACACCGAGATATCTGAACATCTTAACCCATTCAAGCTTGGCGCCGTTGAAGTACAGATCGGTTATTTCAGCTACAGGCGTTGCTGTAAAAACATTAACTTATTCTGCTCAGTTTTGGGCGTCAACTTGTTCGCTCTGAGCCAGCCGAAACGATTAACAAGAAAGTTTTGCAGCTCGGTCCGTAACGAATGGTCATTATGATAAAAATAGCATCATCCGCGACGAAAAGCAAAGACCGAACACCATCAGAACGCGATACATCATCAATATATATATATATATATATATATTATGCACAGAAGAGGACCTAAAACTAACCCTCGTGGCACACCTATGTTAACCGTTCTTTCGGCGGAATGACATTCATCAATTACTAAAAACTGCCTTCTCTCCATTAGGTAACTCGCAAATACATCATTATTATGTTCCTTAATACAGTTTTTTCCCTGAAAGCGGATAGCAAGTCTTGAACTAAGGTAAAAATCGACTGTAATGTGTTTCTGCCTCTTCTAAAACCGTACTGAGAGTCACTTAAAACGTTGTGGGTATTTAGAGACTGTATTATGAGTGAATGGATCAATTTTTCAAGAATTTTATTGAGTATGGGAAGTGCTGATATTGGTCTGTAATTAGATCCTATATCTTTATTACCAGATTTACACAACTGAATGATTCAAGCTATTTTAAGAACATCAGGATAAATTCCTCGAGTAAAACATTTATTTATTGTGGTAAAATCTTTAGTAAATGTCTAGGTTGTATCTCATTTTTATACAATCTTTTTTTTTTCACTGCACTTACAATATGTGCAATCTCACCACACGTAACTGGGAGCAAATTGTACTGCGTTTCAATTCTAAGACTAGGAAAATTATATTGCACGTTATTGGTTGGCAATTATTGCACTAAATTATGTGCAACCGTTGAGAAATGGTCATTTTGGTGATTGGCCCAATCGGTCCCTCTAATAACATTTCCCTCCACCCTCATTTCCCGAATTGAACTAGTTACTCTACGACCAAGAAGGTCGTTGATGACCTTCCAATTTTTTTTTTCTGGTCTCCAGCCACATTTTTGATTGCCGTAAGATAATAAACCTTTTTAACACATCTAATTAAGCTATTAAAAAAATTATAGACTGTATATGAACGCTTATTTATTGCGTTCCGTCGGTACAGATTGAATAACCTATCCTTTTTCTCACTGAGTAGCATAATTCCATTTCTGGCTCATTTCGCGCCTGGTCGTCAAGACTGTGATCTTCTTAAGGGAAAAGCGCTGTGGAGGCTTTGTACAGTTTAGTCAGTAATTGGTTTAGCTCTCCACTCGGATCAGTTTTGCAAGCTGACGGCAGTTCCACCTCCACGACACTGTTTACAAAGCGATCAAGATATTCGTGGTTCTCAAAGTTCCTATGCATGTAAAATCTTTATTCAATTGTCCAACTTTAAAAATTACATAAATAGGTAAGTGATCTGTGATGTCAACACCGACAACTTCACACTGTTCAACACCAGTGAATGAACTATAGCTCCAGACATGATCCAATAACGAGTATTTCGTAAGGCTGTTTTCCGGGGATATCCTCGTGGGCAAAGTAATAAAAGGTAAAAAGCCGTGACCAACAACAAGATAAATAAATTCGCCAATTACATTCTGGTTTAGAGGGTTAAAAAAATAATGTTAAAATCACCAGACAGAATACTTGACCTATCATTGGGGAGCAGGCGAGAAAAAATCATCAGTAAGGTAATTCGTAAACTCAGAAACGCTTGGTGAAGGAAGGCGATAAAAACATGCTAAATTAAATATTTTGCACTTATTACTTAACTTCATAGTTAATACTTCATTAACTCCTCCAATCAGAGATAATTCAGTGACTCTTCTGGCAGACCACTCTTCTTTAATATAGTTATCCTTCCACCAAAATTATTACGGTGTATGCTCTGTTGCTCATAGCCAACCAAACTGAATGTAAAATCATTATCCTGAGACAACCATGTCTCTGTTACAGAAATTGCGTCGTATTTCGTACCAGACATTGTAATAAATTATTCTAGCTTACTAAGATTTTGGTAAGTACTTCTAACATTCATTGACATAATTTTACTTGTACTTGCAGAGAATTTCAATGCTGTATATTCATCAACACTGGAATGTAAACAGAGAGGATCAGGAACATCAACTATTTCACAGTCAGCCATGTTAAATCTAGGGAGATCCATTGCCATCTGCAGGACTGGCGCCTTCAACAACAGAGAGAGATGAAGGAAAAGCATGAAAAGCACAATCAGATGACACCTGTACAGCTCAAGATGAATCATTTTTCCTTTTCATATACTGTTCCATTGTATTGATAAGCAAATTTAACAGACTAGCTCTTTTTCAGCTACCGCTACTGAAATAGCCAAAGCCAAATGGATCTTAAATTAGTGAGATACTCACAGGAAAGCAATTCGGCTGGTTTGTTGAGATTGATCGCCCGTAGAACTCGGTCCCTTACCACACTGGACACAAAGGATACCTTCAGATACTGAACGACCTGAACGAACCACCTCCGCATCATAAGTTCACAATCTTCGTCCCGCAGCAGCCATCAGAAAGCAGTCTCCGTGTTGGTAGCCTGACCAGTATCCTTCCCTTTAACAGTCTGAAGAATGTCATCAATTTTCTGTCCCTGAAACTTAAAAGTGGATCCCAACCACTCCTGCTCCTTCCGACAGTTCACATCTCTAAGCGTTTCATCATTAGAAGGTCCGCTGTTGCTTTCAGATGTGTGCGCAATATGTTGCCTCAGCTCGGTTGTCGAGCTGGTAACAGCTCCGTTGTTGCTCTTCACTACAGCCGCATAGGAGGTTTGGTTGTTCTGCACTGCATCAATGGTTTCATTCATTGAGCTACCTTGAGCTTCGAGTCGTTCGAGTGCATCAATTATATCAATATATACTGAATGTAACCGTTCAAGACCCTCGACCATCTTCTTCCAAAACTCCGATGTGAAGTCTTCCGATGCTAAACTCTTTGACGTTTGCTTCCTGGATTCTTCTGAGAAAACTGATCATTTTGTATACTTTTACTATTTGATCACGCAGAGAGTGACTCGTGGTTGCATTCAGGGAATCCTCCTCAAAACTTGAATTATCAGAATTAGTTGAATCGGATGTCTTACTAGGAGCATCTGTCACTTGCAGATCTGCGAACTTTCGACATCTTTCCAGGAATCACTATTCACACTGAAAGTACAACAGTCAGCCAGTAATCACAGCTACGTTTACTTGATGCTGCCATGTTCGACCTTGCCTTGCTTGTCATGTTAGTATTACTTCAACTTATATGATATTGTATTCATGTTCTACTGACCTGTTATGCTAATGAAACATCAATTTATATAAGCATGATCTACCGTGCCTGACTCGTCACGTTAATGATACATCAACTTATATCTATGTTCTACTGTGCCTAGAGTATGGGAATGAAACATCAACTTGTATCTCATGTTCTACCGTGCCTGAACTGTCATGTTAATGAAACATCAACTCATATATATGGTCTACCGTGCTTGACTTCTCACGTTAATTATACATCAATAGGCTACATGTATTCATGTCATACCGCGCATTTCGCCCTAGCGGCAAAGTCTGAGTAGCCTGTGATAGTGCCCTGAAAAACAGCGCTAGAGAACAGTGTAGG
>LQNS02000210.1:18987264-19000699 GCA_001587735.2 Parhyale hawaiensis
GGAATAAATAAAAATACTTTTACTCCATCTACAAGAGGTCCTCCTGGAATTGGTTTTAAGTACCTCGATGGCGAGGGAAATTTTGATTTGAGTAATCGAAGGCTTGCAAACATTTCATACCCCGTCGAGGAAAATGATGCTGCAAGTAAAACTTACGTCGATGAATCTGTAAGAAATTTGAAACTTCATGTTAGAAATGATATACAAACAATGGCAGATATAATCACTGAAAATCACGAATCGAGAGTTGACACGTTAGACAAACGAATTTTAGAAGATGTTGAAAATAGAGTTACTGAAATTAATAATTTGCATTCTACTAATTTCGAAACAACTAACAAAAAGACAGATTCTGTAAGAGAAGCGGTGAACGAAGATATCAACTTCTTTGGAGATCAAATTACTGAGCTTAAAAGTGAAATGAATGAATTAAAGTCTGTGGGAGAAACTGTTGAAGACTTACAATCTAAATTTATAGCACTTGAAAGAGCCTTCCTTGATTTTCAATCCTATGTAGAAAGGTTTAGAGAGCATATTAATAAAATTGATCAGGATGTAATACTAAATAAAAGTGCAATAGAAAATATTACAAGCAGAGTGATAGCCTTAGAAAAATGAAAGAAAACACTATTTATCAGGTAATTGACATAGAAAAAATTATTCATTCGTTATACCATGTTTATTTACGATATGGACTAGAAAAATTTCTATATATAATCAAATTGCAGAAGATACAAAAAAATTATCGAAAGTGCACTATCATTTACGATGGATCTAAATTAAAATTTGAAAAACGGAGCTTTTTCAACCGTTATTCCTTATCGAGAAAAGCAATTAAAAGAAACTATCCTTTTAAAAATGGAACAATACATAAATGAACTGCAAGAAGAAATACTGCTTACCACGGCGAATATAAACCAATTAAACATTGAAAATATAAAATTACAGTCAATTATATCAGAGCTTTTAGGTGATATAAATGTTTTACGAGGTCAATTGAATGATTTAATTAATTTAAATACTATGTTAAAATTTGATCTTCAAAATATCAAACAGGTGTTGCAATTATAGTGCTGATTTAATACTAAATAAAAGAAAATACGAATTTTTTTCGATGAATTATTGCATTCAATCCTTCGTTAAAATGGCAAGAGCAAAATCTCATTTCAAATTGAGCATATATTTTTATCGAAATCGTGAATTTTAATGAGATTATAATGTAATGCGATCTAAGCTCTATTCTGCGAGGCAACAAAAAAGTGACCATTCATCTTGAAGCTCTACCAGGTGCACGACCTGCATTCCTGGCTCAGTGCCCAACCAATCCAGGCAGGGAGCGTACGTCATTGCGCGTGCTCCTCAGGATATCTTATAATAGCAGTGCTTCTTCAGGTTTATTGATAATATAAAGTAGTAAATAGACCCCGGGGATTGGGTCAATCACAGATTGAAGCGAATGAGTGATCTCCTAGTAGGTTCAAGTATAAATTTCATGGAAAAGCGTTTTTGAAAGAGTTCTTTTTTATCTTTTCCTATTAAGAATTTCCTGCATTGGTAGGAAAGATGTTCGTTTTTAGGAGGGTATAGATTTAGCTTGAATGGTGTGATTGGCCCTATACCCGGGGTCTATTTACTACTAATAGTGTTTTACATACGTGTGTCAAGTTTTAGAACCGTAGCTCTAAAGACAAAGAAAAAGTTCTGAAAACGAGAGACCCCTTCAGCCGATAGAATCTGCCCCTGCTGGAAAACTTCACACTATGTAAAACAGCATGAAAGGATCTTCACCAAAAGTTTATCCTTTGTTCCTCTTAACGTACCTGACAAAACCTGTAAATTTTGCAAAGATCCATTCATAACTTTTTCAGTTATGTTGGTGGCAGACAAACAAACTCGATAAAAATGGAACGACCTTGGCAGAGGCAATTATGTAAATTAGATTCTATGCTATGTAACTAACACTTTCCAGGCGCCAAGAAACTTCGAGCTTCACGGCGCGGACGGAGCCAGGCTGGAGGGCCACTCACTTCTCCGTGGGCCTTCTCTTGAGCCAGTGTGAGTCTGGACTCATTTGGATAATGAACTAAGTTATTCACACAAACTTGATGCGTATAATCAATCGGTAGATGTCTTTTTGTACTTACTAATATGGCGCGAGGATAAGAAGTTTGGAAATCTATACATATTAAGTCCTTACATAGGTAACGAGTTAGAAGATTTTTCTCCCAAGAGTAACAGAAATTTTTCAGAAGCGAGAAGACGCTATATGTGTGGGAGAATACTTCAGAGTGTAACTCATAGAAAACAGCTTTTTTTATCATCATCAAGCTACTTACCTAGTGATATTTTATACGGTAAAAAATATATCCAGAAAAAATTTTATAATGTTAAATTTCAGTAAACAGTACGATATCTCAGAGCAATCGCCAAGGAGGAAGAAATGCGGAAGCAGAGAACTATTGAGCTCCATTTCGAACTGTGGAGGACTTGCTGTCTTGTCGTTGATACGGCTCGGTGCTGCCACCACCATTGCCAAAGACTAGGAGCGAATCTTCGTGTCAGTGCAAAAGATTTGGCGTCTTCAAGAATGAGAAGCTAACTAACAACACAAAAGACATGTATGTTAGGGCACGCGAAGGTCTTTATGGCATGCACCATTACCTGGATAGAATACAGTGCCTCTCGTCGCTGCTCACTCACAATCTATGCGGGAACACAAACATGCCAATTTAGCCATGCTTCCGCCTATGCTACAGAGAGCGGTAAAGATCTTATAGAAATAGGAGGTCTCTCGACTCTGGATATGGCAATATGATCCAATTTTTAATAATAACTTCTGTGCACTCAAGAGTAATGCAAGTACAGGAGACTGGAGGACTTCCTACTTTTTCGCCGCCAATGTTTGATTGCTTTTACCTTGCACTCACTTGGAGACGATCATAAAAAAGTGATATAGAAAAATCACTTCTATGGCGCTTTGAATGCTAACATTTCTTTTTTCCTCGTAGCTCATATATCCTGAATTGAAACGTTGTTGAACGACTGTTAAGTAGTATAATATAAAAATCTCATATTATTCCTTGCTAATGAAAGGTTCCTCCATTCACTAGTCTGAGATTTTCAAGGTCGGATAATGCTTAATGTATTTTCGTTTTCTACAGCAATTCCCTGGACACCGAACTCTGCCAACGTGATTCTCTTCACAACTGGCCTGTGGATGTTCATCTCATTCGTAGTTGCCAACATGTATCGCTCCAACCTCAAGTCCATGATCATCCTTCCAAAAATTGACGTTCCTTTCGAAACGCTCGAAGATCTGGTGAACCAAAACGAGTACCGATACATGATGGCGGGAGGTCAGAGTATCTACCAACAGGGGCTGGTAAGTTAACTGACCTCTTCTCACAGCTGCTGATGAAAGAACGAATAGAAATAACAATAGTTTTCCTTCAGTGATCCAAATTATTACACACTTTGAAACCAACATGCTGGCGTCCTTGGAGCTCACCATAAAATTGAGGCGTGCCATGCAGATGGCTTGCATCGGCCACAATACTAATTAGAGCACTCTGAGAGCGCATACCTCCGTCAAGCAAGGCAACGGTAACAAAAAATGTAAATTGACTCTGAAATTATGTTTCTTTGTATCAACTCCAAAATCTAATCATTTGCGCCTTTTGATAGTGGATCGAAGATCCACTTATAACTTTTTGAGTTATCCCGCTTACAAAAATAATGACAAACACGGGTCAAACATACAAACGAATCAACTGATCTGCACTAAAATTTAATAATTTATGTCTTTTAACATTACTAACAACTCCTATAAATTTCATAAAGATCCATTCAATGAAAACTTTTTGAGTTATTGCGCTAACAAGCACAAAGTCAAACACAGCAACAAACATACGAACAAACAAACAAACAAACAAACAAACAAACAGGCCATCACAAAAATTTGGTCATTTACTTTTCGTAGTACACCTAACAACTCATATAAATTTTACGAAAATCCGTCGATAACTTTTTGAGTTACAGCATTGACAAAAAAAAAAAAAAAGGCAGACAAACAAACAAATGGAAGAACGGATCTTCACCAAAAGTTAATCATCTGTTCCTCCTAACATACTTTGCAATCCTTGCAAATTTCATTTATATCTGTTCTTAACTTTCTGAGTTATCTTGAAGATAGACAGACAAACAGGTAGGCAGACAGAATAACAGAGAGACAAACCCGACGAAAAGAAACCTCCTTGGCGGAGGTAAGAATAGGAACCTGGCCGAAGATTAGAATATCAAAATCATTAGCATTACACCTATCAGCATTACAGTGGGTCCTCGGCTTACAACGGCCTCGATCTGCGATGTTTCGTGGAGACGAAGCAATCTCCCATACAACATTAAAGAATTACGTTCAATTTACGACATTTGCGTCGTGAATACGAACCTTTTAAATAAACTAGTTTCTCTCGGAGGCGGTAGAATGCATCAACTGGTGTTAGAGGGAAACTTGGTTAGTGGCTGCGTGAGGATCCGAACGTCCCTTTTCCCTCCGGAACGTTCTAGTTACGTTTTCATGTCTTGGAAGTGTCTTGTTACGTTGCATATTATGAGCTTAATAACCGTACTTCATTAGCGTAGCTCACTGAATTAATGCTTTTCTATATACTGTATTTAGGTGTGTTCCTAGTTACGATAATACTCGCTTTACGATGTACCGTCAGCAGGGATGTTCGTCGTCAGTCGAGGATGCTCTGCATACCTGGCTCCCTGTTCTGATAGTTCAAAACAAGCCCTTAAGTGAAATTCAATTATATGAGGGTGATTAAATTCGTCATCCGGCAGGGTAAAGTGTTGAACATAAGACAGTTCGACAGTAGTCTCAAGTGCATTAATGACTGTCATTAGCGTATAACTTGAAAAGAGAGAAAAGATCATGTAATATTAGTTTCTATCACAGTATACTTTCAGCTTAAGTAACTTAAACAAAGCTGAGCATTTTCTACTATGTCTGGCTATTGACAATGTATACCACAGGGAAGCAATAAAACTTGTAGCCTTTTAACGTTTTGTTGAAAAAATTGTCACGGATTCCAAAGTTCCTGCATCAAGGAATGACATCGTGCATGTGGCGCCAGTGACAACAGTATGTTGGGAGTGTTTCTTCTAACGCTTTCTAAAAGTTTGCGCTGGGCAAAGAGACTGCCATTATTTTTTCACAAGGAAAAATAGCTGCTATGATTAATAAGAAAGTTGCACTATCTTTTTGCTATTAGGCTTCCATTGTTCTCAATGAGTCTGCTTGAGCACCCAATACAGGCAGTGGGTAGAAATTCAGTATCAGACTTGAACTTCAACAAGAAAACTGACGAAAACTTGAAATATCAACAAAACAAAGTGAATAATTCATGTTTTCTTAAATCACAATTAAGGGCGTAGGTTTGTCTGACCATGGGAGGAGGTACATCTTGGGAAACCGGAACTCAAGGGGCTAAAATAGGCGTTGAAAAACAATACTAATTGAACACTATTTCAGTTACATGTATGAAAATATCATTATGACAGCAATCTAAATGATATCGTAGTTGTAAATGCCAATCAAACCATAAAAACTCGAATTCGGTTTACCATCAATCTGCACACAAGTCCCTTAGCCATTTCACAGTTATATGTTCAGTTAGATACATGCAGTTTCTTTTCTCGCTCGTGATGGTCACTCATCACTAAATGTGATACCGGCCAGCTACATTGTAGAAAACTATGACTTGATTCGGGAATTCAGCTCAAGTCGCCCGGGACTGATTGAGACATAAATGTCAATTACACGATCAAGAAGATCTATATATAAATATGTCTAGTGTAGTACAAGTCAATGAGCTACAGTGATGATCTTCAATGAGCTTCTTGTCTCATGGTTGATCTAAAGTATAAATAGAGGAACCGCAGTGTACATGCACTCCATTCATATAGACAGGAGGTCAGCGGAAAGATGCAGACAATTTGCAGAACAGTGGAGATATTTGGATATGCCATGGGATCACAGTCTTTGATGGCTCATGCATGTGACTTGCGTCGTTTCTCCCCAAGCGTCTTTATATACGAGGATCATTCCAAAAGTAATTCTATTTATTTTTATTCCGCCCGTAGAGATCCGAGGAAATAGCCAATTGGATTTTAATGATGACTGAACGTGTGCACTCATGACCTACCAGTTTCATCTCTCTATTGCGTATATTAACTGGATGACACTCAAAGCGCAGGACAAACGTCCCTGTAATGAACGTACGTGCGCTAGAAACAGAGATGTGTCATTGAATATAGGAAAATCGAACCAATCAACCTGATGAAGGTTTAGGAAGTTGATACAGTTGATGTCAGCACTAGTAGGAAATGGGTTCGTCGGTTTCAGAGTGGCGAAAGAGATTGAGTGACGAAAAGTGCTCCGAACGCCCATGCACACTGCACAGCCATCACCGCGGAAACCTATTAGCGTGGGCACCCTATAGGGAAAATTGCTCAGTGACTCAACTTTTCCGTTCGCCCGTCACGTTGTTGCGTCTACTTCTAATGCCACTTGAATGTCACGCTTAAACTATACATCATTGCAACTCTAAGCTAACTCAAAAGTAAGAGGTATTCTCAAAGCTTGACCATTGTTGCTTATTATAACGTAAAACCTGCAAGAAAAGACTAAAATCTCAGATATTCTTGTTAGTGGCTTAGCAATTTCCATGGGGAAGTCAAGTGCGCTACAACGCAATAGAATACAAAGTTGGAAGGAAATAAACTTTTGCGTGCGTGTGTGCGCGTCCTTAGGGCGCCTCAATAAACTCATGCGCAGTTAGATGTGGGCGCCGGTAATTATTAAGTCACACTGACTGCACCCTTCACTGGGAAGCCCAAATGATGAAGTTCGTGCGTCGGGCATAGGCAAACTAGCCCCAGAGGAGTATGTACGGCTGTAGTGGATAACGGGTCATAAAGAACTTTATCGCCATCGACGAAAGGTTCAATGATCCGCGCTCTCTACCCTCCCCAATTCTGGGTAAGGTAATTTTCCACCACGGTAGCTGTGCAAACTCAGCAACTGCTGACCAAGTACACCAAACGGTATAAACATTTGTACCTGGCATGGTACCGATCTCGTGACCTTCAGTGCAAACAGTCGAGCGCATAAGCCTGCTGCTACCGTGGATGTACTGGAAACGATGTAGTTATCCCCAGCGCTCAGCAAAGTGCATGTGCTTGGTGGGTTCCAGAAATGCTCAAGCAGCAACAGAAATATCACCGAAGGGATGTCTCTCAGGACTTGTGGGATCGGTACAAAGCTGTTGGTAACAGATTCTTAGACCGCATCATCACAAGTGACGAGACGTGGGGTCACCAGTACGAGCCGAAGCCCAAACGACAGTCGATGGAATGGCACCCTCGCACTCTTCAGCATAGAAGTTCAAGACGCAGACATATAATGGCGAAGTGATGTGCGCAGTCTTCTGGAAGAGGAAGGGCGTCATCCTCCTGGATTTCTTGATACCAGGGGCGGTTGTCAACACTGACCGTTACGTTGAAATGCTGACCATGCTGAAGGCCAGGACTGCCCACTCAAGGACAGAGATAAGGGAAACATTCCGTTGTAACTCGTCAACGCCAGGCCACACAAATTTAAAGACCACGGAATGTGCGACAAAGTTCGGTTGGACGGTGCTGTCTCACCCGCCGTATACACTCGCCATGGCACCGTCAGACTTCTACTTGCTCTGACCTCTAAAGAACTCATTACGCGGTCAGCATTTTCCTGATAACAGCGCCGAATTCGCAGTCGTGAAAAATTGACCGCAAATGTAGGCGCAGCCTTGTATGACCGAGGTGTCAGGGCTCTCATTCATCGCTGGCAAAAGGGCATTGAGAATAATGGTGCCTTGATTTGAAAATTATTTCTGGTGCATGAAACGCCGCTTGTTTCAATGGTGCTACTTCCGCTATTGAAGCTCTTGAACTTTTTCAATTGAAAAATAGGAGGCATCACTGTTGGAATTTCCATCGTACATAGACTGCCATCGTCTTAGCTTCTGCGGAACCAACTCAGGTGATGGACAGTCGCTGCTGTACAGGTCAATGTACTCATCACTAGCCAATTACTGAAACTTTGCTAGTAATTGCATAGACAAGACCAAACAGTGATGCTTCCTTTCGTGCCAAACTTGAGAACTGAGCATTCATATTTCCACTGTTGTGCTCCAAGAGGGCAAAGAATGGAATTTTATGCCTTAATTTTTGACAGCCCTCACGGTAATCCGGCAATGCTTTTACAGAATTTGAAATAGCTGCGCACACGCTCATTTCTTTCTATGCTTTATATCAACGATCAAACGTGAGAGAACTGTGGATATTTTGTTTGCTATTATTGAATACGATATTGACGGCTCGTAAATACTAGATATTGCTTATATGTGAGTGTTCACATAGCTTACGTCGATCGATATAACATATCCTATTGATATCAACTTGTCCAGAAGAACAGTCCTTAGGACTGTGTTGTCGACGACTCCAGGCACAGTCGTTGGCAATCAACGCTAAAAAGTGGATCCAAAGTGCCGAGCTGCAAGCTCATAAGTCAAGCTCATAAGTAAATTTTTTGACTAGGTAAGGTTAATAGGATCAGATTACCTTAATCGAGTTTGGCGGATGGGACGCGTTCTGCCTCAACCGTGTGTTGCCTCTTTCATGCAGGAGTCCTCGCCTGACTCGACCCTCGGCCGAGCTGTCCGCACTGCAATCATCAACAACGACTTTGCGACACACTTGAGGATGGTTTCAACTGAGAAAATTGCTGGCATTGGTCACAGAATGTTACATGTAATGGCCCAACATATATTTTACAGCAGGGTAAGTACAAGTTCTGCCAAGTGACCTTCTGAGCCGGGATGCACGAAACTTCACTAAGTGTATTTAGCTCACTGATTTTCCCATGACTTCAGAAAAATGTACTTTGTGAACTTCGGGCGTATTCACAAACGATTTTCGCTTTCCCGCCAGAGCAAAATTTCCTTTATTTTTGTACGTAAGTTAAGGGTGCTAGGACCATCCTTACATGCAATAAAGGAACAGCTGCAGAACCAAAACATCGACAAAGAAACATAACGAGTGTAAATTTGGTCCATATTACATAAGTTTTACATTCTCTAAGTATTTCTACAGAAGTATCGCTTAAATACTGTATATTCTTTTAGTTTTGTTTACCCAAGCGCTCAACTGGCAGAAAAATTTCTTGCACGTCTGCTGGCAACTTCGCTGAACTTTCGAAGCCGCAGTAGCTATCAAATTTTCTATCGGATAATGTCGAACAATTTGGGATGCAAATGAAATTGATTTTACATCATAGTCTTTTGACACTCCTTAATAGTATGGCGCGTTTTAACTTTTGTTGCTTGTTTAAAAATATTATAAAAGTGTGTAGCTCTATAGCGAGTAGCGGAACTTGTTTAGTTAGGCTAATATTTTTACTGCTGTTTCACTCGACATACGGTACAACACCAGATGGGAAAAAACAAAAACTTTGGATATTTACATTGTAGTGCATACGGAGAACAAAGAATTTTGCACAAGTCCCAACTGTCTTTGTAATGAGCTTTCTTATCTTATCGTAAGAATTTTTTGTTGCATCCTGACAAACACAGCGCTGAATATGCGGTGCTCAATTACGAAAATTGCCAGTTGCTAAACATTCAGTTTGCAGTATGCACACACGGTAGCTAAAAAATCAAGTTCATGAGCAAAAACCAGTCTTTTTACATTTACAATAATTTTTTTTTATCAATTATCTCATCGGTTTTTGAATTAAAATATGTTGTAAGGTGTCTAAGACAAGAAAATATGACATGTACTCCAGTCAAAGCATGAACGGAAGAAATCAGCTGGTCATCGGCGTTTTATTTCGGCGTTCCATCTCTGCTTGTAACAGGGGCTGTGATTGGTCGATATCGGGCTAAGGACGATTTTAGGCATCTGCACGCTAAAGGGCCTAAAGAGACGATAAATGCCTTTGAAATTGTTTTGTGCATGGGAGATTTAGTGGACTTAAGATATCCTCCCGATAAGGCCATTTCAGTAGTTTAAGGATGAAATTTCTATTTAGCGCTACGGGTGTTTTGTGCATCTCGGCCATGTTCCACAAAGTATTGAACTACATTATGCGTGAGCCATAGACTAACTGCAATTAGCCATAGACTACCTGCAATTGTACTGCTACACTGGACATACTGTGTTTAATGGCTCACTCAGACTCACAAATATGTCAGTTGGATGAAAAGTACTGAGCCTCTATGAAATGTGAGAAATTTTTTTTAAATTGCCAGACAGGTCAACAGCCTGCCTACATAATATGGACAATAATGTGGATTTAAGTATGTCGATAGTAGCAGAGTAAGTGTGTAATTATAAAAATTGTTTATCTTACAGAAATCTACGACATGATCACTACTTTTGAGACACATCTCAATCTATCTTGTGCATTTTTTTACTACTTTAACATACACTTGATTTTTACAAAATTCTTTTTTCTAAATAAATCAGTTTGAGCTGTGCATCGATGATACTTCTAGCAGCAGTTATTACAACATTTGGAACATCGTTTATTAAGATTTGATTTATTCATGCTTTCGGAACGGGACCGGTGAAAATCCTAGAGTTATCAATGTGTTTATTTCCAAAAAATTTATTAAACCTAAACTACATATTTATAACTTATATCGTAGCTTTACCTAGCCCAAAACAGATAAACTGATGCTCGTTATTTATACGTGACAAATTTCTCTGTCTGAGCTAAAGTAGTTTCTCAGCCTTTGCACTTTAACTCTAAGATAACGGTTGTCATCAGTCTCAATGCACTATATCTATCTTGAAGTACATCGTTTAACCTAAAATACTTCAGCTAATCTAACGCACCTCATTTGACCTAACGTATCTCATCTTACATAACACACTACAAGTAACCCAACACTCCTCATCTAACCTAACGCACCTCAACATGAGAGAACAGTGTCTTATTGTAATAATAAGAACGCACCCAGTTTAACCTCTCCAGCCTTAAGTTAATAATGAAGGTTCAAACAGGTTAACATAGAGGAGCAGAGGTTCATTGTAATACAATCTTGAAAAGTCCACGATCATACAGTTTCTTCCCCTCTTGCTTCAAAAAAATAATTACAGTAAGCTGCAAATGCAGCCGTATTATGGTTATCCTAGTGAACTCAGCCCTCAAAATTGATGGTGAAGAATTCATGATATTTGTCCATTGCCACACCTTCGTTAATGCAGCTATAAACCTTAAGTAATATGAGAGATGAGCGGTTTTGGCTTTTCACGTGCTGAGCAGAGGAACCCTTCTTTTCTTCATCTGACGTACAGAAAAAAACAATTACTTTTTGCAAGTGGTCAACCTGCACTCGAAATACTGGTTTGGATTTTATTTCACAGATACTCCAGGATATCATATACGTCGAAATTTTTTCACTCAACGAAAAACTGATTCACCGATGAAAGAATCAAATTTGGTATACGAAGAAATGATGAAACGACATTAGCTGTGGGAAGAAATTAGGAATAAGAATGCATGAGAGTGTCAAGAGAAACTTTAGAAATGTTCAGTGATTCGATTTCAACGCTGGAAAGCAAGAAGAACATTCAAATATATGGTTGTCGTATACTTTCCCATCATCTGTAACCTGTCTTAATTTTAACCTGTTTTTTATGCGTAACAGAAAATGGACAGAGAAACAATTACACAAATACCTAAAAAATAAATAAACAGATAAATACACATTAGTCTTATTATACAGTAGACTAGAGTACCCAGCCGTCAATGCTGACGTTAATAATTTCATTATTAATTAAGCATTTACTGTTCTTGCTTGGGGTACCTACAGGTTTTGCAGCAGCGTAGGTCTAATTTATACTATAATTACGGTATGTGGAAATATAGTTTATTTTCATTCTTTTTTACATCAAAACCCTATTAGAAATTTACAAGGAATAAAGGAATGAGAAAGCAATGAAAATCCCATACTCGCCATCTTTTAATTATAGACGCGGCGCAGTGTGAGCCCATAACGCGTCCTTATAAGTTCCTCTCATATAATCAGGATGACTAATGTCATACAGCACTCTTTGGTGGCGAATAGCCTCTATTAATTGCTCCCTGGACGACATTGTGAGACTGAGTGAGTTGCTATCAATCTGCGCCGCACGTGGCACAGGAAACTGCGTTCGAACGACTCGTGGCGCAGGGCTGCACCTGTTCTGTGCTGTCCTGCGTGTCAATTTGCGTGCTTAGCTTCAAACTAGTGAGATGCACTTTTCTGCACTGCTCTGTGCTGTGTTTCCTGCGTCTCAATGCGCGCCTGACCTAAGACCGGGCGCACATTGAGACGGAGCAACGCAAGTGACACAGTACAGAGCAGAGAATTGCGTCTAACTGGTTCTTACCTCAGCACGCATATTGTCAAGCAGGACAGCACAGGTACAGACCTGTGTCGGCCTGAGCGACGCAGTCGTCCGAGCGCAGAATCTTGTGCCACGTGCGGCGCAGATTGATAGCAACTCACTCAGTCTAAGAACGCCGTCCAGGGAGCAATTGATATAGGCTGTTCGCCACCAAAGAATGCTGTATGGCATTAGTCATCCTGATTATATGAGAGGAACTTATAAGTGTCGTAATCATAAGAATTCCTGCCGCAAATCCTGATAATTACGACCCTCCTAATAAGAATCATGTTTTGGTGGTTGTCAGAAGCTGCAATCAGTATCGGTATATTTTAGGAAAACATTGAAAGCTAACATCGCGATGCACATGTACGTAGTGATAGGTCATTTAATAATATACGCGTCATAACAAAATAATTGGACGGTTCCTTACTAAAAGCAATTCAATCTCAAATAATTACTCGCCAAGCGAAATAACCATGCTCATATCTTTCACAAATTACAAAACGCTCGACTCGGCCTAGGGATAGTACGGTGGGTGACGGGAGGTCCGAAGCAGAGAACATCTGCGAGGGTATCAGGTTCTCAAAAGGTCGCTCGGGTCTATGTCGGTGATAACCCGTGCTCGAAAATTAATGGGTTTCTGAAGGAAAATTAAATGGTGAACCAAGCTTGAGTTTTGCCGTTCGCGAGTCAAATGATGTGTGAAAAGCAGCAGGTAACCGATATTTTTGTAAGGAGTCTACAGTTTTACTTATTTTTCTTGGTTAGGATCAAGGGACAGCTGAAGAAGGGGCCTCCTCAATAAGGGAAGCCACCAATGAGGGTTCCCTACACCCCCGTGGGAAGTTCTCTGAGGAAATTTGCGGTGACGTCATCAGAGCAGTGACGAATAAGCATACGTAGGAGAGGATGTTTTTACGATAGAAATGTTTGCATTGGACGATGTGGGTTG
>LQNS02000210.1:19002647-19013750 GCA_001587735.2 Parhyale hawaiensis
TTTTTTATAAAATCTATAACTGTCCAAGTCATCCACTGTCTGAGTTTCTTCCGGATCCATATGCTCGGGTGAGGTATACTCGGCGGACTGGTGCTCTACATGAGTTTGCCTTGGAACCGTTACGATGCCGTACGGGCCAGTATTCCCATTCGTTTTTTCCATCGTGTGTGAATGTTTGGAATGGTCTTGATGGCTCTGTCTTTGCTGGTGCTGGTATTGGCGGCTTTAAACGATCTGTGCACAGAGCTATTCTGTGATTTCGGTTCTTCTTTTTTTCATTCTTTAGTTTTCTCCACCCGCTGGGCTGGTTGCGTGGGGGTGTGATTTAATAATAATAATAATAATTGTAACTGAGTCATCTTGTGTGTCTATAACTGTCACTGTGATTCCAAAAATACAAAAGATGAGCAACTGGCAACGAGTCGTCAATCAAGCCTTTTTACGTAAATTTAAGAAGCTATATTTCGGAAAAAAAATAACTCTTCATTAGATCTTTCAAAAAAGTAATCAAAAAACAATACGACATAAGGACGACGCGTCATGGGCTCACATTGCGTCGCGTCTATAATAAAAATATGGCGAGTACGGGATTTTCATTGCTTTCTCATTCCTTTTTTCATGCAAGCATCTAATATTATCTGAATTTAAACATGAATGGAATAAAACGATATTTCTTCATAATTATACTGTTTAGGCAACAGCCACCATCAGCACTACCGCACAGGACGGCAGACTGCGTGTCAATGTGCGAATGTGCGCACCACGCCTGTGCTGAGCTATCCTGCCCTGCCCTGTATCTGCTCTGCGCTGCCCTGCGTCTCAATATGCGCCCGGCCTTAGGGTGGAATGTTGAACAGCACCAAGAAAATATTCTTTAATCAAAAGAACTCACCGGAAATGCTCAGTGGTTGCGATAACCAACAGATAGTTGAACCTTCAGGGATCAAAAGTTGGCTCGATTGTGAACTGAATATCATTTAGCCTCTGATCAGCGTGAGGTTTCAACTTCCACGAAGACATCCAGCTAAGAAAAACATTATCGAAATGGATTACACACGAAAGGAAAGAAAACTGAAGCAAAGATTGAGTCCCCCCTATACTGCTACGAAAAAATTTAGTTAAAAAATTATGTCTTGTACAGTACTAGCCGGTCTGCTGTTGACCTTCAGCGTTTCAGGGAACAGCAGTGTCTTACTGGTGCTTCTTATGAGGAAGTTGAGAGGAAGCATAACTTGATGTTCAGGGAGTTGTGAGCTTCGTTGGTTAGCGCACATGAGTGGTGGTCCAGCTTGAAGAGCACTGTGATTGGTGTAAGCTCTTCTATCCCCCTTTAATTGGTGCTGGTGGTAATCTTGTTGCGGACCCCGCTGCCAAGGCGAAACTTTTGTTGCGCTACTTTGATGGGAAGCAGAGCCGGGACTGAGTGTGCATTTCTTTAGCGGATGATCCTGAGCCGAGGTTCTCCGGTTTTGCTTTCAGATCTTCTAAAGTGCACCGCCTTCTTTTTGACTTGGATCGACCCCCTACGGTGGCACTGATCCATAGGGTATGTTTCCAGGTTTTCTTCGGAGGGTGGCTGGTATGCTCGCAGCCTCGCTTCCTTCCGTGTTCCGTCGGATGTTACGGCTGTGCTCTTTTCAGGAATGCTGGTGTGTCGAAAGGCTCTATTTCATTCCGAACCTCCGACTATGGGTTCGTCTCGATCACACCTGTTTTGTCGGAAGTTTATGAGAGGAAGGTTGCGTCGTTTTCTTGAGAAGCAGGGTGTCCTTCCCCCAACACAGCATGATTTTTGTAAGAGCTTGGGAGCTTGTGATGCTCTGATTTATATTTTTCATGTGTTGCAGCTGGCTCTTGATGGGGTCATGAGGCAAGGTTATACAGCTTGACTTCAGTACTGCATTTGATCGCGTGAATCACCTTGGGCTGCTCCATAAACTAAGCTTGATGGGTATTGGTGGCTCAGTTTTTGCGGTAATTAGTCAGTTTTTATCTGACAGACGTCAATGTGTAGTTGTTGACGGAAAGAGAAGTGAGTTTTTGGACGTGGTTTCTGGTGTCCCACAGGGCAGTATTCTGGGCCCTTTGCTATTCATTGTATATACAGCAGACCTATTTGATCTTGTTAATAACTTACTGGTTGGTTACGCTGATGATGTTACTTTGCTTGCTGTTTGCGATAAGCCTAGTGATAGGTTGGAGGTTTCAGAATCCATTCAGTATGATGTGGAAGTGATTGATTCCTGTTGTTATAGGTGGGGGATGAGGCTAAATGCAGGCAAGACTAAGACCATGCTCGTGTCCAGGTCACGTATAGTGAGACCTCCTTTCCCTGCAGTCATACTGGATGGCGTATCACTTCCTGTGGTTGATGACTTGGTAATCTTGGTTATCAATTTTTCTCCAAAATTGAGCCCCACATTCGTTCGGTTGCCTCACGTGCATCACAGAAAATTGGTCTTATGAGGCGTGCTTGGAGGGTGTTTGGCTCGGTAGAATTAAGACGTCACTGCTTTACTTGCTATGTCCTCCCTCTTTTGGAATACTACTCCGTAGTCTGGGGTTCTGCTGCCGATTGTCATCTGTATTTGCTTGAAGAAATGGTTCGTCGATGTGCGCCGATGCTGGATGGTGTTGTGCCTTGTGATCTGGCGCATAGTAGCAGAATTGGTGGGGTCTGCTTTTGTATAAAATTTATAACTGCCCTAGTCATCCACTGTCTGATTTTCTTCCGGAGCCATTTGTTCGGGTGAGGTATACTCGTGTACCTGTGCTCTTCATTAGTTTGCTTGGAACCGTTACGATGCCGTACGAGCCAGTATTCTCGTTCGTTTTTCCATCATGTTTGGAAAGGTCTTGATGCCTTTGTCTTTGCTCGTGCGGGTATTAGCAGCTTTAAACGATCTGTACAGCGAGCTATTATGTGATTTCGGATCTTCTCTTTTTTCTTCACTAGCTGGGCTGGTTGCGTGGGGGTTTGTCAGCCTAGCCTCGTGGAGTTTCTCCGTTTCCGCGTCGCCGGTCTAGTGTGATTTGATAATAATGGGGATGATGAGTTGAGAAGCAGTAAAACACTGAACTATTAAATCTTTATTTCACGTGAAAAACTGAAGAAAAGACTTGAAAATCAACACAACTCTAGATACATATTGTATAAGTATCGTGATAGAATTTTAAAACATTATTAAACATGGTTACGAAGTAAACAGAAGTAGAATAAATGAATGAAAATATCACAATTTTCCTCGGTGCAAAAGTTAAAGGACACAATCACAAATACTATAGTTTTAGTAGTATTATTTTTCAGGCAATTAAAAAACTTTTCACGTGGAATAAATTTAAGATAAATTGTACAGTTGAAACTTCTGCATCATTGGAACAAATTGAACTTCATCATGACACCTACGAAACCTCAACCAATATCCGAAGCTGGAAAAACGCATTGTCTCATCACTTGGAGGGGATATCACTGTCAGAGATTTTAAATGCTATGGTAAGATCTCGTAGTACCGTACAACGTATCGTAGTTAGTTGTAGATAGGAATTAAATGTTAAACGTTGCCAAAGACCGGCAGACCTACAAAAACCACTCCGAGAGAATACAGAACCATAGTGAAACAGAGCATGGTGGACCGCTTTCAGTCTGCAGCCGAAATTTCTTGTGAGATGGGTAAATTGTCCATNTAGATAGGAAGGAAATGTTAAACGTTGCCAAAGACCGGCAGACCTACAAAAACCACTCCGAGAGAATACAGAACCATAGTGAAACAGAGCATGGTGGACCGCTTTCAGTCTGCAGCCGAAATTTCTTGTGAGATCGGTAAATTGTCCATACACCAGGTGTTTCTATTTACTAGTTCACGTCGATTTAAGCAAGCTGGTTTGCTTGCAAGTGTTCCTGCTTCCAAAACTTGATGGAAAAACTGAGACGCCACTGAGACTGCAGTTGGTTCAAGAATACGTCGTGTGGTCTGATGCACAGTGGGCTACAGTGCATCCTAGCGACGAATCCAAATGCAATGTGATTGGTTCTGAAGTAAAAAGTATGTTAGGCGAAAAGTAAATGACGGCATATCTCCAAAGGGCGTCCAGAAAACAGTGAATTAGTTACGGAGGAGGTAGCATCATGGCGTGGGAGTCATTTATACTGCCGGGTTAGGACAACTGGTTCAGCTGCATGGTTCAGCAAATGCGGGAGTGTATAATGAGCTTCTTCACCAGCATGCTCCCCAATTTTTCAGAACTACAACTATGAAACCAGCCATTTTCACGCAGGACAACACTGCTTGCCACAAAACTAGGATAGTTTCCACTTTCTTGAAGGATGAACGAATAGCAGTTATGAATTCGCCATCCCAAACCTCCGTTCTCAGTCTTATCGAAAACGTGTGGAACATCGTTGGAGAACGTGATGAGATGTGATGAAAATGAAGGGTTATCCACATCATCAGATAGTACCTTGCTCAGAGAGTCTTGTCAAAGCTTATTCCTCGAGTGTTTTGAAGTCGGCGATCTCTCTCACGCCACAGAGCAGAAGTTTGTCTTTTTAGCTCCTTCAGCATCTCCGCTCCAAGCAAAATTCTTTGCAAGTAATCTTCTCTTGGTTCGCCAGTCTCCACTTGCAGCATCAACCCTCTTCGCTCCTCCAAGAACGAGCAAACGGCCAAGAAATGAAACAAGTTTTCCTTTTCTCTCTGGCAAAACTTGCACACTTCAATGTCGCCCCAACAGGCTTTTCTTCATTGCAGGGCTAAGCAGTTTGTCCTTGCTGTATAGAGTATGACAGACTGTGCGTCGTTATTACAAATCTGTTAATCTCCAAAAATAATCTTACTCCTCCTATACAGCTCCAATTTCCTCCCTCCAACTGCACTCATCCGCCTCTCTTACACATGCAGAATACTGCTCCGCCTTCATGCCACCAAGATTGTGCACTGTCTTGCCAATTATTGTAGCACATTCCCTCACTCTGATGCCCCACGCGCATCCTGCCTTTTCAATCCTCTCTTCCAAAATTCTCCTCACCAGTTCATTTTTTCCCTTGTATTTCTCCTCTTACATATTGCAATCGTTCTTTCACCAACTTGCTGCTCATGGATGACACCCCCACTTCACCCCTTGAAGGTAAAATCTGGAGCATATCGGAGGGCTCCGGGCATCTGGCAAAGTAAGCCATTCTCAATCCTCTGCAGTTGGGCAATCTCTGAAGCTGTGAGGTTCACAACATTGGCGGCATAAAGGACTGAGAGCAGGACTAAGCTTATCCAATACGCCTTTCCAATCAACAGTTTAGAGCAGCTCTTTGCAGTGACTGAGTGCATTACTGCAGCCATTTGCTTTGCTTTCACTATCATATTTTTCTTATGATTACTAAACATATTTTTCCTATTGTCAATATGCACTCCCAAATATTTTATGCACTGTTTCACTGCTATTCCCTGAATTTCAGGTGGGCTGTCCTTCATATTGTAAATCAACACTTCGCGTTTCTCCTTATTAATTTGCAGTCCATAGTGCTGGCTGCAGCCACCAGAATGCCCAAGCAGTAGCTTGCCTTGTCAACCGTATGTGAGAGTATCAGTCCATCATCCGTGAAGAACATTTTTCCAATTTTAAATCTATCAATAACTAAAACACAATCTTCATTTTCTATAGCTGCTATATTCTTATAAGTTACCAATTCAAGCAATGAGATATAGCCTGTACATCCCTGGCGAATTCCACTGGTTACACTTTCGCTTCTACGTCTCCATAATGAATAACTGTCGAGTCGCTGCTGTTCAGATCAACCGCCACATCAATTATTTTCGCATCAAACTTATATTCTATCAGTATTTCAACCAGAGTGTCCTGACGAATAGAATCAAAAGCCTTTTTGAAATCAATACACGCCACGATGAGAGCTCTCCACATTTCATACGATTGCTGCGCACAGTATCCAACAGAACCAAATTATCTTCGACTCTCCTTCCAGCAGTAAATCCTGCTTGAGTCTCCTTCTGCTCTCCAATCTGATCCAGGTGCCTCTCAATAGTTTCTATTATAAGGGAGATAAAAAGTTTATACGATATATTTGTCAGTTCAATTGGTTACAGGTCTTGGACTGTTGGTCTTGTTTTCTTTTCAATCATCTTAGTCTCTGATGTCTTCTATTCCTCAGGTTTTGTTGTACTCTCCAGTTCACCTTTGAAGCACTTCAGCAGCACACTCATTGTATAATGCTTATTTCTCAGTGCCTTGAACATCTCATCCTTCAGTCCATCTGATCCGGCAGCTTTCTTACACTTTGGCTTTTTCATAATTTTCACAAGTGTCTCCAGCTCAAAAACAGTCTCTTTCATGGGCTCTCTTCTTTCAGGAAGACTCATTACATACTCAAGATGCTCACGCATCATACCATAAATAGACACCATATCTTCCGTCTCAATTACTTCTACTTCCTCAATCTCTTCATCATATATGTGCCTCTCTCTCTCATTCCATATATGCTCAAGACCTCTATCATGCTGCTGATAAATACCAGTCCAAAATCTTTCTTTTTCTTCCTGAGCATCTATCTTTTCCAGTTTCTGTCCATCTTCATTATATAGTGTCTCTTCCTTTCTGGATCCTAACTTCTTCTTTTGTAGCTTTACTATGTTTATCCATAGAAGCCTTCCCCCACCATCTCTCTGCTGGGAATTTGATTAGTTATATTCCTTTCATGCCTTGTTATAGCTTCCCGCACCATGGCCCGCACCTTCCACTTGTGCTACTAATATTGCTCTTCAAATAGCCTTTTCCTTTCTAGGTTTTTCTCCTTTTTCATTCTATTATTCTTCTTTCTCAACTTAATTTCTGCTCTGATCTCGTGAGTGATCCAGGATTGTTCCTCTTCATGTTCTCTATACACACTTTTTTCTTTTTATATTGTTTTTCCAACACTTTACGAGCAGCATCTCTGACCACAGCATTGAAATGCTCAACAGAATTTACCTTTCCTTCTACGAAAAGTTCGCGTTCTACTTCATCCGCATATCCTTAAGGCTCGTCACGTCTGTGGCATTATACTGCACTGCCTCCCCACTGCCACCAGAAAACTTTGTTCTGTAATTTTTGAGACGACAAAATCTACCTCAATTAAGTTATAGCCAGATAGGTCAAATCTAGCATGGTCTTCATCAATAGTCATACTGATGAACTTCTGGTACAGCTTTTGATTTACTAGCACAAAGTCTATTGCACTAAGCATACCTCTTGCTTCCCAGGTATATATGCCAGTGCATTTATTATCCCTATTCAATAGGGTAAGCTTATTGTTGCAAATCCAATCAAGCACCATTTTTCCATTTCTATCTTCTGCCTGATCTCCCAGAAATCCAAGATTTCCATTAAAGTCACCCAAGATCAACAGGCAGTGTTCCATATCCAAGTAAGCATCAATCTTATTTTCCATATCCAAGCCAGAAATCCTAGAAATCAGGATACATTACGGGAATTTTTGAAAGACGAGTGCAACACGCTAACACAGCAGTTTTCTATATAATTATTAAGTCCGTGCAGTAAACGAGGCAATAAGGCTATACAGAACAATGAAATGTATAGTAACTATTAATAGTTTTTAAAATTGTTTTGTTATTTAGGTGAAAAATGTAGCATTTCCGTTCTATTTCAGTTTATTTCGTGACCAAGTTTCATAATGCTCCGACGTTTTATTATGATCATAAAAAATATGTATCTAGAATTATGTTAATTTCCAAGCCTTTTGGTTCAGTATTTTCTTTGTAATAAAGGTTCTGATAATTAAGTGATTTACTGTCCCATAACTTATGCTCGTTACTGTACGTGTCTCTACCGCTGTTATAAGTCCAATTTTTTTCTTGCTTTCTTTAACTGTTACCAATCATTGCAGACCGCGAGCTGCCCGATAACTATCACCAAGACAGGATTCTTAGGAGGCGCCCAGTTGAGCTACCCTTTCCAAAAGGGCTCGCCCCTCAAGCCCATCTTTGATAAAACGTAAGTGTTTAACGAATACGCATGAAACTGTTGCTCTCGCATCTACTTTATGCCAGGTGGGGCAAGAGTAGACTTAGAGAAATTGTCATCTAAGTCGGCCAAATGGTTCACCCAACTACTTTCGGTTGTGAGGACTAAAGAATATTTCTCCTAATACTAAACACAGAAAGCTTTCTCACCATCTATGTGCTTTATATTTAACTTATATAGGTATATAATAAAGGGTGGGCCATTAGTAAGGTAACTTTTAAAAAAAATTATATCATTAAAACTTAAAATGGTAAAGCGATATAGCTTTTTGTAAATGAAGGAAGAAATTTTAAAGTTTTATATTAGAATAACGCAACATACATATTTAAGTATGGAAAACAATATCCTTTAAACGACCTCCATTACCGGCGAAGCATTCGCGAGCTCTTGCAACGGTGCTGTTCATTACTTTCCCTAACGTCGCTGTTGAAATGTTGTTGATCGCCTGGCTGATGTTTCTTTTCAGCTCCAGCAAGGTTTCAGGCATATCGATGTAGACTCTTGCCTTTCAGTATCACCAGAGAAAGAAATCAGGAACGATAAAATCTGGAGATCGGGGTGGCCACAATATGTCGCCAAAACGAGAAATCAATCTGTTTGGGAAAGTCGTCTTTAGCATTTGAATTGTTGCTCCTGCTGGCCAGCAAAAGCTACATCGCCTCACGAAAAGGCAGGGACATGTTTAGTACATCAAGAAAAATGTGAAATACATGCAATGAGCTGTCCACAAACTGTATAAACGCGCATGGGAACAGCGAGTCGCGAAAAAGAGGAAGAACAAAATCAGTTTCAGTCAGGGAAAAAAATATAGGAGGAAGAAAATAGTACGGTAGGTCGAAAAAGAATGATGATCTGAAAGTCTAACTGAGGCGCGCCACCAGACATAGGACGGTCAAGCCGACTAACTTAACTAACCGTATGACCTGCTGCCTTTTCTGTGCTCCTCAGAGGATGTTAGTAGCAACAGAACAATTAAGCTGGAGAGAGCCAAAATCTCAAGCTTGTGGAGTGGACTTAAGAGTTTTCAGCACTCTCAAGAGTAATTGCTGTGTTGTGTTACAAACTCAATTCGAACGGTTAAGAATAAGGCCTTTGGGCAGCCTAACAGATAAAGCGGTTACGATTAAACTCAACATGGTCGAGTTTTTGGCCATCTACATTTATTGACTGAAACCTAATGCATAATGGCAAATTTACGGTAGAGAGTATAAATTAACCGATTAGGGCTATTTGTACGAGATTAAGATTATCTTGTTAAGAGTGAGCCCTTTCGTCTGCCCCTGTGTACAGTACCTTTTACCTTTTCTTTTAATGCAACGCCACACTAATCCTTAGAAGAATTGAAGTAGTAATTTAGGTTACACTAACATGGGCACTCTGTAGAAATTGATAAATATAAGGTATTTTACAATTAGTTACTAGTCAATGAAAGATTTACAGTCTTTTCATAAACATTCACTCTGACATTGTCTACTTTCGAAAAAAGTATCGGTGTATCGGTATCGGCAACGTATCGGTAATTTTTAGTTAACGGTGTATCGGTAATTATTATTTATCGGCCAGTTGCCAGGTATCGGAATCGGTATAGGCAGCAAAAGTGGTATCGGTACACTCCTATTATATGTAGGTATATAAATTGCCCGCTAAAGCGCTCAACCTGAAACTATCATTTTCTCAGTGCTAAGAGACTTAGTTATGTGTCGTATGTTTAGTAGGCGAAGCTTTTGCTCTTGGTCCTCACAACCGAAAATACTTGGTAAAACCAGTTTGTTGCGTTAGCTAGAAATTCCTCTGTGCAGATGACAAACGTCAAACCATTACCCTATTTTCATTTAGAATTTGTTTATTTTCCATTTTTGAATGCTGACGAATGTGGCATATGCTCACCTTGTCCTCCAACATTGTTACAAATTGTTGTAAACGTATATTTAGTGCAGTCGACGATATAAATAGGGTGCGGTGAAAGTGTGAAACCAGAAATTTCGTGAAATCCCAATAGCTTAAATATTTCATGTAATGCCTGTTTCACTCGGGAATTTTAAGAAATTGCTACATTTTTTAGATATTCTGTGAAATCGCTGAATTCGAGCAGTTATTTTTTACACAGTTTCACTATAACTATAACTATAACTTCACGCTCAAGCGTGAAGTTTTGATAATAATAATAATAATACGCTTCGAGGCCAGAGTAGCTGGATTCCATCAGAACCAGCTATTCAACATCAACCAGAAACGCCTCTATCAAAACCTTAGAGGAGAAGAGACGAGCTCTGACTCTCCCAACGCAGAAGAGAGCATCCGATTCTGGAGTGACATCTGGAGCAAAGAGGTACGACACAACAACGCCGCAGAATGGCTCCACGACGTCAAGGAAAAGAACGTCGCGGCAGATCCAGACCTTACGATTACAAGTCAACAGCTCAAAAAGTAACTGAGCAGGACCAATAACTGGAAAGCACCCGGACCAGATATGGTGCAAGGATACTGGATCAAAACTTTCACATCGCTGCACTCCAGAATTGCTGCACAGCTCAACCACTGCCTGCAACGCGGGACCGTGCCCACCTGGATGACCACAGGGAAGACGGTCCTAATCCAGAAGGACAAAGCAAAGGGCACGGAGGTGAGCAATTACCGCCCAATCACATGCCTCCCCCTTATGTGGAAGGTGCTGCCGGGCATAATTTACGAGCGAGTCTACCAACGTCTAGACTCAAAGAACCTGCTACCAGCGACGACGAACAGAAAGGATGCCGCAGGAACACCAGGGTAACGAAGAACCATTTGCTCGTCAACAAACTCCTCACGAAAGATACCAGGAGCAAAAAGAAAAACCTAAGTATGGCTTGGGTTAACTAGAAGAAAGCCTTCGACATGGTCCCTCTCTCCTGGATCCTGGAATGCCTTGACATCTACGGCATTGCCGGCAACATCAGCAGTCTGATCGCGACGACCATGCCCAACTGGAAGACCTAGCTCACAAGCGCCAACAAACACCTCGGCGAGGTGAGCATCAAGCGGGGCATCTTCCAGGGCGACTCCCTATCTCCACTGCTATTTGTCCTGACCATGATC
>LQNS02000210.1:19014886-19026476 GCA_001587735.2 Parhyale hawaiensis
AGTACAAGCGCAGGCACGATAAAGTTGCCCGACACCTTCACTGGACCCTCCTGCGGATCCATAACTTCCCGGTCAATGAGAGGTGGTACGAGCACGAACCCGCGCCCGTGGTTGAAAACGAAGCCGTGCAGATCTACAGGGACAAGAGGATGGAGACCGATCGTGTCCTCCACGCCAACCGACCGGACATCGTCGTCAAGGACAAACAGGAGATGTCGGCCAAACTGATCGACGTCTCAATCCCCTTCGACTCCAGAATCATCGACAAGGAAGCGGAGAAGAAGGAAAGGTACCGGGACCTTCCCATCGAGCTCCAGAGGCTGTGATAGATGAAGGTCGACGTCTTTCCAGTGGTCATCGCAGCTCTGGGGGCAATGTCCAAGAATCTCAAGACTGCCCTCCGAGAGCTCAAGTGTGGCCATCTCAACCCAGGAACCCTCCAGAAGAGCGCTCTTCTCGGAACAGCGCACATCATTTGCAAAGTGCTCTGAGCCTTAGGTCGCGGGATGTGACCCGGCGCCAGAGTGTAGAGCCCAACATCGCTCAACCGATCCAATTAGTGGGTCATGAAATCCCCTCGATAATTTATACTATAATAAGAGAGCTGTCTGTCAGTTCGTCCGTCCGTCTGTCCGAAGCCTTATTTTTTCCCTATCTAATACTGAAGAAAAAAATTCCAAGGTACCCAACTTTTTTGTTGCGGAGAGGGTATCTTGGATACGGGGAGGTACTTGGGCGCTTGCCTGCATGCCCGTGTTTGGACATGTTCATTTTCAACGGTGGTACGGGTGATGTCACTTAATTACGCCTCATCTAGACTATCAACCCTTTTGTTAAGCTGAGATGTTTTCAAATAATGTTTTTATGACTTATTCAACAAAAGGCTTGCGCTTGGTGCATATCAACCCTTTTGTCGAGCATAAATGTTTTAAAATATATATTTTTATGACTTAATTCAACAAAAGGGTTGCGTTTGGTGCACTAGTAATAATAATAATGATTATAAGTCGACTTTTGCTTCTCTGATGATGAACAGAACTGTGTCTTCAAAGTAGCTCGTATATAACATTTATTTTTAGAACCTTTATACTTTGGGATACTTTTCTCCGGGCACACTTTGTTTCCTTTTCGCTATCATCTTCCAACTACTTATATCAATTACATGTATTAGTTCTATTCTCCCATTACTGCCCTCTTTCATGATGTCCCATTTTTTACAGTTTTTGTTCACTTTGTTTTCACACCACCAACAATAATTATCTTGGCAGAATCCTTCTATCTCCGCTGTTTACTGAAGTTTTTTTTAATAAGCAAGAACATTTGGAACGTTACAGGAAAAGTAGTGACGCGTTCGACTGGGCTCTGAAATTAAGCATTTCAGGCCTTTTTTGTCCAAAATTGCAAACAGAAGCTTTAGCATCGTCACTTAAAATCTTGTGGCAAGAGTTAGAGCGAACGCGACTATATATATGTTGAGCCTGCTGAAAGCTACACTTTACGGAGTAGGATCGATGCGTTTCTAAAAGTCTCAAGGGTATCCTATTGATGGCAATTTCTGAAGCTGAATTCAGCGTGTCAAAGCCGATACACCTGCCTGAATTTTCGAACAACAACAACTTAATTTTTTCGCTCAATCGAACGTGCCAAGAGCCATTCCTAACACCAAAGAATGGATAGTTCACTGGTAAAGAATGTAGATATCTTTATACTAAATCCTGTAATTTAGTGCCAGTTAAATCTAAGTTTAAGTTTATTTTTTTCTTTGAACTGCTGGTATTGATGGGAACAAGCTTTATCGGTTATATTCCATTCACGCATCAAAATGCGATTAAATCAACGATGCATAGCATAACCTTATTTGATGTTTATTTAATAACAATAATAATAATAATAATAATACGATGAGAAGCATTTTAGAAATTTGGTTACCCACGACGCGCGTTTCGCCGTACCTCGGCTCATCAAGTTGGAGGTCGAAGATGGTCGAATTTGAAGATGTTGATATTTCCGAAAATCTTGGTAAGATATCCCAGTAAGGTGTAGCTGAGATACCATTGATTCCAAACCTTTAAATATAAATTACAAACTAGCAAATGTTTCTTAAATTTTGAAACATTGCCCGCTGCGTCGACTCCAACTACAGCACATAGATGCAACGGGGCGGCAAGAACCTCCTGCACAAGGGCTTCAAAGGTGGCACATCTGTGTAGTAGAAGGCGAAAACACAACGCACAACGATATTTCAATTTGACGAGAGCATCCAGTAGTTGAAAAGCGATGGTAGGCCTCCTGAAATGTTAAAGCTCTCCAATATGCAGCATACCGATTATACATTTGCAGTTCCTCCTCCAGCTGCACAACGTAATTTACTTGCCACGGCTTCTAATATAAATTATTATCTTGAGATGGCATTATTTTTAATTGAAGAATACGATGAGAAGCATTTTAGAAATTTGCTTACCCACGACGCGCGTTTCGCCGTACCTCGGCTCATCAGGTGGGAGGTCGGTATCTCAGCTACACCTTACTGGGATATATTACCAAGATTTTCGGAAATTTCAACATCTTCAAATTCGACCATCTTCGACCCCCCACCTGATGAGCCGAGGTACGGCGAAACACGCGTCGTGGGTAACCAAATTTCTAAAATGCTTCTCATCGTATTCTTCAATTAAAAGTAATGCCATCTCAAGATAATAATAATTATAATGGATCTGTTAGGGAGTGTTCAATTCTATCATTAAAATAGATTTAAGTCATGCCCACTTGAATTGACTGGTCCGGAAATGCAGACAGGAACTCTGACTTCGTCACTTTGAATCGTGTTGCAGGTGCTAGAAGCAGCCCCGATAATGTCGAGCCCACTGAAATTACCATTTTACGAAGTAAGGCTAAATTCTCGGAAGTATCAGGTAAATCATTAAGAACTAGCGGGACCCGTGGAATTCCACGGTTGAATAAAGACTATACTGTCCAAAATGAACCAACCCACGCTACACTACTGCAGGTTACCTCAATTTAACCTAATGCTGTTCTTATAACGTAGCCCACCTCGTCTGAGTAAACGTCCGTCGCTTATCGCTGACGAACTCATTCCCACTCAACAATATCTGCCTATCCATGTTTAATTAAGTCGTATAAGCTAACGTGACCGGTGGTAATGCTCCCACTTTATAAGATATAGCAATCAAAGCTATACGCTATTATAACGCACCTAACGTCAGCAGCCCCTCTAACCTAACCTACAACATAAAAAACGCCAGTCACTTAATCCTGACGAAATCAATCTTACGAAACATGGGATCGTTACTTCCTACAATTTTGATTACGGTGCTGTGGATGCAGCTGGAACCCGTTCGAAATTCCACAGAACAGAAGCAATGTTCTTCAGTGATATCTCAGTCCCGTATCATCCGAATTTTCCCCTGTCTAATACTGAATGAACCTTTCAATATTCTATAAACAAAAGAATTGATACCCTCGGAGGTCATAGTGCGTGCGGTTCCAACTTTTACAGGGTTCAGACCGGCACTTCGCAGATGGGATCTGGACGCTCGGCGTATCTTCGACTTTATATTTGAACTGATAAAGAAGGAAACTAGGGAACCTGGGTCGTATCCAAGAGTACCTCGGGACACTCTAATTTCCTTCTATCTGTAAGAGAAGAGCGTGACACACACGGTTAGGGAACGTTTTCACCTTATTTAATTTCAGGTAGCGCTTCTAACTCAATCCACACCGTCTGAACTAACATCAGCCGCTCAACCCTGTCTATCGTTACGCATTCCGTCTCTAACGTGAAGCGTGGGTGACCCGTGAGAATTCGACGATTTGTTAATGCTCTCATTTTATAAAATATATCACTCATTTGTTCTCCCAGCAGAGAATTCGCACTTGCGTCTTGATAAAAACATAGAAACCCGACGGTACGTCTTGCAATGCTCTCTTTTAATTTGCACACATTTTTTTTAAAGCCCCGTTTCCCACAGTTTACAGATAATTTAGCAATCCATAAAGTTACACGTTCTAATTTTTTGTGGGCGTATCCGATTTTTTATCACTATTGTGGAACCCGTGAATGCTGCTGATCAATAACCCATAATTTTCCTGCTGTGTTTAATCCAATACAAAGCAGTATACAATAAACAAAAATATATTGGGTCAATTGTTTCATGCTGGAGAGTATTCTTTTGTTCTGAAGATGCCATTGCATTTTCTCAGACATCGCACTGTTCTGGCTGATGCTCTCCCAGCAGCATATTCTCTTCGAAAAATAAATTCAAAGCAGAAATGCCAACACTACCCTTTTTCTTTACCCGGGGCATATCTTGGCTACGCCTCAGACCCTATGAGGAATGCCATCCGCTACCAGCAAAGCAAGTAAAATTTTTCTAAAGAAAACGAAAGCGTAGATATGATACGGGTGAAATGAAGTCAAGTCTCTAATTTACGCCTATTTGTGAAGAGCGTGACGCACAGACACACACACGTAGATACAAGCGTATTAATTTATAGATCAAGGAAAATCATCATGTCATATCCTCGGCAGCAGCAGGCCATGCGTGTTTGACAAGTGTACTAAAGGAGCCGAGATCGAGCGACGAGCCAGTCGAGTGGTCTTTGTGGCACCCGGCGTGATGAGCCAGCAAACTTTCTTGGAATGCACAGCTATGTAGGGACACTTACCTTCACCGGAATGGGATGGTAGGGGGCCGCAGGCCGCTGAACCTTCCCCTAGGGTACAATAGTTTTTAACGACCTGTGGTCGGCTGCAGCTGTACTTACTCCTTTCGGCCTATATCTGCAGCACGAACAAGTGTGTGTGTGTAGGTTTCCCAATGGAGGATGCAGTAAAAGTTGACTTTACCTTTACTTTCAAGTCAAAACCAAGATATCTGTCAGAAGAATCTAATAAATCAAGTATGTAAGGCTTAATTTTGCTGCCCAATCGAACACGCCCTTACTCCATGCGTCCAGAGGATTTTCAACTTCCAGACTCTTACATTTAACTAACAGGAGAACATCGTTTACCAAATCAAAGGCTCTGGAGAAATAAAATATTATAAATTTCTTCAAATTATTTATGATTTCGTCATAGCAACAAGAAGGTGATCCTCAGTGGATCTACCTCTGTGAAAACAGCATTGGTCATTGGCAAGCTGTCCTGCCATTATCCTCTCGTATTCCTTACAAACAACAGAATTAAAGCTAACAGGTCGTAGTTTGGAGCCGCAGTCCGTGGCAACGACAATCAGTACACGCAGCTCATGGACAAAAATTAAGCGTCAACTTACATTAAATTGGAACTAAATTGCAAGATTTGATCTAAGAGGTTCATGAGTTATATTTTCATTCTTTGCTATAAGGAGTGTCGTGCTTGCCCTATAACGTTTCAATAGCTCTTGTTTAAATAAATCTTTAGTATACACCAGACATAGTAGATATCTGCAAGGAATTCTAGGGGTGTGAAAATTATGCGGACAAAAGGAGGGATATAGAAAATAGAACATCACCTAAAAAAACACAGTAATAGGAGAATTAGACTAGTATCCTTGTATAATAAAATGTGTCGTGTATTTATTTCGTGTCCGCTTTGAAGGAAATAGATAGGCGCGAATAAAGCCAGGTTGCAGATTTTGTAAATCATGACCAGGTTGCAGAAGATGGCGACGGCTGATCAATATCGCTTTATCTGAAGACACTTCTTGCTTGAAGCACTTCTTGAAATCGGAATACTATGTATGTAGCTTCTGGAGTCCGATTTTATAACTTTTTTCTCTCAGGTCACGACGTATAAATTTGGCCAATGGTCAACGAAGCGCTTTAGATGGGGTGATTTTTCACGGGCAGTAGACAACTATTTCTTCTAGCTTACTGTCTTCCAATAATTTCTTCTTCTACATCAGTATTATTTCTGTTCAAAGGAGGGCCGCTGAAGCAGATCTTGCTATTCCATGTATTTCTGTGTATCACAATGTGCTCCTTAAGCTCCAGACAACGCATATCATCCCTCACACTGTCGTTCTCTGAAGGTGCGAATTCTGTTTCATAGCCCAAATTTCAGCATTTCAGTGAAGCACATATTTAAGTTAGCAAGACCGTGTCTTGGCTACGGAGCGCTGACATGCGTACAAGCTGGCTGGAGCTACATTCAACTTTATTGCAGTGTTTTACTCAAGATTTGTTTTTGCCTCTCATTATTGAAGACGCACGCCTAATTAAGATAGGGAACGTATAAGTAGTACGAGACTTCAACAGTCCCAGGTTCGAAAACGTTTTATGAATGCATGGAGAAAGATGAATCGTCTATGCAATACAGTCAAGAAAGACTTGAAACACAAAGGTTACAGAAGTGAATGAGAGCTGCTGATAAGCGTAAGCGGTAAAAGGAGGAAACGACAAGCCAGAGAAAAAAGCCCCAAGGTTGAAAGCACAACAAAAGATCACTGAAGAAAATGAAGCAAGTCAGAGAAGAGAAAATTCCGCAACGGCCTATTTTAATAAAAAAATATCGATTATTGCCTGCATGTTTTCACGCGAGGGTCCACTAGTCATTAATTTAAGTGGTTAGATGATGAAAGTTGAAAAGAAAAGAAAATCGTAATTCAAGGTTCCAGAAATTAAAGTTACAGTACATATGAGCTAGCCGAAAATCACAGTTCTGTTCATCCCGAGAATGGCAAAAGTCAAATGATGATGACTTCAGGAGTCTAGTGTTATTTCTTCCACTGTCAGCAAATCTGTGTAAAAACAGCTGCTTCAGTTCAATAGTTCTATGGAATTTCTAAGCATTTTAGTAATTTCGGGAAATCCCCGAGTGAAACAGGCATTAGAAGAAATCACTGAAACTTTCAGGAATTTCAAGTAATTACTGCATTTATACTTTCGCTATAACACAGACATATATCTATAATATATACAGTAGGATATATCTTATGGCTAATATTGGTCCACGTGGAAGTTATCAAAATACTATAGTAAGGTCAACATGCATTCTTGTATTGTTTATGGACTTTTGCATAGTGATGCGTAATCTTTTCATTAATGGATGGATTCCCTTGAGTAGTTGTTCATTTATTTAAACATCGTCTGTCTCCCATACTTCATGGACCAGGAAGAAACACGTAAATTTTCCTCTAGGATTAAGAAAGGTGGAATTTGATAAAGTGAACACGGAGTGGAATCCACCACCCGTAAAATGTACAGTACTATAGCGCTTGATTTAAAGGTTAACTAGAGCACACTGAGAGTGTATACCTCCGACAAGCAGGGTAAAGGTAACGAAAAATTCAAATTGGTGCTGAGACCATGATTTTCTTTGTATCAACACCAATTTGATCATTAGTGCCTATTGACAGAATTAACAGTTTCACTAATTTACTTGAAGATCCGTTCATAAGTTTTTGAATCTTGCTGCTGGCAAACATTCCGACGAACATTAGTCAAACTCACCAACAGATCAACCGATCATCACCAAAATGTAATATTTATGTCATTTAAAATTACCAACAACGCCTGTAAATTTCATAAAGATTCATTCCTAACTTTTTGAGTTATTGTGCTAACAACAATAAAATTAAAAACAGGGACAAACTAACAAACGAACCAACAGATTATCTCAAAAAATTCGTCATATACTTTTGGTGATATACCAACAATTTGTGTGAATTTCGTAAAAATCCGTCCATAATTATTCGACTTATGACATTGGGAAAAGTGAGGCAGACAAACAAACAAACGGATGAATCGATTTTCACCAAAAGGTAATCATATGTTTCTCCTAACATGTTGAACAATCCCTGTAAATTTCGTCAAAACCCTTCCATAACTTTTTCAATTATCTTGGTGACAGACAAATAGGATGACAGAAAAAGAGACAGAAAAAGAGACAGACCAAGAGACAAACACGACCAAAACATAACCTCTTTGTCGGAGGTAATCAGTTAATAGGTAAATTCATAACACGACCCTGGATGTGTTGTAATTGAGGTGGAAAACACATTTTATTAAGTTCTCAAAGTCTTGGTCGAACTGATAGATTTCATTCGTAAAAAATACAGTGTCAGTCGTCCAGGCTACCTCTTTATACTTGCTATCCACAATTCTTAAACTTTTTACCACCCAGCGCCTCCCTGTGTGGGACACTTCTACTGATGCTATTCGTAAGAAAATAAGTTTTTAATGCCTGCGGTAGAGGTTGATATCTCTTTCAAACTAAGATTGCCTTTAGGTAACAGAACTTTGATTCACAAACGAAGCTGCAGTTCCCGAAATGGACCTGGTTCAGCTGGGCAAGAAAATGTTCTTTTACGCAAAAATTAAGGTATAGATATATATACTAGTTACAGTTCCTACTTCTCATCATCGCGAAATTTATTGCTGGTAAATACATGCAGTTCTTATTGGAGTTTGGGCTCCTCTGGAGAAAATAATGGGTTTTAGGCATAAAAATTCATCACGATTATCTTGAACATTTTGCAAAGAAGGTTGTGACACAGATGGGTATGTATCCTCCTTATAGCACAACTGTTTAAAAAAAAAAAAACACGAACAATGAAGCGCTGTACATGCATTTCCTAGCCGTCATTTTTTGACGGCGTGGTGCACGCGTACTATATAATATCAGTTGTACTCTTTCATAAAAAATGCCAATAAATAAGTTTCACTGGCACACATGTATTGCTTATGCTAATATTATTATTAAAATACACCAGACCGGCGACGTAGGAAAGGAGAAACTCCATGAGGTTAATAAACCTCCACGCAACCAGCCCAGCGGGTGAAGAAAACAAAAGAATGAACAAAAAGAAGATCCGAGAGCACAGAATGGATCTGTGTACAGATCGTTTAAAGCTGCCAATACGCGCACCAGAAAAGACAGAGCCATCAAGACCATTCCAAACATCCACACACGATGGAAAAAAAGAACGGGAATACTGGCCCGTACGGCATCGTAACGATTCCAAGGCAAACACATGAAGAGCACCAGCACGCCGAGCATACCTCACCCGAACAAATGGATCCGGAAGAAACTCAGACAGCGGATGACTGCGGTAGTTATAGATTTTATACAAAAAATAGGCCCCACCAACTCTGCGACGATGCGTCAGATCACAAGGCACAACACCACCCAGCATGAACGCACATGGACGAACCACTTTGTCAAGCAAACACAGATGGCAATCGGCAGCAGAACCCCAGACTACAGAGCAGTACTCCAGAANAGCATGGCTTGGGTTGACTACAAGAAAGCCTTCGACATGGTCCCTCACTCCTGGATCCTGGAATGCCTTGACATCTACGGCATTGCCGGCAACATCCGCAATCTGATCGCGACGACCATGCCCAACTGGAAAACCCAGCTCACAAGCGCCAACAAACACCTCGGCGAGGTGAGCATCAAGCGGGGCATGTTCCAGGGCGACTCCCTATCCCCACTGCTATTCGTCCTGACCATGATCCCCCACTCCGAGACACTGAACAAGGCTTCCCAGGGCTACAACTACAGTCGTACCATGAAGCTCAACCACCTGCTCTACATGGACCACCTCAAGCTGTACGCTAAATCGAAGGACCAAGTAGAGCAACTCCTTAATATAGTCCATCAGTACTCACAAGACATCCAAATGCAGTTCGGCATCAGTAAGTGCGGAGTCCTTAACATCGAACGGGGAGAGGTTACTGCGGCTGAGGGAATCACCATCGAAGAAGGTACCGTCAAGGATATCGAGGAGTCAGGTTATAAGTACCTGGGTGTCATGGAGTATAACACCATTCTCCACAGAACGATGAAAATTCCATTCGGAAGGAGTACCTCACCCGACTCCGGCTTATCTGAAGTCACACCTCAATGGGGGCAACACCATCAAGGCCATCAACACCTGGGCCGTTCCCGTAGTCCGATATTCTGCTGGTAATTATTAACTGGACCAAGAAGGACTGCACTGACATGGACATCAAAACAAGGAAGCTCATGACCATCTTTCGAGCACTGCACCCATGATCGTGCATCGACAGACTCTATCTCAACAGAAGAGAGGAAGGCCGTGGCCTCATCAGTGTCGAGGACTGCGTCGATGCGGAAAAACGCGCTCTTTCCCAACACTTTAGAGAGAGCGACGACCCGTTGGCACGCTGCTTGGTCGAGGCGAAGTTGCTGAAAGAGACCGAAACGGCTGAGTAATTCAAATAGAGACGACGCCTCGAGCGAACTAACAAGTGGAAGAGCATGAAGATGTCCGGCCAGTACCTCGAGGCTGTTCAGGACAAAATGGTCCCCGACTCATGGAACTGGCTCCTGAGGGTGAGCTGAAACGGGAAACGGAAGGCACTATCCAGCAGCTCAAGAGCAAGCCCTCAGAACCAGGTATATCCAAAAGAAAATCGACAAGAGAAACTTCCCTAGTACCTGTAGAATCTGCAGGAGCTCGGATGAAACCATCAACTACGCCATAAGCGAATGCGGAGTGCACGCAAAAGGAGTACAAGCGCAGGCATGATAAAGTTGCCCGACACTTTCACTGGACCCTCCTGCGGATCCACAACTTCTAGGTCCGTGAGAGGTGGTACGAGCACGAACCCGCGCCCGTGGTTGAAAATGAAGCCGTGCAGATCTACTGGGACAAGAGGATGGAAACCGATCGTGCACTTCACGCCAACCGACCGGACATCGTCGTCAAAGACAAACAGGAGAAGTCGGCCAAATTGATCGACGTCTAAATCCCCTTCGACTCCAGAATCATCGACAAGGAAGCGGAGAGGAAGGAAAAGTACCGGGACCTTGCCATCGAGCTCCAGAGGCTGTGGCAGATGGAGGTCGGCGTCGTTCCAGTGGTCATCGGAGCTCTGGGGGCCATGTCCAAATATCTCAAGACTGCCCTCCGAGAGCTCAAGTGCGTCCACCCAGGAACCCTCCAGAAGAGCGCTCTACTCGGAAAGGCGCACATCATTCGCAAAGTGCTCTGAGCCTTAAGTCGCGGGATGTGACCCGGCGCCAGAGTGTAGAGCCCAACATCGCTCAACCGATTCAATTATTGGGTCGTGAAATCCTCTCGATAATAATAATAATAATGATTATAATTCGACTTTTGCTTTTCTGATGATGAGCAGAACTGTGTCTTCAAAGTAGCTCGTATGTAACTTTTATTTTTAGAACCTTTGTGCTTTGGGATATTTTTTTTTTTTACGGGCCCACTTTGTTTCCTTTTCGCTGTCATCTTCCAACTACTGATATCAATTATTATTATTATTATTAAATCACACCAGGCTGGCGACGTAGGAACGGAGAAGCTCCATGAGGTTAAAAAAAAAAACCCACGCAACCAGCCCAGCGGGTGGAGAAAACAAAAGAATAAAAAAAAGAAGATCCGAGATCACAGAATAGCGCTGTGTACAGATCGTTTAAAGCTGCCAGTACCAGCACCAGCAAAGACAGAGCCATCAAGACCATTCCAAACATCCACACAAGATGGAAAAAACGAACGGGAATACTGGCCCGTACGGCATTGCAACGGTTCCAAGGCAAACTCATGAAGAGCACCAGTCCGCCGAGTATACCTCACCCGTACAAATGGATCTGGAAGAAACTCAG
>LQNS02000210.1:19029015-19040837 GCA_001587735.2 Parhyale hawaiensis
TATCATCAGCAGACGGGCTGCGATACACCGAGAACAAATAAAAGTTCCTGAATGAGCCACAGACTCGAAGCACCATCATCTCGCAGCATGGACACTCATATTCACTCTGCCTGGACACAACAACACCCTTTCGAAAGTAAGCAGCCAAACCCCTAAATCCAGGGCAAGAGTCTCGCAATCGCAGCACCGGCTTTTCAAAGTTCGGGATCATCAGCTCAGAAACATGGCGATACCTTGAGACGAACGTCTCCGAACATAGTACAAGGTCATAATTAGAAGAGGCTACAGGTAGTTCAGCCAAATTACCATATAAACCCTGAACATTAGTGCACAAGATCCGGCAGGAGCGAGACTCCAAACCACGAGGACCGGGGTTCTCTTCCATGTCCGGATATCCAGTTATCAGGCACGCAAAGAACAATAAATAAACATACACCATAAGCAAAGGAAATCATCAAAAAATACAAAAAACAAATCGACAGTCGTGACAGCAACGAAAGCGGCCAGCTATCCACGCGTCCCAGACCCTGCCAACACCAGTACGGGCTTTGGCCGGAAAGAGGAAGAAGAGAAAGGAAAGGAAAAGAGCATCAGGTGGTACTACCCGAGGGAACAAGACAGAAGCAGACTGCGGAAGACTGAGTACCCAGCTATGGCACCAGCCTGATCATCTCCTCTCAAGGATGCCGTTGGACCAAAACGGTCTCATCCGCCATTAGAGTGGCATTTCCTCCAACTCAGGGGCTACCCAGAGCCCCAAACATAAAGGCAGCTCATACAAACAAAGCGGCGTCCGGTGGCCGGACAATGGGGGCGGCCTGTTAACGCGCAGGCCACGCACTGTCGTATTTATTCTACTACAAGAAAATCATTGCACTTAATTTTAATATGAAGCTACAGCTTTAAATTAAAATATATCGAGTGGAACCAGCGCAAGCACTTCACCTAGCCTGATGAAAAGATAGCCAGGTCATTCTCTTTCATGGGCGGTGAGAATTTCCCTCTAGAAAAATCAATTGAAGCTGCAAAAAAATTGGCAGGAGTATTAGACTGGAGCTGTAAAGAAAATGTATACCTTTCTGTTAAACACGTAGCAAGACAAGACTTGGAATGGCTAACTAAATATTCTGCTCATAATTCCGTCCGTTAGCTCGACTGCACATTACGCTTATAATATTTGAAATTGCTAAAATAGCGTATCTCTGTCATAGCCTAGGGAATAGCTACAAACGGACATTTTTCAGCATTTCTCCGCCGAAAAAAGTACAACTATGACGTCACCAGCAATCATTATTTTACATTGTCTGGTTGTGTCCAGCTGCACCACAGAAACCAAGATTACGTCACATGCAGCGGTCTCGAACGGTCGATCTGAGGTGCGCTGAGAAATTGTGGGTCTGCATCTTTCTTTGTCTGTGAAATAACAGCAGGGAGTTTATTCTGTTTCAACACCTCACAAATCTGTAAATATGTTCTTAAGTTTAGAATGGAATATTATTTCAAGCTTCTTATTTATGACGCCTGTCTGGACATGAATAAAGAACAAAACGTACGATATGAATGGTATATGTGTATTTTCACACTTCGTATCCACGACAAGGGGCCAGGCAGGAATAAAGATAAAGAGACTTCTTTAGCAAGGAATTTTCACAGGTCCCTGCTGACATGATATATAGATACACAGTAACCCTCATTACATTATTTGATAATAGTGTCAACTTAAAGGCATCTTGGAAACAAAACTGATGCATTCAGATCTATAGATACTAATACGGTATTGTACAATGACATATATCTCTACACCATAGCTTCCCGAAAACCACAAATTCGTAAACTATTTACGTCAAGGTAATATTAAACACAATGCGACTACAAAATGTAAAGTTTAATAATGTCCTGTGCAGTATCACGAGACTGAAAGAAGCAGGTCTCTTGGATTTCTGGCTCCAGAGAGCCATGTCCAACGCGACCCACTGCCAGAAGAAGGAAAAGTTTACTGGGTCTCTGAGGCCCCTCGCCTTCTGGGACTTTGCTGGCATCCTGTCGCTCTATGCCGGAGGTAATGACTGCAGGCTCAACTACTATTCTTTAAGAAGGTAGAACTTCTAATCGGACATCTGTAAATTTTGCATATTACCTTGAATGATGGATGTTACAGATTAATTTATGTACATATAGCTGCAGTTCCAGTTTGAGTAATTACTGCCAATGCAATTGACAATGTTTCTCAGTCATTGCTCAAGCTGATCAGTATTATAACCCAACACTATGACCAGGTATGGCGCTGGCATCGCTGGTGTTCGCCGTGGAGATGCTGCAGAAGTCCAAGAGGTTCAACAAAGAGGAGGTCGGCAAGCGCGTCAGCGAACTGGGCACCCGCGCCGCCAACGCTGCTGGTCGCTACCGCGCTCGTGTCGCTCGTCTGTAAGACCACCAGCAGGCTGCTCGCACTTCACCGCCGCTGCAGAATTTCGCTGTAGAATCTGAAGAAGAAACCTAACCATTTAATTGATATTAAGTAGGATGTGACAAGAGATCGCGACAAAAAGTCCCGTGATAGTGTCCGATGAGTCTGAAACGGCGATCCCGCTTTACGCGCCATACTGTACTTATGTACATCGGATAACTACATATTAATTGCACTCTTCAGTTCCACGGTAGACAATATATATCAGTTGATGTTTTATTAACATGACAGTTCAGGCACGGTAGAACATGTTATATAACTTGATGTTTCATTCCCATACTCTAGGCACAGTAGAACATAAATATAAGTTGATGTATCATTAACGTGACGAATCAGGCACGGTAGATCATGCTTATATAAATTGATAGTTTAATTAGCATAACAGTCAGGCACGGTAGAACATGATATATAAGTTGATGTTTCATTCCCATACTCTAGGCACAGTAGAACATAATATAATTTGATGTATCATTAACGTGACGAGTCAGGCACGGTAGATCATGCTTATATAAATTGATGTTTCATTAGCAAAACAGGTCAGTAGAATATGAATACATTATCATATAAGTTGAAGTAATACTAACATGACAAGTAAGGCAAGGTCGAACATGGCAGCATCAAGTAAACGTAGCTGTGATTACTGGCTGACTGTTGTACTTTCAGTGTGAATAGTGATTCCTGGAAAGTAGTCGAAAGTTCGCAGATCTGCAAGTGACAGATGCTCCTAGTAAGATATCCGATTCAACTAATTCTGATAATTCAAGTTGTGAGGAGGATTCCTTGAATGCAACCACGAGTCACTCTCTGTGCGATCAAATGGTGAAAATATACAAAATGATCAGTTTTCTCAGAGGATTCCAAGAAGCAAACGCCAAAGAGTTTAGTATCGGAAGACTTCACATCGGAGTTTTGGAAGAAGATGGTCGCGTATCTTGAACGGGTACATTCACTATTTATTGTAATAATTGATGCGCTGGTACGACTCGAAGCTCAAGGTAGCTCAATGAAAGAAACCATTGATGCAGTACAGAACAACCAAACATGTTATGCGGCTGTAGAGAAGAGCAACAACGGAGCTGGTGCCAGTTCGACAACCGACCCGATTCAACATATTGCGCACACATCTGAAAGCAACAGTGGACCTTCTAATATGAAACGCTTAGAGATGTGAACTGTCTGCTCGATCAATGGGAGCAGGAGTGGTCGGGATCCACTTTTAAGTTCCAGGGAAAGAAAATTGATGCCATTCTTAAGACTGTTTAAGGGAGGAACACTGGTCAGGCTACAAACACGAAGACTGCTTTCTGATGGCTGCTGCGGGACGAAGATTGTGAACTTGATGATGCAGAGGTGGTTCGTTCAGGCCGTTCAGTATCTGAAGGTATCCTTTGTGTCCAGTGTGGTAAGGAACCGAGTTTTACGGGCGATCAATCTCAACAAACCAGCCGAATTGCTTTCCTGTGAGTATCTTACTAATTTAAGATCCACTTGGCTATTTCAGTAGCGGTAGCTGAAAAGAGCCAGTCTGTTAAATTTGCTTATCAATACAATGGAACAGTAAATGAAAAGGAAAAATGATTCATCTTGAGCTGTACAGGTGTCATCTGATAGTGATTTTCAAGCTTTTCCTTCATCTCTCTCTGTTGTTGAAGGCGCCAGTCCTGCAGATGGCAATGGATCTCCCTAGATTTAACATGGCTGACTGTGAAATAGTTGAAGTTCCTGATCCTCTCCGTTTACATTCCAGTGTTGATGAATATACAGCATTGAAATTCTCTGTAAGTACAAGTAAAATTATGTCAATGAATGTTAGCTGTGCTTGCCAGAATTTTAGTAAGCTAGAATAATTTCTTACAATGTCTGGTTTGAAATACGACGTAATTTCTGTAACAGAGACCTGGTTGTCTCAGGATAAGGATTTTACATTCAGTTTGTTTGGCTATGAGCAACAGAGCATATACCGTAATAATTTTGGTGGAAGGATAACTATTTTAAAGAAGAGTGGTCTGCCAGAAGAGTCACTGAAATATCTCTGATTGGAGGAGTCACTGAAGTATTAACTATGAAGTTAAGTAATAAGTGCAAAATATTTAATTTAGCATGTTATATTATTATTATTAAAACTTCATGCCTGAGCTCCCACGGATGGGTAATACAACCCAAATGAAGCATCTTGCAACACCGGGAAGGCCAAAACGCTGCTAAAGGAAATCCAGCAAAAAACCATTCACAGCTGACTTAAACGCCTGCAAGCCAATACGACCAAAGGCCGATGCCGGCAACAAATTCCAAACCCAAGCCGACCTGGGCACGAAGCACCGACAGAACTGATTAGTTCGACATCTTACAGCATCCAAAGTGAAGGAGTGCGCTCCGCACGCAGCACGAGTTTCTCTCCCAAAAATCTTGAGGGCAGGGAGAGAAGAATACAACCAATGCCTCTCATTATTGTACACCTTATAAAGCATACATAGCTCTGCTGTTCTTCTGTGAGACAGGTTCACTAGATCATTATCAGCGCAAAGCCTGCTGGCTGAACTAATAAGTCGGTCCACCAGACGCAAGTGAGTGTCAGCAGCTGAAGCTCAGACCGGTGAGCAATACTCCAACACAGTCAGCAACAAGGTATAAAAACATCTGCTGGCAATCTTATTATCACCAAACACGGAATTCACCTTACGCAGGAGCCCAATCTTAGTGGAAGCACGTGACATCAACCTCCTAATATGCGGCTCAAAAGAAAGCTTCTCATCAAAAACAACACCAAGAATCTCCAAGGAGCCAGACTCCTGAAGTGAAGTGTCACCAATCTCCAGTTAGGGATGCTGCGGTACAAGTGTCTGAGACCGACTGATAATCATCGACTTGGTCTTACTAGCATTCAGCTTCATACTCCAGGCCGAGCACAATGCACTAATGCGTGACAAATCCCTATTCAGAGACTGTGCGATAGCATCACGCAGGCGAGGAGCAGGTATCACTGCCATCAAAGTGGAATCGTCGGCATAGTTGATCAATGTGTTTTCGAGTGAAGAGAACATGTCACTAGTATAGAGAACAAACAACAGCGGGCTACGTACACTGCCCTTAGGGACGCCAGACTCCAGCTCGACTGAGGCGCTCAAGACGCCGTCAACAGACACTCTCTGCGTTCGCTCAGAAACAAAATCACCAATGATTGACAAAACCCTACCACCCACACCACAGGACTCCAGCTTGTATAATAGACCCCTGTGGTTAACCCTATCAAACGCTGCGCTAAAGTCCAACTGGACAAGGCGTGCTTCCGACCCACGATCCAGCGCCTTCCTTCACCAAGCGTTTCTGAGTTTACGAATTACCTTACTGATGATTTTTTCTCGCTTGCTCCCCAATGATAGGTCAACTATTCTGTGTAGTGATTTTAACATTATTTTTTTAACCCTTTAATCCAGAATGTAATTGGCGAATCTATTTATCTTGTTGTTGGTCACGGCTTTTTACCTTGTATTACTTTGCCCACGAGGATATCACCGGAAAACAGCCGTACGAAATACTCGTTAATGGATCATGTCTGGAGCTATAGTTCATTCACTTGTGTTGAACAGTGTGGAGTTGTCGGTGTTGACATCACAGATCACTTACCTGTTTATGCAATTTTTAAAGGTGGACAATTGAATAAAGAATTTTACATGCATAGGAACTTGGAGAACCACGAATGTCTTGATCGCTTTGTAAACAGTGTTGTTTAGGAGGAACTGCCGTCAGCTTGCAAAGCTGATCCGAGTGGAGAGCTAAACCAATTACTGACTAAACTGTACAACGCCTCCACAGCGCTTTTCCGTTAAGAAGATCACAGTCTCGACGACCAGGCGCAAAATGAGCCAGAAATGGAATTATGGTACTCAGTGAGAAAGGGTCGGAATTAGTAAGCGTTCATATACAGTCGATAATTTTTTTTTTTTTTGATAGCTTAATTAGATGTGTTAAAAAGGTTTATTATCTTACGGCAATCAAAAATGTGGCTGGGGACCGGAAAAAAACTTGGAAGGTCATCAACGACCTTCTTGGTCGTAGAGTAACTAGTTCAATTCGGGAAATGAGGGTGGAGGGAAATGTTATAAGAGGGACCGATTGGGCCAATCACCTAAATGACCATTTCTCAACGGTTGCACATAATTTAGTGCAATGATTGCCAACCAATAACGTGCAATATAATTTTCCCAGTCCCAGAATTGAAACGCAGTACAATTTTCTTCCAGTTACGTGCGGTGAGACCGCACATATTGTAAGTGCAGTGAAAAAACAAGATTGAATAAAAATGAGATACAACTTAGACATTTACTAAAGATTTTACCTCAATGAATGTTTATCTATGTTCTATTTTTAATCAATGTTTTACTCTAGGAATTTATCCTGATGTTCACAAAATAGCTCGAATCATTCCGTTGTATAAATCTGGTAATAAAGATATAGCATCTAGTTACAGACCAATATCAGTATTTCCCATACTAAATAAAATTCTTGAAAAATTTATCCAATCACTCTTAATGCAGTTTCTAGATACCCATAACGTTTTAAATGAATCTCAGTACGGTTTTAGAAGAGACAGAAACACAATACAGTCGATTTTTATCTTAGTTCATGACGTTCATGACTTGCTATCGGCTTTCAGGGAAAAAACTTATACCATTTGCTTATTTTTAGATTTAAGAAAAGCCTTTGATACCGCTAACCATGAAATCTTACTGAGTAAATTATCCCACTACTGTATTAGGGAACATAATAATGATTTATTTGCGAGTTACCTAGAGGAGAGAAGGCAGTTTGTAGTCATTGATGAATGTCATTCCGACGAAAGAACGGTTAACATAGGTGAGCCACGAGGGTCAGTTTTAGGTCCTTTTCTGTTAAGTATATATATATATATTAATGACATATCGTGTTTTGATGCTGTTGGGTCATTGCTTTTCGCGGAGAGCCTAAAGCCGAAGCTCTTGTTCAGCAAACTGCCTCGAGAGGCTATTACAGTCTCTTGCTAAGTGATATAGCTATAGTCTATTGCAAAGTTTCAATCTCGCTCGTCGATTGGTGCTATTCACCACAACACTCCGTTTTACCACAGTGCCATACTCTTTACCTAACAATGTGACGTACCTTATTGTGTACCCTGGAGATCCTTCGGACGAAGCCCAAGTGACGTAATGCACACCGCCCATTATGCGCAGAGGTGATGCTGTGTTCTGTGACCAGCGGGAGGGCTAGTAGCGAATTATTACCGCATTGAACGAAACGACTTACGCAGTAGCTGGCATGTCTGGCATTCTCAGTAGCACAACTCTAGGGAATTTTTTGAAGTAGAAGAAGTGACTTCAAGTGCTCTGGAAGTGGGCACTGTGGTTTCTTTGTACATTTCATATCAATGTACCTATAAATGAAAGGCCAAAAAATATGGCACATATAAGTATAATCCCATATTGCAATGGAATTGGCAATTGGGCATAACTGTAGGATTCGAAGTCAAGCTCTCTGTTTAAGCTTCGCTAAGCCCGGCCGATGCTTACACGGCTTCTATACAAAGAGACTCACAAAAATGGAGGGATTAGAAAAATAACTTTGGTTTCTGCTAGTGAAGAAACCAATGAATTATGACATGAGCACAACTTGTCGAATACCATAGAATGATCTCAATACTTGCTGGCAACAGAATGATTAAAACAGGTGCACAAAATATTGCAGTAATTTTACGAGACGGTAGAGCGATATCACTATTGGATCTATAAGAAATTCAAGTCCACAAGGTGACACGTCGTCTTGCACCTTCCCAAATACCACGCGTCGCTTCGGCTCCAAATGGCTGCTGATTCTTAACGTCAAGAACTCTTCGTCCAATAAGTAATGTGCATAACTTATTAGGTCGTCATTTTCATATGCATCGAACTAAAAGAACGAACAGATGGAAAACAAATGCCTTGGACATAATTTTAACAAATACCTTGGAGAGATATTATTAACTACTAGATGAGTACATCTCTATCGTCTACAACGGGCGTCATAAAACATCCGATAACAGCCTGAAATTTCAGAAAATGTCCATACATTAAATGCACAATTCCCGAGCCTCGCCTGTCAGGTCTGTTGTTGGCACAGTATTTACATCGAGTTACTCTTCAAATACAACTCTGCCTTTCATCATTGTAATGCATATTATAATCTCAAAAATAGTGGTATGTAAAAACCAGAGGTTTATTTATTTTTTTTTTGTTTCGCTGAGATCGAGTAAAACTTATTAGAGGCGTGTTGTAATCACTATTTCTAGATTACCGGTGCTACACCGGAGTAGAGAGTAAAGCACCGAGATAGCTCTTTTTGAGGGTAACCTACCCTCGCGGCTCCCCTCGCGCGCGAGCTTCCGGTTTATAACGGCCAATGCACTACCGGTTTAGCAGGGGTCTGGGGGGCGCAAACCGGAAGTGGGCGGGGTCGGGGAAACCGGAAGGGGTGGTGCGGTGACCCGGCGGCGCGAGGGAAACCTACTGTCAAAAAGTGCTATTTCGGTGCTTTACTCTCTACTCACCGGTGACCCAGCCAGTCACAAATTGCGTCGCAATCACAACCTACAAACCGGTTACTACGATTGAGACGCAAGTCACGGTGAAGCAGGTTACCGCTCACAAGTATCTATTTCAAATAAAGAGAAGACAAAAATTATGCAATTCAGAAACGAATAATCTACGTAGCCCAGAATCACTAAGTTACATCTCCTACTTCGAGCTCCTGCTGGGGAAATTTCAACTAATACGGAATCTAAGTTGTGCTGAGAACACGCCTCAGAACTTAACCTTCCAAACTTCAACTTTAGATCGCGTTTCTAGCAGTAATAAGAAATCTGTTAGTCTGCGGATGACTGGTGCTCAATATTGCGCAGAAGGTTTCTGTTTTCAGGCGTTTCAAGGGGTAATTGGTTTATAAAAGCCTACTAAAACTTGTAAATAACAGACAAATCACAAACCCATTATTGAATTTTCGGTCAGGTTACAGGGAGCGCCCCAGATTTTTTGCTACTTTTTTATTGGCGTCCGATTGCAACGAAATTTACACAAAATATGTAAAATGAAAAAAGAAAATCTTTTGTACATAGAAATTCTTGCCGTTTCCTTCTTCGTTTTCTTTTCATCGTCAAATTTTCAGGGTAAACTTACAATCTTCTATTGTTTACTAAAAACGCATCATCTCCTACAGTTTTCACGTTAAGAGAAAAACAAGCACAGTTTTGGAAAGAGAAAGTTTATAGTTACAAAATTTTCTAATTACTTTTTCATTTTTGTCCTTGATTCTTTTTTGTTTTTGGCTAAATATCAAATTTTTATTTATATCTCATTTTTTCGACTTCATCTTTTTATATTTTCGAAATCAGGTGGAAAATTGTAAAAAGTAATTTAATAACTTTATAGCTATGGAATTCCTCTTTCCAAAACTGCCTTTATGATCTCGTTGCATGAACATTAAATGAGACAATAATGCGTTTTGAACACCGAAAAATAAAATTTTACAGCAGATGCGAAAAACTAAAAAAGTATTTACAGGGATCTGTTGTAGTATATATTTGTCCTATCATGCTGAAAATGTCTCTGATTATGAAGTAAGGTGTTTCCATAAACAAAACAATCAGAAATTATGAATATCTAAAAACTTATGACGTCATACATATTATTTGTATGTATATATATGACACTACACATATATATGATGTTATGCATTTTTGTAAGTTTGCGATGAAACTTGCACATTATATGTAAAATCACAAATAAAAGTTTTTCTGCTTTGAAAATTTCCCATTTTCTTCCTGATTTTCTATGTACTGATGATTCTCAAAAACTATTAATCAATTTCTTTCAGCGAAATCGAATAAGCGGAAAATTTCATGAAAGTATATGATGCACTCCTGAAAAAAGGAAATAAATTGAAAAAAAATTGTTTTTTTCGATTTTATGTATAATTACAAAGTTTCAGCCAAATCGGTAGATTTTCAATATTTACACCACAGGATGGGGACTTCGCCCCACATCCTATTTACAGGGGCTCTTATGCGCCCAAGGGAAACAATCTTTTGGCTACATATCTGCCTTCATCTAAGGATCAAGTTTCACTAAAAAACAAAAATGTAGAATTTCGACAGTTTTCGCAGGGGTGGTCGATCCCGTTAAAGTAAACTGTGAGATCAGCTCGATTGTAGATGCCACAATTGCTTCAAAATAACGTCATAGGAAACTATGACACAATATGACGGAGTAAGCTCTATGTCACCATGAGTTATTCATTTGTTCCTTTATTATGTTGCAAGCTACGCTGCTTTGATCTGCACAATAACGATGATGATAATAATCAGCATTTATTATTTGGCACACAGTGGACACACTTAACAAGATTTTACTTTGCCTTAACTCTAGAAGTTTGAAGATTTGACAGCGTGAAGAGCAGGGGAGGTAGTTAGGCGTGAGAGTGAATTCTATCGCCGTACTTCCCCACGCCTCTCGGTGCCGGAATACTCCAAGCTGTGTAAATTCTTTGCCAGGGCTGTCAGCGTCCGAGACTTGAACCAGGGTTCCCAGCGGCAGCGTGCCATGCCGAGACACAGTCACTTTGCCATTGAGAAGAAAGAATTGGGAAGAATGTGCTAAACTTAGCTTGGCAGGAGGCAAAATCTCGAAATATATTACTTAGTTGACGAATAAAACTACAATGAACTATCTTTTATTTCCTTATTGCCATACAGGATATTTTGCTTCACTTATTCGACGACAGTTTTGAAGCTATCGTTTATATATAATGTCAACGCAAGCTTCATTTCATATACTCGCAAAAAAACAGCAACTCTATAAATGCATGAATATTTACTCGGGTGTACCGTGTACAGAACATACATTTTCAACGTACATTTTGGAATACAAAACGATATACTGAGCAGGTATAGAAAACCGTTAAATGTGTAGCTGTAACTGGCTGGTGGTGAATCATATAATGCAAACACCAGCGTCAATTTTTTTATTTGGTAACATTCAGAGTATGATGAACAAGATGAACGAACTGCAAGCTATTGCAGCCACTCTAGCTTACGATGTTAAAGCTCTCAATGAAACATGGATCAACTTCTCAAACAAACATCTGGAAGAAAATAAGTTGCATTGAAAGGCTACAAGTGTTTCAATATGGATCGACCAACAGTTAGTGGCAGAGGAGGGGGGTCCATTATATATATATATAAAATAACCTCAATCCTCTCTGCAAAAGTTTCGCAGCAACTAAAGAATATGAATTCATCACTACCAATGCTCGTCTCGGTATTCGACAGCCGTTGAATATCATGCTCGCATAC
>LQNS02000210.1:19055730-19068217 GCA_001587735.2 Parhyale hawaiensis
AATGTTGTGAGCTCGATTGGGTTGGAAGAGTCTATGATTGAGAAATTGTTCCTGCTGATAGGATGGTTGTTATGCTCGGCCTACATGCCGAGCATTATCATTAGACTTTTTGCCATAGTATTGTAAGCGGATATAATTATACACCTAGAAGTGGTATCCTCTATAAAAAATTCAGAAATTCTTCACCCATATGATCTAATAAATAATTGCATAGTCGCCAAGATTCAACACACCTTACAAAAAATAAAAATGACAACTCTTACTCGGACTATAGCAGTATGTGATCATATGTTATATAACCTCTCTTACTATTTTGAAGTCACCTGTGAATCTCGCATTTGTTCTGCCAGCAAAGAGTTCGCACTTGTGTCTTGATAGACATAAAGGTACGACGCTACTTCTTGCATTGTTCTCTTGTGCATTTGCATGCCTTTTCTAAGCTATATTTAAACAAATTGCAGATAATTCAGCTCTTCATAATCTTACACGTTTCATTTTTATTGGTAAATCCGATTACTTCTTGCACTGAGGGACCCGTGGATATTGATCCGTAGCTATATAACGAAGTGTAACAGACTCTTCGATTTTTTTCAGTCACAGCAGCATAACTTCTTGTTCAGTTGGGTGTGACTGCAGTCAGTCGTCGCCGTATGCACCAATCGTATATCAGTAAAGAGTCGGGTGTAGCTGCACCCATTCACCGTATGCACCACTCGCATATCAGTACATCAGTTTGTCAGCTGTTCCCCCGTAAAACTTACTGCTCCCGTGTCACTTCTACCCATGAGATTCATGAACGCGTCACAGCCACACCTGATCTGGTTGGCTCGCTGGCAAATCTAACTACGGGCCGCTGTGCTCCCTCCTCTCTATATGAAAGGTCCTTGGTCTGCCACAATGCAAGGCAGCCAATGCCAGCGACGGTGGCTAGAGGCACTTTCCAGTAGAATATTTACCCCTAGACCACCGCCATAGCGAACGTAATTCATCGTGAAAAAAATGAAAAAGGTAAATATGACACAGATGAGACGATCTTCATGTCTTTGCTTCGAACTGACTGATTTTTTTTTTTTCAAAAAGCAAAAGGAAGACAGCTATGGTTCATCATTCCAGCGAAAATCAGATTTTCTTGCCAGTTGAATTTCTCCCTATCTAATACTGAAAAGCATAACGTGCTTACTCATGGACGGACGTATGGATGGAGCATCAAGCTTAGTAGAGTTATAAAATAGATTTATGGTTCAGGTCGCTGTGTTGGCTGGAAAAGATTTTACTGAGGCTTTTATAAATTTACCATCAGCTTCACTTGCGAGGAGTGGGCAGTCAAGAATCGTGTAGTCTATGGTGCAGATTTAATCTCGATGGATATCTTCAGTGCCCTCACTCTGGCTTCCGCAGGCCATTAGAGTGCATCTTTATTTACTTATTTTCGGTCCAATGCGAAAAGGTTTGTGATTTTTTTTTTTCACAGCTTGGAGTTCACAAAACCCCCTGACGGGATGTGGGGCGTACAACTGCCGAATGGGACCTGGAACGGCATGATTGGGCAGATCGAAAGAGGAGTAAGTTATTGCTATTGTGTAGTGACTGATATATTGCATTTTTGAGAGGAGAGTAGCTCTAGTAATAAAGATTTTGATTTTGAGTTTGAATGTAGCGGACATGTTTTGTAACAGTGAATAGAAATAATACACTTGTTTGATGAACAATACAGTAACTATAATAACTTAATCATTTTGAAGAATACCAAGTTGTTTACCACACCATTTCATTCACAGCAGCTTCCAGGTATCACAGTCACATAGCGAGTATAGTATTATGACTTTCGTCCCATTAGCTTACTGTTTGATGAGAGTCCTCAGCATTTGAAGATTTCATAACGCTTTCAGGCCTCTATTTTTTTAATAATGATGGACTTGTAAGCTGCACAATAGTATAAAACGCGAAAAAAAATATTTATTGGCACGGAGATTTCATGTGATCGGTAGCTCTTACTACAATTAAAATATTTCAAAATTAAATTTACAAGATCTATTGTGTACTGTGCCACAACATGTGCCAGCACACAATTCGAAAATTTTAGGTGATTATCCCATGCCGCGTGGGTTAATTGCCTGTGGTCTTCTGACAATATGAGAAGCTATTTAAGTATACCTAAAAGTAGCAATTAATTTCAAGTAGAATTTTTGTCTTTTAAGAAAATTTGAGGCGAATATTTACTCGACAGTAAGACAAGGATGATGGATGTAGTCATTGTTTATGGATTATTTCTACAAGTGCCAGCTTTTTCCTCTTTCGTTAAGTGATATCAATTCTTCACCCTCAGCTAATATGTGTTCATGTGTTACTTTAGGACGTTGATATGAGTGGCACCATCGCATTCGTGTCCGAGCAAAGGGCACAAGTTGTGGACTTCTCTACAGCACTTTACTTCCAAGACTACCTCATCGCTTACAAGATACCTGAACTAAAGCCCAACGTTGCAGGGTTTCTACTACCGTTTAGACCCACGGTCAGTTCATATATGAAATGCAGGAGCATATAAGACTTAATTTTCACCCTACCCTAATGAATTCCTTAGTTTATCATTACCTTGAGAAAGAGAGAGAAATCAGTAAACCAACACACCCGCTGTAGAGAATTCATAACCATGTTTCTTTCGACTTATGATATAGAGAGTTCCCTTCTTTATTTTGTTTAATATGCTTTTAAGAGAATTCCACTGACATTACTTTCTACTCGAGCATCAGTAAATTGCAGTAAAGCGTAATTTTTACTGCCTGCTACAGAGGATTCAACGTAGTTTGAATCTGCTCTAGAGACTATCTTATACCATTTTTTGACGCGTAATGCAGCGATTCTTTATATGCTTTGAGCTACCTGTAGAAAGTATACAGTACCGTCCAAAACTAAGGGTTAAATTTTCAAAACAGCATAACCTTTTTCTAACCGTGCCTGGTACTTCTTCTTCTGCACACTAATAGCCATTAAGATGTTGATTATTGTGTTAAAATTTGACACATGTATGAAGGATAGTAAGAAAGTTATGAACGAAAAGCTTTTCTCTTGAAATTTATAACGTCTAAACGAAGAGACAAACCAGAAAAAATGCTTTTAACTCAATATTTTGCTAGAAATATTTAGCAAAATGGTGGTGAACAATCAATATTTGCTAAAACTATTTAATAGTCCCTTGCTTTCGATTACAGCTGCACATCGTCGACTAAATGACTGAATGAGACTCTGACAATCTTCAACAGTAATTTTCACCCATTCCTCTTGAAGTTTCATCGAAAGATCTTCCGTATTGATAGGGTTTCTTGCCATAACTTTCACCCCTAGTGTTTTCCAAAGATTCTCGATTGGATTTAGGTCAGGACTTTGTGGTGACCAATCCATAACTCGAGATCATGCTGCTCAAGGTAACTCATGACTGTCTTTGCCTTGTGGCAGGGGTATTGTCTTGCATGAAAACAGTGCTGAGGACACATGAGTTTACAATATTATGCACGACAATACCTTTCAACTGATTTTTATGCACCTGAGCATTCACACAGGTTTGTAAACGAACGCCAAACTTCACAGTCTTCTTAGTACACTTTGCACTTAATTTCTCACCTACACGTCTTCTAACAAAGTTGTTACCGTCATTACCAAACAAACTGAACTTGCCTTCATCACTGAAAAATACTCTAGCCCAATTTTCATGTGACCAGTTAACATACTTGTTTGCAAACTCTAATACAGTGGAACCCCGTTTTCCCGGTCATCTCTTTTTCCCTCCATCTTGACTTTTCTGGACTGTTGAGCAAATTGAAACCTAGCCGGAATACCAGAAAACTTTGGTATTTCCAGGAACACTCTGAAATTTGCTCAACAGTCCAGAAAAGTCAAAATACAAGGAAAAAGAGACGTCCGGGAAAACGGAAATCCACTGTATCTTTTTTTACCGTTCTTGACACTCATAAGCGGTTTCTTCTATGGGCGTCATGCAAAATAATAACCCTATTTCTTGAAGGCGCCGAGAAACTGTCTGACGTGAGACGTTCATACATGTAGTGTCATTCATTTCATACTTATCGCAGCTGAGGACTTGAAACGATCCTTCAATGACGTACGCTGGATGATTCTGTCCTCTCTAATTGACGTTTTACGGGGCCTGTCGGCTTTTTTGGGGGCACCAATGCAGCCGGTTTCATCGTATGACTTCACTATTCTGCCCACAACACTTTTCAAACTGTTTACCTTCTCAGAAATTTCACAAATAGTGAAATTATTCCTGTGCAACTTGATGATAATATCTTCTCGTTGGATATAATCAGCTTTCTGACGTGGTGCCATCATGTAACGAATTGCAATGTTTACAAATAGCAGTGTAAAACTTTATCTTCGACGTAAATAAAGAAATATGGACTGAATAAGAAATTAACTAAATTTTTCTTTTTTGTTCCTTAGTTTTGGACGTAATACATTTCAAGAGAAAAGCTCTTCGTTCATAACTTTCTTATTATCCTTCATACATGTCTCAAATTTTAACACAATAATCAACTTCTTACTGGCTAATAGTGTGCAGAAGAAGAAGTACCTGGCAGGGTTAGAAAAAAGCTATGCCGTTTTGAAAATTTGTCCCTTAGTTTTGGACGGTGTTGTACATTATTGCAACTACTTGCGGCACTTGTTATCTCCACTAAGAATTATATGTTTTTGTTGGAGTTTGCCTGTTGTCAAGAAAACTGAAAATGTTATTGACGGATCTTCATGAACTTTACAGAGATTGTTAGGTAGGTTGTTAGGAGAACAGATGATCGTTATTTAGGGAAGGTCCCTTCAACTGTTTATTTACTAGTCTACCTGTTTTTACTTGGCAACATCGTTAAAAAATTATGATAGAATCATAAAAACGGGGAAGGAAATGTTGAAGATGTTATGTTGAGCTAAAGACTAAAGTTTTGCGAAGAGCTGTTACTACATTTTTTTTGCGTCTGTTTATATATTTCTCCATTTTTCAATAGCATAACTCAAAATGTTGAGAACGGATCTTCAGGAAATATCTAGGAACTGTTAGAAATGTTTGGTCAAGGAATGTATGATAAAATTTTGGTGATCATCAAACAGAAATCCTTTATACCGTATCAATTTGCGTTTTACTTTATTGCGTTGCTTTGCGGAGGTATGCGCTCTCAGAGTGTTTCTCTAGTTACGGATAATTCATTACATTACTTATGATAACTGCTGCTAATAAGCTTATGGTGCATTCGATTTATATTCGACACATAATGAAACTAGCTCACCATGTCACTTTCGAATGTTTCTGTGGATAATTCGCAACGGTGCCTCTGACGCCAACTCCTGTTATAGATCGCTCTGCTACCATAGATCGCTCTGCTACCATAGATCGCTCTGCTACCATAGATCGCTCTGCTACCATAGGGGTGGCGATGTTCCTTGCCAATGAATGTTGCAGGTCTGGCTGTCGCTGGCTGCCATATTACTCGCTATTTCACTGATCCTCATGGTCTTCTTCTTCCTCTACGACACCATCGCTGACTCCTGGATACCTGCTGAGAGGTATAGCACCGCATTGTTGGTGACCATTACGTAGCTACCTGTACTGCAGTTTCAGATAGTTATTAAGCTACAATAGATGAAGGTTGGGATATGTGTTTCGCTGAATATCTATTTGTCTCCAGCCTGATGAGGATCAGTTGATGGCGTCACCTCACTAACTATGTAACAAACCAACAATGCGTACAAACATTCAGCTATTTGAGAGATAATAACTTTAATGATATAATCTGGCAAACAATAGGTTGGCCGCAGCAGCTAAAACTACAATTTAGCGGCGGCGAGGTGGCCTCAAATGTTGCTAGGGAAACTTCATCCTTCGTATCACTTCAATCTCTATGCCAAAGATTTACCACGTTGTTAAATCAGAGGAATGAAATACACGGAGAAACTGCTAAATGCAATAAAAACCTCTAGCTCTAGACAATGCAAACGCACAATAATGGGGCTCTGTAGTTGCAGACGACTGTCGTAAGCTCTATTTAGGGGTTTGGCTATATACTTGCTCTGTTATGAAATTGGATACAAATTTTAAAAGTATGAGAAAGCGATCAAGCTTTGACATTGGTGCTCTGACAACCTTTCGCATGTAAGTTGATTCTTCGAAGCGTATGAAAAACGAGAAGATGGAAGTTTGCTTATTTGTGTATTTAGAGTGCAATGTCGCTAAATCCTGAATGATATAGGGTGCCAACACAATTATGATGATTACTTACCATGATGAATATGCTTAATTGTAATTCTGAAACTCCTCTCCTCCTTCTCTATAACAAAGAGATCATCGTCTACCTCCCTTGATGGCATTAATGGTTTTCCGGATAGAAATGTGGAGTAATAATACTGCTCTCTATATTATTCTACTGCCATCAGGAACAGCCAACTCTTGTCGTCGATAAAAAATCCTGTACCTTAGATTTAATGCAAAAACTATGATGCAACAATATTCAAGATATTGCACAGCTGCGCAGTATGTCGGTCTGATTTTCACGTGGTAGGTAAAACATTGCAGGCGCCAAGCAACTCCGAGCATCGCTGCACGGACGGAGCCGGGCTGGAGGGCCACGCACTTCTCCGTCGGCCTTCTGTTCAGCCAGTGTGAGTCTCTGTGCACGATCAGCCCTCGCCAGTCACAAATATTCATTAACAATCGATTGATTTTCTTTCGTGATTTCCATTATTAAGGTTGGCATATAAGCATATTCATTTCATACTGTAACTCTCTGCCTGTTAAACGCGTTGAAAATTACCATTGAAAGAGGCGCAAGTGCCCCAAAATTGACGCCAGCAAGGTATTGCCATCATTCTTTTCTGTTGACAAAGCTTAATATAGGTATAATATAGGTATCTGCATCAAACTTTCGAGTGGGCAAGGAATGGTCTCAATTATTTTCATCACATATTAGTGATATGGATAAATTGTTTTTACAACCAAACTGTCTCTCTGCTAATCCTTCAAGCAGGATAGACAATGGTGAACACAAAACGGTCTCCATCATGCATGCAGCGTGTTGGGGCAGTCCTAGCGAGATCAAATTTATAAGGGTCTGCAATCTAAAATACTTGCAAATTAGATCTTGCGCATGGGATTAAACTATGCATGACATTTGCCAGTTCCTTGGTTTCGTGATTTATAACTGAGTGACGGACAGCTTTGATTACCAGGACACCAAATTGTATTTCTGAAGACAGTCACAGTGGAAGAAAGCTACTGCTTAGAGTAGGTGTGTGCTTGCGGAACAGTCACGAGAATAAAAAATAGAAAGAAATACTTTCATTATTAGGCGAAAAGTGGCAGATTTCGGGCTTATTTATGTTATTTTTCTCATTCTTGGAAACGAGCCTCAAGTGGTGGTAGGAAATTGGAAATCACATACTGTATGTGTCTACCTCTACTACTGAGTTGCTCTGTTGTGGCAGCGGCCTAACACAGGGGATGCTATGCAATAGACGATAGGCATACGAACCGTAGAACATGATTGTTGTTGAAGTTTAAGCCCGTATAAGTACTCCAACAGAAAGTTTCTACTCTTCAACTATTCCTCAGGCCTGTATAATTATTAAAACTTCACACTTGAGCTCCCACGGACAGGTAATACAACCCAAATGAAGCATTTATAACACCGGGAAGCCCAAAACGCTGCTAAAGGAAACCCAGCAAAAAAACATTAACAGCTGACTTAAACGCCTGCAGGCCAATACGACCAAAAGCCGACGCCGGCAACAAATTCCAAACTTTAGCCGACCAGGGCACGAAGCACCGACAGAACTGATTAGTTCGACATCTGACAGCCTCCAAAGTGAAAGAGTGCGCTCCGTACGCAGCACGAGTTTCTCTCCCAAAAATCTTGAGGGCAGGGAGAGAAGAATACAACCAATGCCTCTCGTTATTGTACACCTTATAAAACATACATAGCTCTTCTGCTCTTCTGTAAGACAGGTTCACTAGATCATTATCAGCGCAAAGCCTGCTGGCTGAACTAATAAGTCGGTCCACCAGACGCAAGTGAGTGTCAGCAGCTGAAGCCCAGACCAGTGAGCAATACTCCAACACAGGCAGCAACAAGGTATAAAAACATCTGCTGGCAACCTGATTATCACCAAACACGGAATTCACCTTACGTAAGAGCCCAATCTTAGCGGAAGCACGTGACATCAACCTCCTAATATGCGGCTCAAAAGAAAGCTTCTCATCAAAAACAACACCAAGAATCTCCAAGGAGCTAGACTCCAGAAGTAAAGTGTCATCAATCTCCAGTTATGGATGCTGCGGTACAAGTGTCTGAGACCGAGTGATAATCATCGACCTGGTCTTACTGACATCCAGCTTCATACTCCAGGCCGAGCACCATGCACTAATGCGTGACAAATCCCTTTTCAGAGAATGAGCGACAGCATCACGCAGGCGAGGAGCAAGTATCACTGCCATCAAAGTGGAATAGTCGGCATTGTTTATCAACGTGTTTTCAAGCGAAGAGAACATGTCACTAGTATAGAGAACAAACAACAGCGGGCCAAGCACACTGCCCTGAGGGACGCCAGAGACCACCCCGACTGAGGCACTGAAAACGCCGTCACCAGACACACTCTGCGTTTGCTCAGAAACAAAATCGCGAATGACTGACAAAACCCTACCACCCACACCAAAGGACTCCAGCTTGTATAATAGACCCCTGTGGTTAACCCTGTCAAACGCCGCGCTAAAGTCCAGCTGGACAAGGCGTGCCTCCGACCCACAATCCAGCGCAGACGGTAAAAGGTGTGACACCGACAAGAGAGCGTCACAACAACCCAAGCCAATTCTGTATACAAATTGACCAGCAGGCAGCAACCCCGTAACCTCAGCGAAACGACCGAGCTAACCAGCAATCAACTTCTCGAATACCTTCGGCAAAATGGGCGTCAGTGTGATGGGTCGATAGTTGGCCACATAGGTCGACACCGCACCCTTGGGAATAGGAGTAATATTCCCAGTTCGCCAACAACGAGGAAAACTTCCTAACCGTAGAGAAAGTGTCGTGAGTCGTACATAACCTTATCCAACTGTTCATAATAAATCATCGCTTCTTGCTTTTTAAGCATGAACCTTTCATCAAGCCTGAAATGTTTCGCTACAGGAATTCCATAGCCTCTTGTATTCCTTTGGCCAACTAAGTAGCACAGTCTGAGTAAGAAAAGGTCAAGTTTATCCTTGTTTTCATAAAATAATTGAATAATTAGATAATCTCTCCTGTGACTTTTTGATTACTGATCTAGCCTCCGAAAGTAAATCATTTGTCTCATTCGTTATTTCAGGTAATATCACGAAGTAATTATAATAACATAAAGATTGAGGCTTGCTAGAAGAAGTATTACTGCTTTCTCGAGGTCAGCAGTTCCTTTAAATGTACAGTATTAAATATTACTTTTCCCTGTCAACAGCAATTCCATGGAAACCAAACTCTGCTAACGTGGTCCTGTTCACAACCGGCTTGTGGATGTTCATCTCATTCGTAGTCGCTATCGTGTATCGCTCCAACCTCAAGTCCATGATCATCCTTCCAAGGGTTGAAGTTCCTTTCGACACGCTGGAAGACCTGGTGAACCAAGACGAGTACCGATACATCATGGCTGGAGGCCAGAGCATCTACCAGCTGGGGATGGTAATTAGCTTGATCAAAAGAATCTGAATCTTTTAAAAACTACTAAATCTTCAGTGCATCATTGATTAAACATGAGTCCCACTTTCAGAGAGAAGACCATTTCACTATCTTTGTTGCTTCAAGTCGTTGCAATAATAAAAAGTTTGATTTGATTCATAAGATCATTGGCGTCCAGAAGGGTAGGCTATGCGATTAACGACACAGATTTAATCTTTAATTTTTATACCTGAAACTGATTCTTTTAATTGACATTACTACTTGACAAGACTATGATGCTAATAGCGATTCAATACTGAAGATATAATGGAAAGCTGGCAGTAGACGGACCAACAGGCTCATTCCCAGAGAGCAGTCGGGACTTACGCTCCGGCAATCTCTGAGCTATAGCCATTAGTTCAGAATCATGAAACTTCTGGGGGAGAAAAGGAATAATAATAATCAAATCAGACAAGGAGTTCATTGCGCAATCATAATAAGATGCTGCAGGCCCATGGAGCTTGGAAACGTTAAGTTAGTCGTGGTATGAAATATCGATTACGGCGGGTTATTTGGCACTCCTGGATGAGGAGTTCGTAATTGAGGCGGATGTTGCTCCCAATATTCATCAACACGATTTTTAAATGCATTGATTGACTATGCACCAAAAACTTTGGAGGCTAGTCGATTCCAAATGTTCACTATGAAGTACGGGAAAACTGCTAAAAGTACGGGAAAAACGGGTGATGCTTTACGTTTACGCAAGTAAACAAGATCTATGCATACTAATTCAAATAATAACGAATAATTATAATTGGATTTCTAATACAACACAGATCACCAGCGGCGCAAACTTCAACAAGAAAACCACGTTCACGCATTTACAAAACTGAGCGGTACCCTACAGGCTAACATCCCACTAAGCAGCGATCGATTCCTGCAGTAAGTTAGTTATGACGGTAATACACACAAAAAAAAGTATGAAGGTGATCATTACAAGATCTTAATACAAGAAGTGAACGGTGAGCAGGGTAGGGGAGAGAAGAACATAATTACAGGAGAGAGACAGAAGTCTCTCATCTATTGTATCTCTAGCTGACGGCCTCGAAGAACGTAGATGCACAACTAAGTAGGTTCTTTACAAGTCATAAGGCGGCAAAGGGCAAGGCGGCCAGGAGGCACCATCGTCGTTTACGACGATTGCGCGTTCAAGTAAGATTTGCTGCGCGAGCCACCACTAAAATAAACACTGCCTAGGCTTACCCAACCTAGCCTAACCTACCCTTACCTAATCTAACCTCCTTACCTAACCTTCTAACTTAACCTTACCTAACCTAAGCCAACCTATCCCAATCAACCTAACCTAACCTTTCTAACCTTACCTAACGTTACCTAACCTAACCTAACCTTACCTTGCCTAACCTAACTTAATCAGCAATACAGCGAGCAGCGCGGCTCACAAACTTGAACGCCGCAAAATCGTCGTGAACGACAATAGTGCGGCCCGGAGGCACTATCGTCTCTCACGACGATTTTGCGTTCACGTAAGCTTTCCTGCACGCGCCACCACCAAAATAAACACTACCTGGGCAAACCTAACCTAACCTACCCTTACTTAACCTAACCTTCTTACCTAACCTTCTAACCTAATCTAACCTTACCTAACCCAACCTAACCGAACTTAACCCAACCTAACCCAATCTAAACTTTCTAACCTTACCTATCTAACGTTACCTAATGTTACCTTACGTTACCTAACGTTACCTAACATTACCTTACCTAACCTAACCCAACTTAATCAGCGATACAGCGAGCAGCGCGGCGCTCCAACTTGAACGCCGCTCACGTGCACACGATCTGCGCACACAAAAACGCACACAAATCGTCGTGAGAGACGATAGTGCGGCCCGGAGGGGGGAACGGGCTAGTGGACGAGGCCGTCGAGAAAGAGAGTCCTTCTCTATGGTCTCGTAATGGACGGAAGTAAGCGATAGCCAGAGATGGACTAACCCCACAGTTAGAGCCTCAAGCAGTTTTACTTGCGGCGAACTGCCACGCCCTACGCAGCCGAGAGTTTACCGGCAGTTGCTATATACTGTAGCTGCAGCGCAAAACTTGATAGAGACAGAAGAATTATTATTGAAGAAGAGTAATGTTCACACAACTAAGCATTAAAGCTAAACGCTGAAATTTCGGAATATAACATTCTTCTAGCCCCACCAAGTGATGATGCAGACAAGTGCGTCAAGAAAATAAGCATCTAACAAGGGAGGTTTGCTACATTAGTTTCAATAACAAACATTGCGCACAAAAAGGAATTTTGCAGAAACAATGATCGGCACGCAACTCTTACAGATCTCTTAATATTTCAAATCGATTTGCTTCCGGTTGACTGATAGTCGCGTCAGTAAGAGAGTTAATGAGAACTATAATAATTAGAGAGAAGAACGACTAGTGACATAACGTCATCACCCGCGTTGGGAGTGCGGTTGAATAAAAGGGCTCAGCCAGCAGTATTAACATTTTTCACTGGTAGGTCAACCCAACTGACTGCCTGGAAGAGATTGTGATAAGAGCTCAATTCTTTCTTGCAGCTTTTGGCGTGAAAAGACATCCATAAAAATACAAATATATATGTGCATAATATATAGAAGCAATTTATAGATAGAAACATACCGGACGAAAATATGCGGGGACACCCCTCTCAATTCGTTCGCGGTTGATAACAAAGAATAAGTGAGTGTGAGTTGGTACGTAGGCGTTGTCGAGATTTTCATACCTCGAGCTCCCACTAGCTGCGCCCATTA
>LQNS02000210.1:19087471-19115884 GCA_001587735.2 Parhyale hawaiensis
CCCCATAAGGTAAACCCACCATGAATATAAGTTGAAACACACTCTAAACAAACCGGCATGCCCGGTCATTTCCCCTCCTCCTTATTTTTCCGTTTCCACTTCTTCATTTTTGCTCTAGCAACAAACCCCTCTCTGACTATCGTCTATTTTTCTCCTCTTCTTCACTCCACTCACCGAGTTTGACCAATGATAATGGGCTGCAGACTTCGGATTAGGAGAGACTCTGTTATTTGTAGGCGCTTGTGGTCTTTCTACTGCTGTAGTGTTTTCGTGCCTGTAACAAGCATTTCGCGGGTCAAGCTTGCGTTGTGGTGCTGCTGTGTGAGCGTTTTGGGGCATCTTGAGTTCATAGGTAGCGTTAACCGTCGCGATAATGTGGTGAAGGTCATGCCTACTTATTAAAACTTCCGGTGCCTACAGTCTCCAGTTGAAGAGGTATATTCATACACGACATGGCAATACGTTTGAGCTCCGGTTTCACTGAATTCGGTTGTTGCGCATTACCAGTGAGCTGATGGATGGAGTCTTATAGTAAATGCAGAGTTTCAAGTTGTCGGCTGCGTTGATGTCTCTTGTGTTGGTTCTAATAATTATCTTCAGTATGCGTTCATCCGTTCGGTAAGCTTACGACATTTGGTTTTCATAGTAGATTGTGTGGGTGGTTCCTGGAGTTGCAACGTTGTTTTCTTTTGTTTTTAGAGCGTTGTCGATGTAGCTGCGTAGAATTGAGTCAAATTGATGGCTGGAGTAGCAATTATTAATGAGTGCTCGCTTGATCTTGTTTGTGGCTTGATGAAAATGACTCCAGATGGATGATATTTTATAACTTCGATGGATTAATACTCTGACGGTGTTATTCTTATACCTCTGGGGACATTCGCTTCTAGCGTTGAAGTATATTTCAGTGTTGGTTGGATCCTTATATATATATATAAGAAACCTATGTAAGGTGCCCGTAAGAATCTCACCCTTTCAAAACATTGATAACAAAAAAACTGTGAGAGATAAAGAATTTAAGATAATTTAACACAATGCAGTAGGCTTTAGAGTATTATTTTCCTGTTAAGTATGGAATATAATTCCTTTTAGATGACCACCTCCATTGTTCAAACAAACACGTGTTCTTTTAACGCTGCTGTTCATTACTTTACTCAAGACCTCTGGAATGAGTTACTTGTCTTCATGTTAACTTTTGAACAGACAAACTCCACTAAATGTTCCTATATATATATTTGTGTGTCCTAAATGTGTACTCGCCCAATTAAAAATCGGCACCGTTTTCAAGACAACATATCTTAGAAAATAGCTACACGAGCCTGAAAAATTCGATCTGGAGCCGTGAAACTTAGTCTTACGTAGACAGAACACTGAAGTAACGAAGTAAAAGGCAGCAACAAGACGACATTATATTGAAGTAACGCAACTGCTACTGCTGCTAATGAGTAGTTTTTGTGCCTTTTTGAGAAGTAGTTGCCGAACTGCTAGAAATGGCCCGGGAGACTAACATAATTTTTTTTTATTTTAGAGTGGTTTAGGTGCACCTAGTGCGGCTCTAAAACGGATCGGATTTTTAGTACGGCAAGGTCTATAAAGCAAAGGTCTCTCTTTCCCAACCCAGGAAAAATACATTCCTATAATTGTATAGTGTCTACATGCAGGCACGTTCTTTTCCTTCCTTTCACTATGGAAATTTTTTCTCTTCTAGAGCAATATTTTATACTCGCGGGACCCATCGAAATTCCACGGTTAATGTTCTCACTTAATTAAATCATTTTAGTGTAACCTAATGCAGCTCTTCTAATCTAACCTACCCCATAAAAAACACCCGACATGAAGTGCGTTTAGCCTCAAGTGTGCTGCACACGTGGACGTTTCTCCTTACCCTTCCGATTTTGCTGCCGGGGATGCAGCTTCGACTTGTCTAGTATTATTGTGTTCAAAAACCGCTTAAGCTACAAGCCCCGCCGCAGCTATTCCGTTACAGCGAGAACCCGTTGCTCAGTTTCGAATCTCTCTCTTAATTTCGATTGAGTTTCAATTCTCAGTGGTTTCTATTTGGAATAAGCATGTGTTCATCGATTAAGCTGTTATCAGAAACATTTGGTCCAAGAATGTGAAGCGCTTCTGTGTTCCGACTCACTTGCAATGGACTTAGCGTAGCCCGTCTGTCCTAAGTCACCGCATACAACCTATCTAGGCACTCGGATTTCACCGTTAGATCTTGCAAATATTCTACCAGTAAAGAATTCGCACTTGTAAATCATGATAGACACATATAATGACAGCAAAAACAAATATAACAATCTCACTCTTCGGAGGTACTTTTCTTATTGCTCTAGTGCTACGTGTGTCTATACGCCTTCGCTAAGCTTTGTGTCTCATCGTCTGACGATAATATTATTTAGCCTTTCACCTTCTGAACAATGCCACTTTTTATCGGTGTATCTGATAATTTCAGTTCTATAGCGCGACCCGTGGCTGTTGTATACAGCACCTCATTAGTTTTCTGCTGTATTTTATACGATAGCTCCGACACAATATACCTCAAACTAAGCCTATTTTTACATCCGCCGAGGAGGTTATGTTTTCATCGGGTATGTCTGTTTGTTATTCTGTATGTTATCAAGATCACTCAAAAAGTTTTGGACGGATTTAGATGAAATTTACAGGGATTGTTAAGTATGATAGGATAGGAGGAGCAGATGATTAACCTTGGTGAAGATCCGTCCATTCATTTGTTTGTTGGTCTGCATCATTTTTGTCAGAACTCAAAAAGGTATGGGCGGATTTTTGTGAAATTTGCGCTAGTTGTTAGGTTTATTACGAAGAGTAAATGACCAAATTTTTGTGATAATCTGTTTATTCGTGTGTTTGTTGGAGTGTTTGATTTTGAGCTTGTTAGTGCAATAACTCAAAAAATTCTGAATGTATCTTTATGAAATTTACAGGAGTTGTTAGTAATGTTAAATGACATAAATTATTAGGTTTTGGATTGTATGTTTGACTTATGTTTGACATAATGTTTCTTAGCAGTATGACTCAAAAAGTTATGTGCGGATCTTCAAGCAAATTGCAGAAGGTGTTGATACATTGAGAGGGCACAAATTATTAGATTTTGGTGTTACTGCAAAGAAAATCATGGTCTCAGCACCAATTTGAAATTTTTGGTACAGGTGTCTTGCTTGGCGGAGGTATGCGCTCTCAGAGTGTTCTAGTTTCATTATTGGATTCTTGTTGCCGAACCCCCTTTTCGGTTAACTGACATGATTTCTTTAAACATCTTACTTTCACTTTAAAAATGATTTAGAATGAACCAGTCCAGAACAGCTCACTTTGCACCGTATCCATCCTACGAATTTCTTCATATTTAGATCGTCATGATACACCAGCAAAGTGAATAATGTAAGATTTGGGAATCCGTATGCTTGATACGTGTAAAATGAACTTCATCTCTTCGTTCCGAATGCGACTGAAATTTTTTCACGAGCAATCAAAATGAAGACAGCTATGGTTAAACTTACTTCCTGCGAAAATCAGATCTTCTTACAAGTTGAATTTCCCCTATTTAATAACGAAAAGCGTAACGTGCAGACACTGGGACGGTCGGAGCCTCAAGCAGAATTATAATATAAATAGTGGTAAGAAATATTGTATAACGGACATAACAACCTCATATATATATGTTATGCTAAGAAGTATGGTTACTGACAAAACTTTCAGATTTATCAATGAAAATGTCACAATATTCAGAAAAATAAATATATATCACATTGGGCTTTGGTTCAAAAAGTGATGTAGATGTCTGTAAACATATCATCAGCAGTGCAAGTGGTAGTCCCTAGTGTAAAAAAAAATCTGTAAATTTTATGGAGAAAGAGATGGTAGCTAACAAAAAAAAGTCCGTAAGATTTTTTCATGATTTTCCGTAATTTTTCTAGCACTCTTGAAAATGCTTTCGTAGCAGCATTCGACCTCTCGCACAGCATACCGCGGTGAATCTGAAGTTAATGCCTTTATTGTGAACGCTATCAAGTGCTTCAGGCGAAGCTACATATATTGAAACAAGTGATTTTGCACCCTGATGCTGCATTCCATTCAATTTTATAATTATCATATTAATTCGATATACGGCATTAGGTATTTACGATTAACTGGTACAAAATCATACGTATACGTACAATAGTCATGCATCTGCTGAGTACTGTAGTTTTAAGAGCATGTCTGTATGGTTTGCTATTTACATACTCTGCTTCAATAAATACTTGGGTTCTAAAAGAAATTTGTTTAGAGTAAACAACATTGCACCGTTAAATAAGTATTTAACAACACTTCTGCTACTATGCTTATTGAATGTTATGCAATTTACGAGTTTTATCGCTTATTACTAAAAGTACCAATGATGTGCCGCTTAAAGAGTGGGATCAACATATACTATGTTTATTTTCAGATGCAACAAATGATATTGAAAATAATATTCCGCTTTGCACATCAAATAAAATAACAGTTCATAGGAATGTGCCATTTGGTGCCACGCAAAAAAAGCCTAGGGTTAATAGCTAACCAAGGAAAAAGGTCGGAAATTCTCCACTAAACCACAATACGGGGATTTCCTGGGAACATTTAAGATAATGCCAAATCAATTTCGGCTCATGCACGGCACAATGCACATGTATCGATGGTGTAAACTGTTAATTTCAATATAATGCTGTCACCATGGCTTATTCGTTTTCTTCCTTCATTCTTACTCTGTTACTCAGGGGCGCTGGAACGAACTGAGGGTGATAGGGGCAAAATTATGTCAGAGGGGCGCTTTGGGAGTGAGTGAGAGGGGCACTTATGGGTTTAAAAAAGTCCTCTTTACCTATGTTTGTGCAGTACGTTTTCATTACTTCTTACTACTAGCATATGATCAAATTTTAATAATTTAAATTCGACAGCTTATTGGATTACTTGGGCTTGATCTCCATAATTTATAAGTACACAAAACAAAGAAAGCATTAAACTTCGCAATAGTTTCATCAACTACTTGTATTTATAAGGACCCAGACTTTCCAACATTTTGAGAGTTGATGTGTTGTCACTTGCAATATCTCTATATTCTGAGAGACATGATCTATGAACCCCACGCTTGTAAGTGTAAAACGTGAGGTACGCGCCGCTGTGCCCACGGCCATTGAGAGAGCTCGTTGCATGCTAGTGGCACTCGCACAGACCATTAACTGTTGGTGCTTGAGCCTCGCGAACGAACTTACGATGGGTAAATGCAGCGTAAAGCACGGGCCGGGCTTCACAAGCTTGTATTTTCCTTACAAATCTGGGCAAAAGTCTCTATCTTATGCAGTATTTTTGTAAAATTTAATTTAGGCTCTGTGCTTAGTTGTTCTCTGAATGATATCATGAGGCCACTCATGAGACAGTAACGCAATTACTTAACAAGCTAGAAAGCAGAACTGGTCTCACCGGGATGCAATGCTATTGTAGTCATGAAGAGTACTCAACTTTCAAAGAGAAACCAGAGTGACTGGCAGAATCACAAGACCTACATACGTACTAAAACTACTTGTAGAGTGGACAACTATATACATATAATGGCGCCAGAAAAAATCCAGTACTGGCAATAGCTTCATGAGTCTCTATTGTATTAACTTTCAGATTAATGCCCATAATAAACTATATAGCAATCGATTAATCAATATTTCCTCTTTTAATTACTGCACGGCTCTATGAAATATCAAAGAAACTACGGTCATTTAAAAAGAGATGTAATGAAACCAAAACGCCAAAGAAAGTTATGTAATGCAAAAATATTATTTAATGGGGTTTTTGCCCAAATTATGGGCAAACACTGCAGAGTTGTCAAAATTATACAGAATTTCCCTTCCGTGTTCTGGCATCACAGAATCTCTTTGTCATCGCCTCGATTAGTTTCCTGAGGTACTTCGGTGAAAGAGCGTGCCACTTTTCTTTTATTTTATTTTTTGTCCACAATTACTGGTACAGCCAACTTGACTGAACCCCTTACTGAGAAACCCGCACGCACTGGCTCGTGTTACAGATATAGACCAGCTGGACCCAGAGAAATCTACGGTTGCAGGCTATGAAATGTTCGTAACGTAACTGGTCCTTTCTATAATATGCAATCTCTGTTGGATTCAAATTTGGTGATTGAGTAGGCCATATAAAGGCATGTCTAGCATGAAGTAGAATTTACTGGCAAATTATTGTCACATTGGGGCAACAAGAATTCAGCCAATATGTCCACGAATTGTAATTAATCAAATTGGCAGTTTAATCGAAGCAGAGGCTCTGGACCATGAGTTTTCATTGCTCCCCATACCATGACAGAAAACCAACTTCACGATTGTGGAGTTGAAACAGTAACTTAGGATGAAATTATCCACCCTCCCTGCTTCGAACTATCTGCCCACCATAGGTGCCTAGCTTATTCACCTTGTTTTCGTCACTGGACACCGCTCTTCGTCTGTAAGACGCGCCACGAATCCCATGCCTTTTAACGAACTGCAAACGGCACCTTCAATGCTTCTTTGATATCATCGTCTTGTGATGCAGCCACTCATCGTAGAAACAAATCATCTTCCGGCAAGGCATCAGGTTTTTGAATCTTAAGAGTAGTTTCAAATTTTCTGATCAGGGCTGCCACCGCTGGGTTTTTCCACCCAGATCTGGGTTTTTTTGGGCTCGAGCTGGGTTGCTGGATTTTTATTTCGGAAATGGAGCTAATCTGGGTTTTTTCGTGATTTTACGTTTGAGAGACGTAATGCGCTTTAAAAATATTCTCAGAGTACCTATAGCAACATCATTTAACGGAAAATATAAACTAAAATGACTCCTGGCTCAGGTAACCGCGTTTGTTCCTATCTAATGTACTAGTTTGCCACTACGGAACGCGTTCGTTACGTCGTTCAAACGCAGTCTCAGGCATCAGAGAGTGGCAACGGCAGCATCACTCCCCGATGAAGTCGTTATTAACAGGCTCAAAATCTTGGATCCTGCTTTTGCTCTCGATGTTACCTAATTGCCTAGAATCGATCGCTCTTCAAGCTTTACATATCCTTTCCCTTGCCAAAAAAAGCAGAGCTAGATCTTCTCGATGATCAGCCGCGATGTTTTCGTTTCTCTTGAAATTCTTTGCCAATTACTCATCAATCGATTCCAGAATACTGGGATAAATAAGGTGTAGTGACAGTTGCATTAGATAATGCTAAGTTTTCGCTACTTTCGAAGTTATTAAATTGTTTGACTGTATTTCCGCATTCTTCTGCACGAGCAGTCAGCGCAGAAAGAATATATATTCGCTTGTGTGAATTTTGTTAAAATGAAAAAAAATCACTAAAAATAGAAATTACCAAAAACTTGCAAAGCAGCGTATGTTGTTCAAAAACGTTGAAGTCGGAACTGTAACGAAGAAGGAGATACACAGAAAGCTTGAGCAAGCTGAGGGAATATACATGGAAGAAGATAAGTTGACTCTTCACGAAGGAATCGACCTTGAAAATGAATAGTGTTGTAGAAACACATGGAACGGATTTGCTCTTACGTACTGCACTGCAACGAAAAACGAAGAAAACTTTTATTTATGCTTATATTTTTAATGTTTCTGCCAGTCTGGGTTTTTTAGGTCCAATCTGGGTTTTTTGAAGCCTCATTCTGGGTTTTTTAGAGAAATCTCAGTGGCAGCCCTGTTTCTGATACTTTGGATATTCAAGAAACTATCTCAGCTATGGGAGATTGCCCTTGGATGGCTTGCTGTTGGGCTCGAACACTACCATTTTTTAAAGTTTTTGCAGAGTCATCAAATTTGCATCCTCTGTTGATTCCTCGACTCGATAATATGGTGTCCTGGAACAGTATAAGATTCTGACGGTCACTGAGACGAAGACGAGTTATTTGAGCAAATAATTTCTAAATTATATTATGAATCAGCTGAATACAATAAAACAACTGTTAGCATGAGTAAAGATGCCGCTCTATCTGATATGCAGAGAAATAAGACTCCATTAATATTCAATTCCCAACTGCGGTATTTTTAGCTTCCTTATACATTAGTTGCATAATGAAAAATTGTATATTACGTAGAAAATTGAGAATTTATGCAACGTGAATCTATTGCTATACAATTTGTCAAATTTAGTGTCTTTTTACAATCTTAGCTAGGAAACTATTACCCGTGCGAGGTTTCTTTCTGGCACCACTGTAAATGTGTATGTACATGTAGATGCATACATACTGAAAGTGCCAGATAAACCTGCTTAAAGCGGCTACGTGAACTGTGAGGATAACTAGCTGTTAGCCATCCCGCTGACACGGACTGCAGCATCACCTCTGCACAAGATGGGTGGCGTGCATTACGCTACCTGGACCTCGTCCGAAGAATCAAGGTAAGGTAAACTGTTACACTTCTCTCTCTCTCTCTCTCTCCAAAGTGTTGCTGTCTCCTGACAGTGACAGAGATGAAGCTGTTGGGCTAATCTCTGTTCTGGATTGGTGTTTACACCGTCCATTCTGCTCGTATGAGCTGTAGCGAAAATGGCATTGTTGAGTGTGAGAGCTGATAGACATGGTGGTCCTTAGCCAATACTCCACTCTTCTCATTATGTTAAAGTGTATAAGAAATGTCGGGAGTGTTATTCATAGAGCCCGGATTATACTAGCATCTATTCTATTATTGCTATTACGCTATAATGCAACCCAAAATTTGCATTTATTGCTATTCTACTATAAACGCTATTTTGACCAGACAAAACGTCGTCAAACAGTAGTCATTATGCAATAAATCACAATAAAACCTGCACAAAGTAGTAGTACGTATCTGAACTATTAAGCAATAAGCATATAACAAATTCTTGATTAAGGAGAACGTCTCAGTTTTGGTTTATCTTTGTTATTTAGGGTCTGATTGGCGGTAACTTTGGTACTGTATGTAAAACGTGATTGTAAGACTTATTCAAATGATTTTTGATATTTTTGATATGTTAGAAGTTACATAACGATTTTGAGTTTTTTAAACTTCGTTTTTTCTAAGTTTTCTTTGAATTTCTTCTTGGTATTTGGTTCTAAATATATTTAATGCGAGTAGATGACTCTAACGGATCAACTTGTCTATTTCCTTCTAGTTTTGGAAATATATGCGAGTTTTCTTTTTTCTGCGTTATTTAAAAAAAACTAAAAAACTCAGGTACAAATTTTGAGAACGAATATTGATATACCAACATACGTTATGAGTCAGGTAATACATTCCTCTTTACACTGACATTTGAATGGCGAAAATCAGGTAAAAAATGGGAAGATGAAGGGATCAGAAATGTGTGCATCTTGCGTAAATAGAAAAAGAATAACTCGTTTTCTATGGCGAAGATAGGAAAAAAGCACATGAGTCTAACCCCCATCTTATTCTGATTTTATATATCTTTACAAAGTTTCATGAAGATCAGCTTAAGAATAAAAAACTTTTCAAAGTCAAAAATGGACATTTTTTTGAAAAAAGTCCCCCCCCCCAATTCCCTCTGTTCTACTAACTTAGGGTTGCACTGGCTGCCGAAAAACTTTGCCTGCGTGTCTGTTGTAGACCTAATGAGTAGTGAAAAATTGTCAGCACTTTCAGCTGGGTGCCCCCTTAAGTATAACTTTGCTTTGCAATCTATTTTTTAAAAGTTTTTGACTCTATGGTAGTTATTATTTGTATGTAACACCATTTTTGTTATGTATCTTTCTATTTCCGTTACATAAATATATATATATACTATTCGGAATGTTAATATAATACGTAGCTGAAGAAAAATGTCTGTTTCTCCTATGTTGTTAGTTTTTCTTGAATTTGAAATGAAATTTGTGAAATGTAACTGTTTTTTTTTATTCTTATATACCAGTAGCTACTACAAAACTGATCACTCTAAAGAAAGCTCCTGACGAGCAATATGCTCATAAATTGAATGACAAAACGTGATATTTCATAAAGAGGTAACTATAGTAATTAGAAGAGGAAATATTGATTAATTGTTTGTTCTACCTATAGTTTATTATGGTCACTACGGTAGCTAAAAGTTTTGCGTTGTTTTGAATGTTATGAAAATATTTTCTGTGTGGAGTTTCTTTCTTGCATAATTCTATGTGCTGAAACTAGTGCAGTTTGCAGATTAAATGTATTTACTGCAGAAAAGGGCACATGCTGCCCCGCCTATTGCCCCCCGCTGGCAGGGCAGGGGGAGGGGCAATTGGTTCCCCTGCCTTCTTAGTTCCTGCGCCCTGCTGTGACTTGCATACGTGCACAATATATGTGAATACTGAAGTGAGCTTAGCCAACGACAAAACTTCCAAACGTAGTCATTTGCTTATTGATCAAGAATAATGAACTATTTATTCACAGTTTCTATCCATATAAAACAATATGAGTTGTTTTAATTGACGGCAGTTCTGAACTAATCGTCATTGTCACATCATTATCATGGGCATTGGAACAAACTATAGGACAAGGACAAGCATTTGTCAGAAGGCACTTTTACTCTAAGAGGGGCACTTTGCTAACATATATTAGCTACTAAATTCTTTTACATTAAGTAATGATTGGCAAGCCTGTACATACTTCTAACACGGATATACGTAACAAATTCACAAACATATAAAAGCTTGAAGTGTAATATTGTCTATCAACTGTTTATTGCATCCTTTGATTTTTGTAGTAAAGTAGAATGATTTTGCAATAGTAAGAAAATAATCAGTAGCATGTTGTAGAACAGTCGAGGCTTCTCAAATTCGTGGTCTCCTCGATTTCTTGTGAAACACTAAATAATCAGCTAATGGAGTTGTTAATGGAAATTATTTGCTATACGGGTAAAGCAAGAAAATCAAAACCGACAGTGGAGCTGTGGGTTAAGTTGGAGTAGCTGCCAGCCATGAAGTGAAGTAGCCCTGGTAGCAATGAAGCGAAGAAGCACTGGGCGCTATGAAGAGATGTAGCTTGGCAGCTGTAAACTGATATACAGTAGCATTGGTAGCCGTGACGTGATCTAGCATTGGCAGCCGTGATTGATGGAGCACTAGTAGCACTGAAGAGATCTAGCATTGGTAGCTGTGAAGTGAAATAGCATCGGCAGCCGTGAAGAGATGGAGCATTGGCAACCTTGAAGTGATATAGCTTGGGCAACCATCAAATGATTTATCTTAGGCAGCCATGAAGTGAAGTAGCAGACTCATCCATTAAATCATGAAAGGTAAGCAACTATGAACTGATGTGCAATAGTCGTCAATTAAATCATGTTATGTAGGCAACATGAAGTGATGCAATATAGTCATCAATTATATCATTTAATATAGGCAACCATGACGTGATGTAACATATGCAACATAAAGTAATGTAACCTAAGCAGCCATGACATTATGTAGTATAGGCAACAATCATGGTGTCATTTAAATCCGTCAACGCTGAAATTGTTTAACTTGGCCAACCATGAATTGGAATAACGCAAGCACCCATGAAGTGCTGTAAAGTTGGCACCCATGATGTGATGTAATGTAGGCACCCGTGAAGCAATTTATCTCGGGCAACCATGAAGTGATGTAACGTAAGCAACGACAAAGCGGTGTAGTAAATCCTGGCCGTAATGTGAATTGAAATGGACGGCCACGATGTGCAGCTTTAGATGGTTCCTCTAATGAAGGGTTGTATCAGCACCAAAATGTCATATAAATATCGTTTAACGGCTGTCTCGGTATCGTTATCCCATGGATAATTTTGTATTGTTAGTTCATGGCTACCACTGTGGTTTCACTCTGTAGTATTATTGTGGTTTTAATTAAGTTCTCAGTATCACTGGACTTTCTCAACCTCCCTTTTCTTGCGGCTATTGGGATAAGCTCTACCGAATGCTCATGTTATACATGCATCAATTTCTAGAGTTATTGCTTCAAATCTGTTTTTGGAAGAAACTCCAATGTATGTGATACAAACGTACATTGCTGGTAGCATTTATGCGCCAATTCCTTCCATGAAATTGTAATGTTCCTGAAAATTACGATGAATTTTCTATTATTCTTGATGTCCGATGGTATGATATTAATCGTCCACTGAAAATATTGAGTTGCGTATTGAAAGTCCCTGCTCTGCAACACATTCCTTAACTATGGTACGACGAGGAAATTGATCTTTGTTTGAGGTCTCTGTGATTATTAGAACTCATTTTATTAACACTTACGTAAATCAGCCTCCAGGCCCACTTGCGAGAGGACCATTTGAGAGATCAGTCAAAGTATTGTGTAGTCTATGGTAAAACATAAATCCAGAAGCCAGTCAATTCATTGAATTACTGGCCTTATCTTCATAATTTAGAAGCGCACAATACAAAAAGAGCATAAAACTTCACAGTAATTTCAACAAATAGTCATACTTGCATGCATAGGGCCCAGATTTATTAACGTTACTACATTACAGGACTTACTACTTTGTAACTTAGTTTCCAACCTAATACAATATCTGTATAATCCGAAAGACACGCGATCTATTAATCCCACAGCCGTAATTAAAACTAAAACGTTCTGCACACGCTCCTGGGCGCCCGGCCAATGAGAGAGCTCGTTGCATGTTACTTAGGATATTACACACCAAGGGCATTTTGAGCTTTGGAAATGAACTTACAAGCTATGGAATGCCTATAATACAGGCCGGGGTTTTCAATATTGTACGTATCTTCATAAAAGTGGGCCAAAATTTCAATCTTTTGAACTAACTGCGTAAGATTTAGCCTAAAACCAGCATAATTTGGATGCATTTTACCGTATGAGTTTCATAGAGAATAATTTAGACGCACAAAGGTGCTTCATGGCGTAGTTTGGTGTGCCATCGCAGCAGACGCTAATCAGCGAAACTTATTTCTACAACAAAAATGAAAAAAGCTTCGTAGTTTTGTTACACATGAGAAGCGGTGAAGTGAGGCTCGGTTTTATACTACCATAAAGATAGCTATTGTAACTTACAGTTTCATATCTTCAGTTTCAAAATTTTGCCAGTTTTTGATGCATCTTGGTGCATTATTGGTTGGCCTAAATCCTAAACGCATAAGAGCACCATCAACGTGTTAAGTGCATCATGAAACCCTTACATGCATCATCATGACACACTTTACCTTACTTTACATTATGATAATAATGATCAGGCATTACGTACCTCGCATACAAGGGATACATCTAACACAGATTTCATTTTGCCTTAATTGCTCTAGAATTTTGGCGATATGGCATTGGAAGTGTGCAAAACAGGAAATGAAGTAGGTGCTGCTGAGTGCTGAAGATTGAAGAATCTTTTGCCGGTCGACTTCGATTCTTGGATTCTCCCAGTGCTGAGTTCTCTTTTTCTTCAACATCTCATTTCCTAAATTGTGATGGTCTGATTCAACTATAGTGGATCATATCTGTTTTAATAGAGATGTATCGTTCGGTAGCAGTCATGATGCTTAGCTTCAAAATATCAGAGCATTCTGCAACACAGCAATCTTCCATGAAAGTTTCGAAGTCAATCATTGTTTCTACTTTAGTTGCCGTTATTACGAAGTTCGCTTCACGATAGCCTGGTAACTGGAGGAGTCAGGTCGTTGCCACCAAGATTGAAAGTAAATTCGATCACGATATGATCTGTAAACGGTCTAAGATTGCAAGGTCAACCTTTTCCATAATATGGTCGTACCTATAGTAGGGTATGGTTTAGGTTCATTAACGTGTTGAATCAAGTGGTTGTGATTGAGGAGCTATAGTTCAGTGCCCCGGGGTTTTTTGACTGTTCTGTGCTCTCCAGTCAATTTGGGAAGATTAAAGTCTCCCATTAGTAGTGTTTCACTCTAAGTAAAGTGCCGTATTAGTTTCGGCTGTTGTGCGAGTGATCCTACTAGCGAGCAAAATATTTAATGACTGCCGAATTTCATGGCAAGCGTGGGTGGTGATGAATTCATATATATCTTTGAATGCTGGAAACTCTTACAGGTGGGATTGAGGTGGTCTTTGATATATATATGACTGAAGCCCCTCCCCATCCACTATCTGTGGGTCCGTCTACGTTGATCCATTTGTAACTGTTCAATGCAACTTCACCCTCTAGGCGTTTGTTTGAAAGGTAGATCCATGTTTCACTGAGGGCAATAACATCATAAGCAACGGTAGCTGTTGTACGGATGAACCTTGTAGTCTGTTCATCTTATTCGTCATGCTCTGGACTTTGCCAAACAGCAATTTGATGCTAGTACTTACACCTACGAGCAAGATTGTCAGGAGCAGTGAGAGCTTTCGTCGGGAGTTGAGCAATGGAAGAGTGGTGTTTTCATCTAGGTAGTTATTATCGAGATGTTTTACGTCCACTAGTAAGTGGCGAACAATGGACCGATTGCCGCTGAGCTAACATGTTTCTCGTTATTCTGGTTTGTGGCAGAAGAGAAGAGTTGCTCTTGAGAGGAAAAAATTCACGATTAGTTGGCTCACGGTTACTGCGCTTCACCAATAGCATTGATATGTTGGAGGTTCTCGAGATAAGGCTACGTTTCGTTCCAGTCTTTTGAGATTGCAACGTACTCGATTCCTGTGTGCCTTCTTGAAAAGCTATTCATTTTGACGACCTGAGAATGCACCAGCTCATTCCCGATAACTGGCTCTGTTTCTGAGACTAACTAATTTACTGAACTTTTTTCCAAAAGTTATGGAAATCAGCAATAAAGAAAAAGGTAAGGACTTCATTTTCCTAGGCTTCCAAAACGCATTTGAGAAAGTCCCCCACATCAACGCGACGATTAATGAAGAAATTAGAAGCCCATTGCATCGCGCTGAATTGGGCCATGACTCAGTGGTCGACAGCAGCAGGTGAAGCTGTAAAGAGTGACTAATGCTTGGACCACTCAAATCCGGTCTCACCTGGGGCTCCACAAGGCAACGTGCATGACCCTCTTCTACTTTTGTTCCTAACTTACATCAATGATCGTGGTCTTAGCATTTCCACTAAGATCAGTAAATTTACAGATGCCATTAAACTATGCTATCCTGCCGGAGACAGTCAATGTGTTTAAAAATCGTCTTGACGAACATTGGGAGCGATTCTCGACACAGCTAGGAAAAAAAACTACTTCAAGAGTCGCATACTTTTAACAGTTGAAATTTCAGAAGCCACCTTGATCCGTTATCTTTCACGTCTCAGCTAATTTAACGACTTTGAGTTCCGCGGATCTGCAGCAACAAACTAGCCTTTTTAAGATCATATCCTTCGCTGAGTTTTTTGCTTCTTCTTTTCTTCGTCAGATATTTTAATGATGTTGACATAATGGCAATAGCTCATAGAGGGCCGGAGTGAAAATACCGGCTTCCCTCTGGAAATGGGCCTGCTGGTCCGTCTGCTGCCAGCTACTTAATCTGATCTATCGAAATATTTTGCCAATCGTCAGGATGAACTAACTTTATCATAATAGCATCCACTTGGATCCGAGCGTAACTTTTACAGAGAAAATACATATTTTTCTGCTACTGTGCTTGTACGTTTCAAGTAAAAAAAATTATTCAACCTATCCTCTGTAGTTACTCTTCCAAAGGAACTGAGGAAACATTTTATGTGACTCACAGAAGTACTCGTAGAGACAACAGATGAGATAGATCGAGTCTGATTTCATAAGGCAGCGAAAATGACGAAAATACTGAGGGCAGGAAAGTAGGAAGAGACGATACGAGTGGGGAGATGGATAACATTAAAAGGCCAGAATTAGTCTATGAATATTCCAATTTAAAAAAAGCTGTGTGCTCACGTACTTGCATATGCTGGTAATAGCAGGGATGGGCACCGCTGCACGATATCGCTCGTCATTGCCATTAATCGTTACTTCCATAAATTTGCCGGGCGTTATCGTTAGTAGTTTCAGTAACAACGTTACTCGTTACTTATGAGTTCTTTTTGCAGGGTTCATAACCAGGGATGCGATATTACTTTTTTGAGGGTGCGGAATCATGTTATATTTCTCTATCAATAAAAATTTAGCTTAAATCTGTTGCAAAAAAAATGGTATACCTTTTACTTCTCATCGTCATATGGTTTACGATTTTTAGAGGGGTGTGAGAACATACTAGAAGTACTCCATGGGTGCTTATATCAACAATTGGCCGCTGTTATCAAGTGAGTAAAGTAGGACTCTTTGTTGCAAGAAAGATCGAGTTTTCAATAAAATCTTCATTATTATAATGCAATAGCTAGTTAGCAGTCTAATAACCAGCGCTGGGCACTAGCGTCAGGAGTTGCGTCATTGCGGCGAAGACGGAACGACCATTTCATCGACGCATGACGCAATGGTGCAGAAGTTAAAAAAATGAAGCAATGACGCTGACGCAACTATAGTGACGCAAATAAAATTTTGCGTCATTTTTCCCTTAGAGCCAAGAAAATGGAATCCTCTAGATACAGTTTGCAAGGCCGAAAATAATACGGTGCTTTTTACTATTATTCACCACTCAAATCCGAACCTTTTAGCCCACTATATGGTAGATATCGATGTGCTGGACACGAATTTCCGAGTATTATAGGTCACTGCCATCTCTGACGCATTTTTTATTTTTTATTTTTTAGATGACGATTGTTTAAACTCAGCATTACAGCACCCCTCTAGGGCAATTAGGTTTTCTTTTTTCGTAGCGTGATATTAAAGCTAAAGTCTATGCATCAACCATACAAAATAATGTAAATACTCGAACAAAGGAAAGAAACATTATCAGACAAAATGCGTCGCTTGGCCGCGCAGCGTTGACCGTTTACGTAAGGCCGTGTCCAACGAGTCGTAATTGTAACTTTCAAAAAATAACTGAACCCAGGGAATAATAATAACGGGAGAACCTGACAGACATATGAAGAAAAACAAAGCGCGTGAAGTGGCAGTTTTTCGGATCAAAAAGCTGCAGCACATGCTCAACATTATTCGTATAAAATGATTGTATTATCAATATTGAAGTGCTCTATCTATATGCTTGTCTTATAGAACGTAGTACTAGTACTTCCTGAGTGCCTTATAGGTATAATTTATATACTAAAAAACAATATGCAGGAAAACGAGCAGCGAGCGCTGCGGCTGCTTGATCTGAAAAAAGAAAACGTCATTTCACACGCGTTCATTGTCTTCGTATCTGTCTGGTTCTCCCGTTATGATTACTCCCTGACTGATCAGGTTCCTTACTTTTACCCTATATTGTGAACGACATCTTGGACGATTAAGAACCCAAAATACATGAATTTTATACGCAATGATATATTACTTCTCAAGGTTATTAGCGTAGGACTGGTTCTGGTAATGGCATCACAGCTTAGGCATCTATTTTACAGGCCTAAAAAGGAATTATATTTTCTGGTAGACTATCAGGGACCAGGGATGTTGTTCCTGGGAGGTATAAAATGCGAATGACAGGTCCAAATATCAGTCTTTGTACAGTCGGACAATATGGCAGCAGCAGTCTTGATACAGCTGAAAGAAAAAAGTTATGTATTGTAATGAGAGGTACAGATGTAGTTAATATACTGAGGCTGGGTTTTGTATTATGGATATGGAAAAGATTCTAAAGTTACGAGTTCTACAGAGTTGTAAAAGTCGATGATGGAGGAGTCTTTCATGCTAAATGGATGAGAGTTTTGTTCCGCTTGAAGACGGGGAGCAGAATGGGTAGTTTTTACAAGTGGTATACCTTTTTTGCTGGATATACCTAAATGTTGGTCAACGCGGGCTTTCTAATACTGTCTAGTGCTGCCTTCAGACGCAGTGTCGTTACTCCTGTATTGAAATTTATAGACAACACTGGACAAAAGAGGTGTGGGAGGTTTGCCTTTCAATTTAAAATATATAGGATCCTATGATAAATGTGTTTTTGTAAGAGAAACTGAAGCTTATATGAGTGTAGCCTTCGGAGAGGAAAGTTTTCAGAGAGTTGACGTCTAATGCACGAACAGTAGGTTTGCAGTACTGGTATCAAATAGTTTTCCAGAAATAGTTTGCAGAAGTGATCTAAAACGGGGTATGGATAGCTGTTGTTCATAAAAAGTTTCGAACAAATCTTATTTCATTTAAAAATGCTTGGTTTAAGGAAGATAAATTCGAGTTGCGCGCATCAATATCTATTTTGTACATGGTCTGGGTTTGAGTGAGGCGATAATAGTAAAATTTCTCAAAAATACTTCAGTAACTGAGGCCAGTACCACACAGTTCAAGAGACAAATTTAGAAAAACCCTTTGTCTAATTTGTTGTACATTTTTTTTTCTTATCAGTTTTAACGTTCGTAGTCTAATATTATATTTGCGTATTTGTACTTCTGCAATTCTATGAATATGATACAGTAACAATAATAAACCTAATTAACTGAACTAATAATAACTAGAGCACTCTGAGAGCACATACCTCCGCCAAGTTACTGAAAAATTCAAATTAGCTCTGAAACTGAAACTTGACTGCAATATGACTATAGATTCTATACACTCTTTTTGAGTGTCCACTCAAACTTCTGAGGAAACCTGATGTACTGCCATGAGTTTGCGAGAGCAAAATGTCCCTCCTGCAAGGTAAGGCGCGATTATCAGTTTGGCTTTGGTCAAACAATGAGCAGCACCAAGGAAATATAGTTCAGTGAAAAGAATGCACCAGAAATGCTCAGGGCTTGCTGCAGCCTGGATACCAGCCTACAGTGAACCTTTTGGGGTCGAAATGTGCCTGCAATGTAAATTGAATTTAATTTGTCCTCTTTTTAGAGTGGAGTTTCAACTACTCCGAAGAGATTCAGAGACTGAGCTCCGCTAACTGCTGCGAAGAAATTCAGTTAAAAAACAATTGCGATGTAGCTTATGCCTGACAAGATAGAAAACTATATCAAGGATTGCACCTTTCATCTACCACGCTCACAAGAAGAATAATTATATCAAATAGCACCGAGCTACTTTTCAAAACGAAGTGAGTTTCAGAAAATGCAGTATTTTCACTTTTGAGCACATACTTCAGAAGCTATATTTGTCATCGTAATTTCAAGAGTTGAAATCTCATGGTATCTGTAACTTGTTTTTCAGTAGATGCATTTTCTCCCATCTACACGCAGAAAAGTATGTTCTTTACAATAAAAAACACCTGGATTCTGATCACTAACGACGTAATATTTTAGCTACAAAGCAATAATAATTAATCGTAAACGACACTATTGTTCATCACAGCGCTCTTGTTCATCTGTTGTTAATCACAAACGACAATGTGCATTGACGCGAATTCAAACGACAAAGTAGTTTACAGTTAACTAATTTTGCTTAATGGCAAACAACCATTTTTCTATGTGTAAATCCTTAACACCGTGACGGCGGGAAGGACCAACCAAAGATCTGGCAAGCAAGCCAGCTGTGAGTAAGCAAGTTAGGAGTAAGCTCGGAGGAAACAACCAATAACTGAATATTATTATATAGTGGTTAATAGTAATAGAAACAGTAACGCCCGTAACTTTAGCCCCTACAGTAACGAGGTACATGCCCAGCTCTGGGTATAAAGAGGGAGCATTAAGAGCTCACCTGGAATCATAGAATCTTGGTGCTACATACAAACTTTCAGATTACCTTAACATTTTCTGGCATCGTATAGAAAAAAAGTTGCGGTAGTTTCCAAAACACAGAAGCTACAGCAGTAGTGTTACTACAATAATGCTGTTTGGAGTGTAGTCTGATATTGGTTAACATTTCTAGGTATTGAATTTCTATATCTGATAAACAGTAGCTCTATTGGTCACCAAGCCATTGACACTTATGGACATTAAACATTCACTCGTAACTGTGTCTGTTAATGCGTGGAATTAATTAGCAAAACATAGGGAATATCTCTGGCGCCGAGGGGCTGGTGTTGGAATCCATTGTTAATGAACTTTTTAGGTGTATCGATCACTGTACCAAGCCAGACACTGTATTTCATGACAGCTAGCACTGCTTAGGAGTCGCTTCTTCGAGTAGCAGTCGGAGGGTGTCACCGCGGTGCGAGAAGACCAAGATTTGTTCAGGTACAGTTTAGTTTTCTAGCATTTTCCACAACACTACACTTTTTATCAGCAAGCTACTATACCAACAAATTCTTCAGGATATATATACCTATTACAGATTTATCAGGCACGTGCCTTACATGGTGGCGATGCCTATCCTCACGAGATATGCATGTAGTTATATTCTTCTTCTATGACACTGTAGTACTATAATTTTATATAATTTTGTTGGTCAATGTAATGCCGTATGCTCTTTTGACGTTGAATAATTTTTTATATACGTACTGGCCAATGTTCATTAACACATTCCGTGAGTGCTATTTTATGGCACGTGCCTGATAAATAAATACATATAGGTATATACATACATATATATGTGTAGCTAAATCCTACATTAAGTGTAATTTGGGTCGTTAAGTGTAGTGTAATTTATTAACTAATACTGCGTTTTGGTGTAATGCCCACAAGCCAATGAGCTAGCCCTCATCTAGTTTAGGTGAGGGCAGGTCTGGTTCTGCTAACGTCCTAATGAGCTAGCCTTCATCNTAGGAGGCAATAATGCTGCGAAGCTTTCATGTGGCGAAACTGTCGTGCGGCGAAACTTTTTTGGCGAAACGACCTAGAACCGAGATTTCTTATGACTATTATTATTATTTTCAACCTCAAGATATTTCTGTGCTCTATGAATATTGATGACATGTATAATCAATTACCAAGCAATGCAAGTACGTTGCTTTAGGACAGGCGTCTGCAACCTCCGGCCCGCGGGCCAGATCTGGCCCGCAATGGTTCTGCGTTTGTCCCGTCCCCCTATTTTTGATAAATAAATGCATATATGTATATACATACGGAAGCTATCCTTGTGTTATATTTACGAAAAGAATTTATTATATGTGGTTTTACTTGTCATTCTGACCCGTGGCCTGCTCCTAAAAGTCTCATCCCGCCCTCACCCAGAAAAGTTGCCGGTATCTGATTTAGGGAATCCAAACGGAACATGCAGATGTAAGGTATCCTGATAACGTTTCACTTAATGCTTCTCACACTTAAAAATATGCTGCTGCCCTAATAGAAACAAGAATATCTCCGTGTTTTATTGTTCCTTTTCTCCCTCTAGTTCTACACAATAATATAAAAGGTTATTCATTATCGTTTAATTAACCCCGATGCCTGTAGCACGTTTCATACTTTCGGTTTGGCACTTGCTGTGCTTCCTTTCTATTCGCTGCAGAGGCCCTTGGACTGAAATATGCGTCATCCCAGAACCAGGAGGTCATGGCCGATGTTTTCCGTCAGCACACGGGGACACTTCCTGGTTTTGGGACAACACATTGCCTTCGCACAATTGCATAGAGAAGTGGGGCGTCCCCACAAAAAAGTTGTAAACTTCGAGCGTGGAATAAATTAGCACTTAAATCTCCCAACCATAGCATCGGCAATAAGTATCGCTGCGGTAGCACTAATGCAAACAAAATATATCAACTTTTTTCACTCAAGTCAACAGTAGCAACATCAGCTTCTACTCTGTGGATAACTACGCACAGCTGTAAATTACTTTACGTCGCTACTGTGCTTTCCCAGACTTACTCGAGCGAGCGGTTGCCAGGGCAGAAGCGCCTCTTCTGGTCGGTGGTAAACTGTCGAGATGAGCGTCACTAGTCCGGGCCAATGCCTCCTCGCAACTGTGTCGCAAGTAAGTCAACCACGTGTTACTTCAGTTTCAGTTACTTATTGAATTAGGCCAAGTTAGGTTAGGCCAAGTTTTTTTAAGTATAGACGAATATAATGAGAAAATACTTTCAACATTTGGCTAATTCACTTGCAAAACTTAGAATATTATCATCTGAGTAGCTGCTAGACCGTATTTCGTATTATGAATGATATCATTTTGATTTAGTATAACATGCACTGGCACAGCGTGTGAACACGTGTTATGTATGGTGTTTTCTGCAATAAAATATGACAACTTTAAATTTGCTCTGCTATCTTACATTGAAGGGCTGTTTCTCGGTTATTGAAAAATCGTGAAGGTAAAAAATATGGATAAGGGATGTGTGAAGAAATCTTTATGATTTATACTTCCGACCAAAACTATGAGACAATTTTTAAAATTGTGATATCTTGAACACTAGGAATTGGATTTACTTGACACATACTCGAATAAAAATTGTCGCTGTTAATCCTTATTGGCTGCATAACTTTCAATTGTTTTGGAAGGACAAGAAAAAGGTAAGAGAAATGCATTTTATTGATGAAAAACAATTTGATAAAATCACAGACAGAGGGTAAAATCTGTTATGTGCAAATGTTACTTATTAGCTGTCCAATTTTTTTTATTAAAACATTTAAAAATAGGTCCCTAATATTAGTTTATAAACATTACCTCATCTATCATTATAGAAAAATTGAACAAAGTTGATATCTCTATTACGAGACACATAATAGACTGAGTAAGCAAAAGTTATAGCATTATGGCCTCTCCATACGACGGGGCGGCGTGTCCTCAGTATGTCCCAGGGACATGGCCGCGGGACAGTGACCATGTCGGCGTTTGCTTCCACACGTAGTGCGGCAGCACCCGACATGAGAGTGCGGCCGATTGGAATACTTGCACGTCAACGCGCCCTTGTTTTGCTACTAAAAACGCGCCCCAGTACATCACAAGGTGACACGTGCCCTCTCAACCCGTCTGTGCTGAGTTCGCTGACAAGTAGGGGATGCCCTGCTCTTTAGCAGCTAGAGAGCGGAAAAGAGAGCAAAATCGGATGTGTTTCGGGGCTTGCCCTGGGGCCCCGTCGTGTGGAGAGGCCATTAGGAAGATAACTGGAAGAGTGAGACAGCCTAATGGTCTCTCTACATAACGGGGCGTGTCCCAGGGCAAGCCCCGAAACACATCCGATTTTGCTCTCTTTTCCGCTCTCTAGCTGCTAAAGAGCAGGGCATGCCCTGCTTGTCAGCGAACTCAGCACAGACGGGTTGAGAGGGCACGTGTCACCTTGTGATGTACTGGGGCGCGTTTTTAGTAGCAAAACAAGGGCGCGTTGACGTTCAAGTATTCCAATCGCTCGCACTCTCATGTCGGGTGCTGCTCCACTACGTGCGGCAGCAAACGCGGACACGGTCACTGTCCCACGGCCTTGTCCCTGGGACATGCCGAGGACACGCCGCCCCGTCGTTTGGAGAGGTTAAGAGCGTTGCAGGTAGAAATGTGGTAGGTTCAAGAACCCTGACAATATAGCAACCACCAATAAACTGAGTAGCTGAAATAGACTACAATAATCAGTAGACAGTCTCTAAAAAGTAGATTAAAATCTGTAGCAACTATTCGCAGAGAAGTTAATAATGGTACTATCTACATGAATGCGCCTATGAAAACTGTTAGTAGACTTTTAAACGAAGGCGGCTGGTTCGCATGATCATCAGTGAAGACTTGTTCGCATGATCACCAGTGAAGGCGTTCTTAGCAGCAAAAAGAATCGATCCTTCATATTGGCGTCCACCATAATCGCATCCTGTGCTCACCGAAAAGTGCCGAATAATGTTTTCTTAAGCCATGACAGTATATTTCATTTATTGACTCTGATGGGCTATAAATGCCGTAAAAACTTGAGTTTGGAAGTGGCAGTGTCATGGTGCTTGGGATGTTTTCCAGCCATGCAACTACCCCTCTCATACACAAGAGGAAATGCAGAAATGTACAAGAACCTACCACTCAATCATGTTATTCTAGTACAACAGAATTTTTCCCATACGCCAGAAATCAACATGTAGCAATCTCACATTCATACAAGATAATATCTAGGCCATAAGGTTAAGTTGATGATGCACCGTCTATAATAGGAACTTATCTTAGGTATTGAATGGCTACCTCAGTCTTGATTCAAGTCCGATTAAAAAGCTTTGGCACTCTTTACGAACACGCTTCAGGGCTAGGAATCCCGTGAACACTCGATTTACGCTTAAACTCCAAGGGGAATGGGGAAAAATTACTCCGAAAGACTGTATTCAGATGTAGATGTAGTCTTGCAGGAGGACGTATGTATTGTCTCATAAAATAAAGGCTTATTCACATAACACAAATTCAAATATATTTCCTGTTCTATTCAAAATGTAACTATTACATCTAGGTAAAATTTTATTGTATGTCACTGATTTTTGATCAGATTTTTTTTTTCAATAATATAATAATTCATTTGCTCTTGACTTTTTCTGTTACTTTAAAATCAATTAAAATTGATGCAGCTTATGAGGACGAAATAGAACTTTTACTAGTGAAAATTTCGACTTAATTCAATTCCTAGTCTCCAGGAAATTGCACCATTTAAACTGTGTCCCAAAGTTTTGGTTGGAGATTATATCTTGCAGTGTCAATTTCGAGCTAAAGAATTCATACCTAAAATTTACATTCAAGGGCACCCAGTTTCCTACACGTAGTGCGTCAGTAACGCAATGTTTCATATGGTGATATTGTTGCAGGATCAATAAGAAAAAATATATTTTAGCAATACAGATCATTTTATAGCATTCTTAACAGCACATATCCTCCTTGGCGGAGGTAGCGAAAAAAGCACCCGTACCGTTCTTAAATGATGGCAGAAAAATAATTACTTAAATAAAACGTTTTTTTCATTTCCTGTTCATCTCTCTGCTTTGGAATACATGTTATCCGTCTCCGCCGTTGATCTTCTACTGTACGCAGCATGAGTTGAGCGCAATGAAAGCTCTGATGCTGGAAGAACGTGAAATTCACTTTTCATTGTGCTGCCAAGAGTTGTGTTAGATGTCTTCAATGCCTAGATTTCGTATTTAGAACAGAAAGTAGAGCAACTATTTTGAGACCTCGCTATATAATGTCTCCTAAAAATTGATCTGTCTGTGTCATCAGAGCGAGATACGAAATACACAAATAAACATGTAAAATGCTCCTACACATTGACATTAATTATATTTTGCTGATTGCTTTCGAAAGGTGCGCACAAAGTCATCTGCCTTTAGTTTTTTTAAACGTTGAAATACACATGACGTAAGAACCGTATGGTAGAAACGAGAAACCCCAATGAAGAAACAAATAATGCAGTTTTTTGGTGAAGTGAAGAAAAAGAAGTTGGTTCAATACTAATGAACTTTCTATTGCATCTCTTGTCTACTGATTTAACGAATAAAACTTACCATGTTGCTATCCATTTCGACTTTCACTATCTGTTATGTCTCTGTTTTGGCAGTAGGTAGCAAGAGTACATATGTATTGTACAGAGCCAATGGTATCTTCACTTTAAAAATATCGAAAAGCAGTTTTTGAATTCGGTAGGCGTGAATATGTAATGTTATTCAGTGCAAGAATAGGTTGCAATGCAAGATAGTATATAATGGCAATATAATGCTGTCTCTCTTTTTAATTTAATTCTTGTGATAAGCTCTACCTTATTTTTGCATCCTGTGATGTTCTCATAGTCCTCATGATAAACCTAATATTACTGTCATCACTGTTAATGTTCTTATTATTATCTACGTGATTGTGTTATTAATAGCTGACTCGCTCTCGATCATTATAGATGCCGCCAGTAACAATCGTGCAAGGCTCGTACGTTGGTGGCATCACTGTAGATTTTGTGAAGTTCATGGCGGAGCTCAACAATTTATGGTGAGTTTGAGGCGTCAATTAAATAAGCGCAAGTCATACAATCGGAGGACTAGCTATAAGTTCACGGAGAATGACCATCATACAAAATATCAGCTTCACGGGTACGGGAATGAGGGACTTCGGACTTACTGCATCTGTCAACTTAGCTCTTCAACTCAAGCGTTCTGCTTCTTTTAGATCAGTCTCTTTCTGATTTATCTAAAGCCTCTTAGTTTCAAGGGGCAACGTCGAAGCAATAATGAATGTAGGACTGTCTTGATCTTGTGTAAAGTTAAATGTTTTTTAGAACAGAACTAATATGGATGCTAGCGTATGTCGACTAGTGCATTCAACGCCAATGTTGTTTATTGCTAATTTCACTTCTTATTCAGTTGTTGAACTTACAACAAGGATGAAAGATTTCCTAACCTAGAAAAGTGCAATAATTCATTTTTTTCTCCCTCTGCTTCTACGTCGCAACACAAATTCAAACAGCAGTATGTACTAGCGGCTAGTTAGCAGTTAATCCAGTCAGTAAAATATTCCGAGGTACATTTACAGACAAACTGAATTACAATTCAACGAATTTTCACTTGTATGAGTCAAAAACAAGCACTGTACACCCGTGTTGACTTAGACAGTACCATGATTCGAATGACCACTCATCATTTCCGTTCTAGTGATCAATAGATTCAGCGAATCACAGTCAAAATGCTTGGTAAGCGCAATGGTCTACTTAATAATGCTTTTAAATTGAGGAAGTGAAACCCGTTCAACACACACACACATATATAGATATAGTTTATAGAAGCTACTCTGCTTTCAATTAGCTATTATACACTGCACTGCAGCAATAATTGCTGTAGATCATTGTTTCTGGCTCATAGCGAAGTGGCCGTTTAATATTAATTAAATTCATAACTAACTAGCTACCCTAAACCTGCTGCTCTCTCACGTTTGACGTTTTTTTTTTTAATTCTCATTGGCAATAAGTGAATATATCGTGGTTTTTAATTTTACTGGTGGGATTATGCCACCTCTCCTATTTTTTGTACTATATAATTAATGTCTTCATGTTGATATGCAATTATACTTTTTTTCTTTCTCGGTCCGAGAAGCGGATATAGGCTTTAGTGACAATTTGTCACTTTTGTAGGTTTTAATTGTGACGATGCCTGTGTTTTATGAATTTTTGTGACAAATTTCTATGGAGTTTCAATTTGTTTTTCATTCTCACTTTGGCAGCGTGAACTTCACGGTCCCTCCGGACGGGCAGTTTGGGGTCCAGCTCCCTAACGGTAGCTGGAGCGGCATCATCGGCGAGCTTGGCAGGGGGGTGAATATCAGAGACTTGCCTTACAATATTCCATTTTCATTTTTAAACAGTAATCCTTTACTAAACACTGTGGGCAAAGTGTTAAACTGAATTAATTGTTAAAGAATTTCATTTATAATTTCATTTCAAAACAGTTGATAAGATTTCGACCTTCACTGCATGAGTTACACCCCATGTTTTTAGTTTAACTCAAACCATTATGAAGTACGTAGCTCACATTCGTTACAATGCACAGTTTGGAATACAAAAACCGAGAAACAGCAGTGTCTCCAAGCTTCATTGAATGTAATATCAATGGTGTTTTATTGAATAAATTGACGATAATGCTTCCTTTTCGTTTGAAAGGTGTCCTTCCCTAAGTCAAGCTTAGCTCTGTTGTTAATCAGTACAATATTATTGCACACAGAGTGTGTTTGGGTATCTGCTTCGTTTGCACTCGTACTATATGCAGTGACATGCATGGTTGAATAACGTAACAGGTTAACTCATCGCTTGACCATTTTGAGACGATTCTGCGCATCTCCTCGTATAACGTCAGGTGAGCGAAGAACGTAGGTGTTGCTCGAGTATCAATGGAATTCTTAATTCATTTGTACCATTATTTCCGCTACAATGGGCTGGTGTTTGATGCCTGGCTGTTTTGAACACGAAAAAAAAAAGAAATTGTTGAAGCTTTTTCACTTTCCTAAAGATCCAAAGTAGCAAGAAAAGTGGATTTTAGCAGCAAAAAAGTATACTCACTTTTCGCTCTCACCGGTAATATCTATGTATTGTGCTCCAAACATTTTTGCCCAACAAAATGATAAACTACTACGCAGTATATAATTGTGAATAATTCAGTTTTCCTTCTAAATTTTTCCAAGTAACCACAGATAACACAAATTTCTCTTAAAGAAGTTATGAAAATTGAAATAAAATCTTTTGAAAATTAAAATGGTAAAAACACTCCTCCGTCTGACAATTTGTCTCTAAAATACAAATTTCCAGAGGTCAGCATCTCCGATTAAGTTCCGATGTTAATATGGTACGATGGTAGAATCGATGGTACGATGGCCATCACCATCGCACTTACGATGGCGAGGGCAATACCATCTCTCCATCGGCATCGGAACCAATAATGGCCAATTTCATCTGCGATGACCTACGATGAAATAACTGTCGGCGATGGCCATCGTAGGGCTTGGCAATTGGCGATAGACCATTGCATTAACACATTTTAAAAATGCAAACTTCTCAGACCACAAGCATCGAACAAAAGCAGCATCTCTTCTGACCTAGGCCTGTGTGCAATTTTTAAACCAGTAATAATATTCCTATCTGATAAAAGGTGGGAAATGTAAGGCCCAAGCTATTAATTGATAGTGTTAGATCTGGGAAATGTATTAATATGTACTTTGTAACCCCCTCTTTGTTTTAATGTTACTAAAAATATGAATGTTTCAATCTCTT